>MU551617.1:2533872-2740934 GCA_024362625.1 Silurus asotus | reverse complement strand
TATATATATATATATATGTTCTATATGGAAAAAAGTTTGTGTTCCACATTTAGTCCTCTTTTGCTCTTTTAATAAACTGCAGTCTACTTGGAAGATCTTCCACTTTATTTTAGGGTGGGCTTGTGGAGATTTGTACTTATCTAGCAACAAGGGCTTTGTTAAAGTCAGGTGCTGATATAGGTGAGGTGAGGAGTATATATATATATATATGTTCTATATGGAAAAAAGTTTGTGTTCCACATTTAGTCCTCTTTTGCTCTTTTAATAAACTGCAGTCTACTTGGAAGATCTTCCACTTTATTTTAGGGTGGGCTTGTGGAGATTTGTACTTATCTAGCAACAAGGGCTTTGTTAAAGTCAGGTGCTGATATAGGTGAGGTGAGGAGAACTGTGGTGCACTCAGCGTTCCAATTCATTCGAAAGGTGATCAATAGGGTTGAAGTCGGAGCTCTATAGCAGGCCATCCAGATCTTCCAATCCAGTCTATGTAAACCATATGTTGATTGAGCTCACTTTGTGCCCAGGGCATTGTGATGCTGGAACAGGTTTAGGTCTTCTAGCTTAAATGAAGGGAACATTTTAATGATACTGAATAAAGGAAAATAAATATGTGTGACATCCTTTTTGTGACTATGTTTTTTGCCATGATATTTAATTTAACGTGTCTTAACAATGTAATTTCATACTTCATTTAACACGTTATTTGCAAATCATTTCTGTTTGCTATATTATTAAATAGTATAGTGAATCTTAAAAAGAGGTGGTAAATTCTAAAATAGAGACCTGTAATTTTACAATTTTCCTTAATTTTTAATTCATAAATGGTATGCTGGGTTTTGTATCCTGTTTGTGTTTTAGTTTTTTGGATGGTTTATGTTATTTAATATTCCAAATCAGTTATTTAGTTATTTATTCAGAATAATTTCCCCGATTTGTGTAACTTCTTCCTGTTACCTTTTCCTGCATTTTGTCATGCTGCGACTGTCATATCTTTTTTGATAGATGCTTAGATTTGTAACCAGAACAGTAAGACCTTCAACAAAGTTTTTGTTTATCATGCACTGATATGCAATGCAATAGTCCCATAGTCGTCACGGAGGTCTATACAGTCAACAGTCAATAATTCACGGTTCGGAACTCGCGGCTCGGAAAATTCGGGGGTTCTCATTTGGAAATTAACTAACAGCAATTTTTGGATTATCGTAAAATTTGCGGGATTCAACAGCGGGACTGAATGTTTAGGAAAGTTAGGAATAATATTTTAAGCTATGTTTTCACTAAGAAATTTTATAATAAAAAAAAAAAACACTACTGTATTAAAGTGACATAATGTTTAGATGAATTCACTAAGGCACCATAGGGGCTGCGGGGGTCTTCCGGGAGACCACTGTATATGCATTTCTTTATTATTAAACTTCGGATATCTACATGTTCTGGTGTCTATGTAACTGATATTCCTGGAACCGTATTGGAGAAAACTGAAAAAGAATGAGTGAGATGGGATTTTCGGAAATGCAGCTAGCTCACAGACAAACCTAATAGTTTATTTGTTTAAGTCATTTAGTTAACAACTGCTGGGTTTTGGCACATAATACAACAGATATTAGAGAAAAATACTTTCTTTTTCTTCTTTTCTATTTATTCAAATGCTGGAAATTAGGTTTAGGTTAATACGTAAGAATTGAAATTATACAATAAGTCAATAATGATACTATATAGCAGACTTTCGTCCATGTTTTTCCCCAAACCATTATCTATATTAACGAAGATCACAGCTGTTTTGAAGTAACACATTTCGAGAATTCCCCAGCAGCAAGATCCTTTTGGCAAAACTGCATGACACAAAGACAAGAATAACTGTTGATTGACATGCACTTAGGGAAGGACATATTTTCCTTGCGTCTGGGTTACTTGGTTTTAATTATTTTCATCATTTTAGGAAGCTACAGGACCAGGAGCTTGAGCCACTTTTTTTTTGGTGGGTATTATGAGAGAGCAATGTGTATGAGGCACTAATTACTGTATATTCTCTTGAGATTGCAATGACAGGTCCCTGGGGGAATTGCTAATATATGCCATTAATTTGTCTTGGGAATGCAGCTGAAGGAAGATTTTTTGAGAAAGACTCTATGGAAAGTCAATATTGCATTGCCTACAGTAAGAGATTAAAATATAGAAAGAACTAAGGGATGGCATGATGCAGCTGGCACTTAATCAGGATGTAATTGAGCTCTGTCAGTGTAAGGGCATGCTCTTGTTAAATGGGACTAAAACTGATTTCTAGGCGAAAGCAAGATAGTGTAACATGTATAGGTTTAATTTTAAGAGACATCTGTGTAATTTGTTTTATTTTATCACACAAACAAAATGTAGTCAGGTTTAAAAGTAGGGTTGTAGAAAAGGTTACAGTTATCTTTAACATCCAGTGTTGATGAATCTGTAGCTACAGAGTCTTCTTAACAGGAATGCACCCTTATGCTGCCTTTTTTTGTTGATCGGATGCGCCCCAAGGGTAGACATATTGTGCTTTGTGAGATGCTTTTCTGCTTACTATCATTGTAAATAGTGGTTATTAGAGTGACCGTATTCTTCTTGTCAGGTCAATCTTTTAGTTTGTGTTTTGCACTTTTCCATGTAAACTCTATTAATTGTTGTGTGTGATCAATAGTTTCTGAAATTCTCAAGCCGGCCCATCTGACAATCATGCCATGGTCAAAGTTAGTGATATAGTTTTTTCCCTACATATTCATGATATTTGCATTATCTGCAAAATGTCATGCATTTGCACTGCTGCTGTTTACAATTAACAAACACCCTTTTCCAGACTACAATTACAAATGAGCAGTTGAGGGTTAAGGGCCTTGCTTAATGGCCTAGCAGGGGCAGCTTGGTTTGGTGGTGCTGGGATTTGAACTTCCAATGCCAAATCCATTGCCTTAACCAGGGGACTCTAGTAGCTCTGAATTGGCCACAGGATTTGCTATTAGGATTGACTAATTGATTTTTATTTTAATTGATTAAAGTTGCAGGCGAGTGTAAAATGAGACAGAATGCACCAATGTAATGAAACTGATTCAAGATTGGGACAAAAATATAGCTTAAGTTTTTTTTTTTTAACAACAAAATGCTTATTAAGGTTTTGGCTGACACTATACACATTCCAAGGCTTAAAATAATAATAATAAAAAATGATAAAAGGAGTGTCCAGTGTCCAGTTTGTGTTCAGCCACAGGAAAGTCTCCAGGACAGAAATTTGCAAAAACTCATTGACTTTCAAGAGAGGGAAAAAAGCTGATTGATTGAATATGTAAAATTTTATAACTGTAAGTGATTACAAGAACTTTTTACACATTTTACAGATGTTTCACAGCATTAAATGCAACCAAAAAAAAACCCTAATGTGATGTGTTTTTCTAAATGACAAATTGCAGTGGTGGAAAAAAACGAATTACATTTAATTGCTTTAATATAATTGATTAGTTTTTTTGGTTACATCTACTTTTTAAAGTAGTTTTCAAAATCTTTAATTTAACTTTTTCTTAAGAAAGTTTTGTTTAAAGTTTTGTACTTAAGTACATTTGAAATGATACCTAATTTAATTTAACTACACAAAAATCCCCCCCAAATTTTACTCTTATTAAGTTTTAATTAAGTCTGATTTTATTGAAGTAACAGTAGATTTACTTGAGTAGAATATTTTATAACTCTTTCCACCGCGGACAAATTGCACCTGGAAACACTTTACACTCTGTTGTGCTGCATTCCTTGCAAATACCACAACAGTGCAGTTTGTTACTTTTCTTCCCATACCATAACTTGTTACTTGTTATGATGGAAATCTAATGACTGGACATTGGGGACATTCCCTTTTAAGTCTGGTTACTCTCTAGGTTTCTCAAGGAGTTTTTCCTTGCCTCTGTCATCACTGGTTTGCTTATTGGGAATTAACTTATAAAGGCAATAAACTTATAGGGGATAGATTTACAGTATATGGACTGATTTATATATTTAAAAATGTGTGTATATATATATATATATATATAAAATCAGTTTACTTTAGAAAAGCTGCTTTGTCCAAGTTTAAACGTGCTTTACAAATGAAATTGAATTGAATTATATTGTGTTATAAAAGTATTAGGAAAAGTGTCAGTCAGGGTAAAGGTTAAGCCTAAGAGCCCACCAGTGGCAGCTTGTCAGTGAATGGATTTAAACTCTCGGCTTTCTGACCCGTACCCTAGGGTTATAACTACAAAGCCATCCAAAGTATAATTTAAAGTGCAATTCACAGATGTAATGACAATTATAAGATGGATGAGAAATTCATGATGTGAAGTGCACTTTATGATGATTCTATATGCCTTGACTTTTGCATCTACCATAAGTCTAAAGAAAAGCTAAAACTAGCTTTTTTTCCCATGGGCTATCTTGGATGTGCTCATGCTCAGTCTGCCATGGTTCTCATTGAAATGGGGCTTACAGGATGATGGACTTACAGAATGATGTTCCTGTAAGTCCTGCGTGAGTGAGGTGACTGTGGATCGACTGTGGAATATTTGAGAAGCTACATATTGATCCTGCTCATGCATGATGATGAATGTTTGTGGAAATTGTTCACTATCCTTCTCTGGAGACGGATTCATACACCACATCTGTTCTGTTTGTGTTGTTCGATGCATCGGCATGCTGATATAAGATGTATGACTGAAAAGTATTCAAGTGTCAAAAACTCAAGGGTGCAAACGTCTAAAAAAAGATTTTTTCATTAAATATGATACATGTATCATGTATATGTATCATTTATATGTATCGTCAATACAAAAAAAATTCTTGTCAAAGAGATTATTTTGGGAATTATGTCAAAAAAGTGAGCATGTTAAAAAAAGGGAGCATTTTAGGCTTACCTAAAAGTCAAGACATGGTCCAAAGTTTGTTCTTTTCTGCAAAAAAGCCAGTGTACGATCTGCATGCATAATTCATCATGCCTCAACATACATAATACAGGTCTCTTATATTCTACATTAATTCATACTTAATTTACAGATCCTTTAGCAATTATTTTCCCCTTTTTCCCAAAAAAAAAAAAAAAAAGCAATTGAACTGTGAGCAATGCTTTTGGAACACACTTCCTAAACTGGTTGCTTGATTGAGTGACATTATTTATTACAGCATCTAATCATTATTTATTACAGCATCAAATCATAATTTATTACAGCATCAAAAATCTATTTCTGTTAAGAATGCAAATTTGAGGATTTATACCTAAATTTAGCATGATGATAAACAGGCAAATAAAGCTTTAGTAACATAAGCATATTATTCTGTATACATAATTATGACTTGTTATTGTGTGGCAGGATGACATTAATAACTACATAGCTTTAAATTAATTTTTGTCTACATTTAGAGAGCTGATCACACTTAAGGAATCTTAAAGGCTAACATTTAATGTGTCGTAACCCCGTAACATCCACTGTAACCTGTAACAGCTCACTTTAGAGCTGTATTTTAGATTTCAAACTTCAATACTGTACATATTTTATTAACATTGAATGCAAGGTGAATGCTGAAAAGCTAATAATATTAACCAAGATTCATGTTTTTGTATTAGCAAATTTTCATCCCAACTCAAATTCAAATTAGCTGAAAAGATTTGAAATTAAATGTTTTGAGTCTATTTGTGAAAATAACCATGCAACTTTTATCCATTTCTTTAGTCATTTGTATTGGAATTTTGTATTGGGCCTTATACATAATATACGTATATATTACAAAAGAAGTGGTTGTGCATATCCCAGGTACTGTCTGGGCTACATTAGATTGATATTTATTATAATTTGCCTTGGTGGCTTTTACATTTAGTTTTTAAATCTTCCTGACTGTTCTGTCTGCTGACTTGTCTCTATTAGTGATTGTTGCTCCCAGTTCCCATTTTTGACCACTAGATAAAATAAAAGAACGAAACCTATTCAGCAGTCTGTCTTAAGATTTGTTAACATCCAGGAACATCCAGGGTCAAATCGGCAGAACTTTGGATTATATCTGCCAAATAGCAAATTTATGAATCATTGATCACTCAAATATGTTTATTCAAATATATGATTGTGAATAAGGACGATATAAAGCTGACATCAATAGCAGAATCTGCCCACCGGTCCCTAAGAAAGAGCCTTTGCTGCCTCTTGACATATTTTGTTTTATTCTGTGGAGAAAATTATTGAGTTTATGTGAAACTATGTCAATTTTTGGTATTGTCTCTGGGTATATCTAATTACAGTGGCCATTTTGCAAAACCATCTGCTTTACTCCAGTTGTTGTCTGTCTATTGTCTGCCAGATCACTTTTCCACAATCCGGTAGGCTTAGACCTGTCTCTCTCTCTCTCTCTCTCTCTCTCTCACACACACACACACACACACACACACACACACACACACACACACACACACACACACACTCTCTCTTCTTCACAGAGCCCCAGCCATGAGGCCACAATCCGGTAGGCTTAGACCTGTCTCTCTCTCTCTCTCTCTCTCTCTCTCACACACACACACACACACACACACACACACACACACACACACACACACACACTCTCTCTCTCTCTTCTTCACAGAGCCCCAGCCATGAGGATTTCACCTGCTGTCTTCACAAAGCTCCTCATGCTGAGTATCTGACATCAGCACTGAGCAGCAGTCAGGCTCTCTGGCCAAATCTAATGATTAACATAAAATTTATAGTGGTCATGGTTGACGCTCTAAATACCTCTACATCTGTGACCTGAAATGTTTTTTTTTATTCTAAAAAACTATACTCAGTATCCCATAGTGACAAAGTGAAAACACAATTCTTGGAATGTCTGTACATTATAATATACAAAATATCACATGTACATAAGTTATCGAAGCCTTTGCAACAACACTTGAAAATGAGCCTCAGGTGCCTCCCATTTCTCTTGATCAATGCTGATATATTTTTACACCTTGACTGGAGTCTTCCTGTGGAAAAGCTTGATTGGACATGATTTAGAAGACAAGACAGCACAGGATTAGCTTAGGGACAATCTAATGTCCTAGAATGGCCCAAGCAGAGCCCTGACTTGAACCCTGTTGAACATTTCTGGGAAGGCCTGAAAATTGACCATCCAACTTGCACCAGCTTGAGAGGATTTGCAATGAAGAATGTGAGAAAATCCACCAATCCAGGTGTGCAAAGCTTGTTGTCATACCCAAAAAGACTCGAGGCTGTAATTGCTGCCAAAGGTGCTTCAACCAAGTGCTGATTAAAGGGTCTGAATACTTATGTACATGTAATAGTTTTTTTTTAAATGATAGACATTTCTAGAATTTCTAGAATTCACATTGTCATTATGGGGTACTGAGTATAGATTATTAATAAAAAAAATTTTTTAAAAGTAAATGATTGAAAGGAGTTTATTAGAGGGACCATGCATGAAGGACGTTTTAAAGACAAGGCGAGGGAGGCGCATATCGATAGGAGAATACTGAGGATGGAGCCTCCAGGAAGGAATAAAAGAAAAAGACCAAGGAGGAGGTTTATAGATGTTGTGAGAGAAGACATGCAGGTAGCAGATGATCTGCTGTGGCGACCCCTAATGGGAGAAGCCGAAAGAAGAAGAAGAGCACCAGGCTGCAACATAACTAAATTTTAAAAAGTGAAAAGGTTTAAATACACAATAACATTTATGTTCACTTTGCACACAGTATTGTAGCAGACATTCTATAAATGCTCTAAATGTAAAAAAAATTAAAATGTTAAAGAAACATCTGTTTTCAAGTCACTTCAAGCCATGAATTGAAACATTGCTTTTAATATTGTTTCCAACTTGACTTTCGGTGAAACATTAGGGCATATAGTACAGTATCACATCGTATCTGGAATGTCATTTCTGACTAATGCATAAATTAGGCTGTATAATAAAGTAGCTATTCACAATACAATATTATGTGGAGTTTAATTAACAATCAAACCTAATTCAGCCCACGTTTCCTCCTCGGAAGAAGTAACTTCCTCTGTGCCTCAAACTGGGAGAAGCTACAGAGGTTTAAAATAACACGTTTCTCTGTTTTTCCAAGCCAGTACACTAGCATGCTAGCATGTTAAGAAAAAGAAGCAAGGGCTTTGATCAGCAGCAACAAAACCTGAACAATTCCCCAAAGGTTTGCTGTAAGGGAGCATTTTAGCTTCTTAGAATGTTGCCATGTGGACAGTCAGTAAAACTCCACAAAAACAACAAAGAAATGCTACACACACACACACACACACACACACACACACACACACACACACACACGTATAACTCTCTGCTGCATTCAGGCAATCATTCCTACCTGATTCAATAAGAGCTAAAGGATTGAGTTGGACAAGTAGCTAGGTGGCAAGTGGAAAGGCGTTGGCCTTGTACACCAAAGATCGTGGGTTCCCCCCCCATTCATGCCTGGTTGGTGTTTTATGCTACTATATACACTTACACGGTTTCTCAGTGGATACGATTTTTGACTTCTGATCAGAAAGTCTGAGCTGTATAACTGAGATGACTGTAGGTCGCTCTGGATAAGGGCATGAATGCCATAAATGTAAATGTAAAGCAACCACACCAGCATTCAGAAGTTTAGAAACAATTTACAATTTGGGATTCTTGAGCCTCAGAGAATGGTGTTGCTTTAGCACTACTAACAGCAAAATCATTCAAAAAAATCATTATTTTTCATGCAAGTTACTTCCCCCTTGTAAGTGACCTCAGTGAAAGCTTAGTCAGAGATTGCTAATGCGTAATCAACTATGTTTACTTATGTCACATCCAAAAGCGAGGCTTTTGCATTATTACTTAGTAATATTCCAATTGAATCACCAAAAAATGCTGTTACATTATTGAATTTTAAATTTTAAGACATACGTATCTTTGATATCCTGGTTATATCAGAATTGGAATCAGAATCAGGTTAATTGGCCAAGTGTGTTGACACACACAAGGAATTTGGTTTCAGCTGTTAGTGACTCACTAACAGACATAAATAAAACTATACATTCAGCTTAGACTGTACAAGACAAAACAGACAAGACAAGACAAAAAGCGACTATACAAGACAATAAAGACCATGTGAGACAATATAGACAGTATGAGGATTAAATAGGGATACAGATTATATAACAGAACAGTGATCTACATAAAGTGTGAGAGTGCATGATGACAGTATTTTGGACTTTATACAATATATAGCAGCCATAGTGTGTGTTACATATACGGATAATGTGATGACTGACAGTTCTGATAGTGCAGTACTTATAGATATGATATGAAGCAGGGAATATTTTTATGGTGAGTTGTTAATGAGGCTGATTGCCTGTGGGAAGAAACTGTTACTGTGTCGGGCAGTTTTGTTGAACAAACTACTGTAGTGCCTGTCAGAAGGGAGGAGCTGAAAGATGTTGTATCCAGGGTGCGAAGAGTCAGTAGAGATTTTTCCTGCCCGGTTTCTGGTTCTTGTATGGTACAGGTCCTGGAGAGCACCAATAATTTTTTCTGCAGTTTTTTTTTATTTATTTTATTAATTATTTATATTTACTCTCATATTGCAACATCACCATATCATTATATTATATTGTAAATCAGTACATGATATTTCATTTTGTGAGATGGTAGCATAAAAATCTTTTTTGGAAGAAAAATCCTCCTCCCTGATTGGATGTTGCCGAATCAGTCCTCAAGTCCAACAATGGCTTTAACGACCTTACTATCCCCGACCTTCTTTTATTCCAAAAAAGTAGTCTTTTATGACACAGCATTAGCTAATGAAAGAGAAAACGGTAACACTGCGAGACGTCTTTGATGTTGGATGCACCAAAGGTTTTACTTGGATTAAAAAACAGTGGATGCTTTTAATCCAGCTTTTACAGGTTTACTTTGTAGCAGTGGCAGTAAATTAGGTTGATGATGTGGAAGGTCCTTTGTCACCCGAGCTAAATGAGTAGTACTTCTGCTGGAAACGAGGTTGCACGGTCGCTATTATTTTTAGCTTTAAACACTGTGTCATGTTTGAATTGTGACCATTGATTTTTCAGTCAGCATTTCTCACGTGTGATCTGGCTGAGTGCTGCTTTAACAGATCCATTCCTGGAGCACGCTCCGAAAGACCTCAGTGGTCAACATTGACCTCTCGGTTAACTCCCACTGAGCTGAAATGGAGCCATCTTACATTATCTTTTACACCACACACAGATAATAGGCACCATTATTAATTGCATGTTTTATTTTCCAAACAGCATTCCGTCCAACGCGTTGTGTTATTGCACCTTTTAAAGACAGTAATGTTTCCGTTTAAGCAAGTGGCAGGGCATAATAGCACACAATCTAATGCTACTTCAGATTGATGAATCATGGTGACAACGACAACAGTCAGGATCATTTTTCACCTCCGTAATGAAGCTACACAATGAGAAGGCTTTTTGAAGTAGAAAGCAGCCGACTGGTGAACTGATGACTAACTGGTCTAAGGGGTTTCCTGAATATAATAACCTTTCTAAAAAATAGCATTAAATTATGCAAACTGGAAATATCCATGGAGCCTATGATGCAGCAAGCCCTGGAAGTCTCAAGCTCATGATTTGTAATTTATTGGCAACAAGGGTGATGATCTTTACTCTGCGGATTGGGAATGATACATACATAGTGATAGAACATGGCAGGGATCTTTTAAGTGACATGGCTGAGTGTGTATCTGGATTGAGAAGCGATTTTATGAAAAGATTTGATTGAATTAGCTTGCAGATTTAAAAAACTGAAATATGGCTGGCAATGATCTGCACCATTGAACTAATTAGATTTTACAGGCAGTGGTGGACAACATTATGAATAGTCAAATGTTTGCTACTTTTAATTGTAATCAAGTACAGGTAGTCCCCAAGTTATGATGAACAATTTTTTTTACCATTTTTCGATATTACGATGAAGATAGCGATAAGAAATCCTTTTTAAAAAATATTTCAATTGTCGTACGGCAATTTAAATTTTTTTACGATACGTTGGGACCTTGCCAATATGTGCACATCTCCCACCTTGTGAGATGCCTTACTCTCGCCAGCGTTAAGTTGTCGCTGTGTTAAAACGCATATTTTTCTGGGTTTTTGGTGTTTTAATGGCCGATTTTAGCTATTGTATTTCTACTTTTTATCCACATTGGCGGGCTTTGAAACAGAGCGCATCCGCTCCGCCTTCCACTGCAAACCGGTGCTCGTTTATGCGGCCATTGCCTCATACATATACACTAATCTCTCGTTTATCGTGATGGTTACGTTCCAAAAAATGGCCCGCGATAAACAAAAAATGGGATAAACAGACGCCACCCGATAAATGCTATTTTATTTATACAGTACTGTACTTTATTAACATTTTACTACATTGTATTATTAATAATGATTATTTTAACTTAAAACTTTATAAAAAAAAATTCTCAATACGTTTTTTGGTCTATAGTGTTATCCGCGAGAGGCCGGGAAAATCAGCAAATCAAATTAGTGATGTGGCAAATGCAAATCAGCAATAAACTAGGGGTCCAAGATTCGAACTGCGGTAAAGCAAGGGATTACTGTATACTGTAAAGTTTATACATTATGGTACTGTAAATTGCTCTGTTTTGCTAAAATATTTACTGTAGTTTATTAAATTATTAACTAATTAGAATACTACCTCATACCGTTAACCATTCTTTAAGACTCCTGGGTAAGCTAGGTCATGCCTCAACTAATGATATTTTCAAGTTACGATGGTGTCATTGAAATACATCTCCAATCTAATTTGGGGACTACTTGTATTTAAAAAGGAAAGGTTTTGTGTGACATTGTGTTCTCGGGATGTTTATATATATATATATCCACACATACCATTTGCTGCCAGCCAATTATGTTAGCTCCTGGAATCAATGCTAGCCAAACTTAGCATCAGCAAAGAAAACAAACCATCTTGCAACTAGCAAATTTGCCAAACTGGCCACGCTTTGTAAGCAGGCAAGGGAGATTCTGCCCATCCTTAACTTTTAAGACTTCACTCCTGTATGCCTATAACTATAACACTAACTAAAATGTGTATGGTCACTGTAGATGACCATAGATTGCCATTTTCATAGCCACTATTAAATTTTACTTATACGATTAAGCAATTGAGGGTTAAGGGCATTGTTTAAAGGCCCATAAATTGCAGTTAGGTGGTGCTGGAGTTTGATCTCATGACCTTGTAATCATAAATCCAACATTTTTACCATTGAGCTACCACTTAAATAAATAAAGTGAAACTTTTAGGTGCTAATCTTAGTTTATTTGATTTATTTACATCAGATAATCATTGGTCTGATTTTCTGTAACAAGTACTTTGAAGATCTAAACATAAATGTATAGAGTAAAATGTAAAAAGGTTTTTTTTTCATTGGAATTTTTTAATTATTCAATGACAATAACACAGAAACATTGCAAACTAACATTTATATAGTATAGTAGCATAGTACAACTAAATGGTCATTTCCAAGCATGTGTACTAGCCAAATTAGCTTTATAATGGTGCCCCTATTTTCAGTGTATAATCACTAAAATTTAAAAGTCACATGATGGCCTTCCTGGACAGTAAGAACTTCAAATTCAATTTCTTTCAATGAGTTTAACATGAGTCCATTGGGTTAACACAGGCTCCGAAAGGAGCCATTTTAGAGCATCTCCTGGAAGTGACCTTGTTGAATTACAATAGCAGCAAAGCTCTTTTCTGTCAGTTGCAAAATAAATCTGAAGATGTGGTTTTTGGGTTGTTTTTTTTGAGTGGCAAAGTCTGTGTGGAGTTGAGCAGCTATATAGGGGTTATAAGGGATTAGAGGCTACACTCAGGCAAGCCTGTATAATGCCCTGTAATTGACAAGCTGTAAATTTTTCTATCATTCAGGTGGAGTGTTCGCTTGCAAGCGTGAACACAGTATTTTCTACTTGAGGAATAGACTTATTTCCACTCATTAAATTATTTTATATAAATCAGTGAAGTCAATCGAGCTACTAATACAGTATTTTTGTGCGAACTGTACACAGTACATTTGTGTGAACTGGAAAGTTTTTTTGACTCAGAAAAAAATAATGTTTTTATGCAAAATTAAAATTTTTTTATGACATTTTTTATAGTATGTTTTTAAATCTAGTCACAGTGTTTAATCGAAACTCACTAGTAACATGTTCCTTAAAGTGCTACATGTACAGTATTAAAAAAGATTGTGTGCTAATGTATTTGTACTCTATTTTATTGTTAATGGTACATTGTATTCTGGCTCTATAAAACAACAGAGGAATGAATCACTTTGACCACATAGAGGCAGTATATGTACAGGATTTTGACCAGCCCCAAAACATTCCAAAAACAGAAAGTGCGTGTGAGCCCTGTTGGAATCGAGTGACAGTGTTACTTTCTTCAAAATGGATTTACTTTCAGTTTAATCCATTCAAACCACATGTAATAAAGCACATTTGCCGAAGTTTTAAGCCATTCTCCTCCCCAGATGGAATATGATTAGAGATCTGATACGGAGCAGATTGCAACGAAGAACACACGTTTCAATCTGTGATGACATCGTTTTGATCAAACCGTATGTTTCTTGAGGCTACTTTAACTACCTTACTGAGTGATAGCAAAAAATAAACAACAAGGGTCAGTTCAAGGGTTCCTTAATACATCTGTATTGTAATACAGCAGAATTTCTTGCTTGAACAATTCCAATCTGTTGCATATTGTACTTAAGCCCTGTTAGCATGAATGTCTTACGTAACATTGGAATAACAAATATTTTTGATATTAGTTATGACAGAGCCAGGCAATTGAAGTAAACCGACACACCATGCAAATGTTTTGCTGAGAGGCTGAGGAGGTGGTTTTCAGAAGCAGAATTTGAAGTTAGTCTTTCCTGTTTACTCGTGCTATCCATGTTTCCTATTTCCTTCTAGCTGACTGAACAAGCTCCAAAGGAAATTAAGTGGATAGAGAATTTTAATTCACCCCTATAAAAAGTACTATGCAAATCACTCCAGTACAACCCACCGCACTTTAATCCTGCTGCAACAGACTTGTTATAGGAAGATTCTTAACTGTTTTCTGTGACCATTGTGTCTATTTGGTGTTGTGCCTTATTATTCTTAGTGTTCTTTTTGGATCCTGGTAATATCTTGTTTTATCTGTCTTCCTGAGAGCGTCATGTCTACAAATGGAATTGATTTCATCTTAGAATAGTAATTATTGTGGTCTCAGTGTTCTTGGGTCATATCCAGCTGTGTTCTCTTGGATCTGAGTCCAGTCTTAGACACTGCTTGGACTATCATCTTTAATATTCCTTTGCTTTCGCCTCAGAATTTAAGTTTCATCTAATTTCTCAGAAAATAATGACCATAGTAAGTTCACATGCTAGTGCAGGGTGCAGAAGTTCCTTGACATGGATCCTGTTCACTCAAGGTTGTTGTACTGTCCATGGATGTTCGTTATTCGTGAGTCTATTATAAGTCAATTCTTTGAGTTACAGCTCTCTCAGCCCAATCTCCTTATCCATTACATCCATTATTACGGGTGCTCAAGCTTCTCATTAGAGGTGGTGTTTTTACAATCTAGAAAAAAACCCTGAAAGGAAATAAATTGTAATATAGAAGTATTGGTGAAATTAGGAGAGAACAGGGATTAGTGGGAGTTGGATGGTGGGTGAGTGAGTAGATGCATTGCTTTTTGCCTGGAAGCACCTTATCAACTATTCATCAAGAAGGCACTGCACTTACCCACTGCGGTACAGTATGTGCACTGAAGCTGATGTTCAGGAAGCAGCCAGATTGGTAAGAATTGTGAGGCTAAAGAGATGCGAGGACTTCTTAATATTGTTTCCATAGATCCTCCCAACACCATCGGCAATGTCAAGACAGATTGGTAACATCATTAGTATCACCACTAAACACTAATTCCATTGCAATCACGATCATGTCATGGCAAACCACTGATATTGCTTAAAACACAAGCATTTGCAACACTATGCTCACCTTAGACCCCATTAGCACCATTGCTACAACTCTAAAAACAAGCTTCACAGACCCCTCAGTTAACAGCAGTACCAGTATTACAGATTGCTAACATCATTACTAGGCCACAGACCTCAAATATTAAACACCTTCAGTACCACCACAAACAACCAATGGCATGCATGACCAACATAATTACAACCACTACTTTCAAACAACATTATCTCCAACACTGTTATTAGCACACTACATTTCCTCCAGTATTATTATCTGCATCATCTCCAGATAGACCTCAGATCACCAAATCATCACCAACACTATTACCATCAACACCAAAAGCACACTATTTAATAGTACATACCTCCTCATCATCATGACCCACACTGTAGGCTATGAACACCATCACCAGAAACACCATTACCACCTCTATGAACTCCATATTACTTTTAACATTAATACTACTATTTAATGCAATTAATACTATAACCACTACAGGGCACCCTGCCCACCCACACCAAGAATACCAACATCACAGACCCATAAACCCACAATGGCCATCGTAGGGCACTATTGCCAAAACCACAACTATTAATGTAATCACTAACACAATCACCCCATTATAAAAGTACCACAGATCCCTCAACATATACCGACCAGGCATAATTTTATGGCCAAGATCCAGGCATAGCATTGTGATCATCTGCCTATATTGTGTTAGTTCCCCCTTTTTCTCCTAAAACAGTCCTGACCTGCCAAGCATTAACAGCATTAACTTCTTCAGAAATTTGAGCTACAGAAGCTCATCAGGTGGATTGGACCACCCAATAACCCTGTCGCCAGTTCACCAGTGTTCCTTTCTTGGACTATATTTGATTGATATTGACCACTGCAGACAAAAGAACATCCCACAAGAGCTGCAGTTTTGGAGATGCCTATGGAGATGGTCAGCTAGCCATTACAATTCGGCATTTGTGAAACTCAATCAAACCTTATGCTTGACCAATTTTCCTGCTTCTAACAAATCAACTTTTAGGAGAAAATGTTTACTTGCTGCCTTATATATCCCACCCACTAGCAGGTGCCATGATGAAGATATATCAGTGCTATTTATTTACTGGTTATAATGTTATAATGTCATGATATTATGCCTGGTCTGTGTAATCACCCACACTATCCCTGCTAACTGTATTGATTTAGACTAACACCATCACCATCATCATAAATCATAAAAAAAAGAATTTTCACCCAAGTAACCAAACCAGCAACACCATCACCTTCAGCAACACCATTATCATCACCACTGACCCACAACACTATCAACATCACTATCACCACTTTCCATACACCATAGCATTCTGCAGTTTCTCTTTTTCTATATCTCACACTTAAACTCTGCTATCTCTCTATCTTTGTTGTTTTGCTTTCTGTCCTCTCTCTCCTTCACTCCCTTGCCCTCTCTGCATTGCATGTATGGAGCATAGCACATGTCCAACTTGTAATTTTCTGAGGTATAAATTAAAACGTGATTTTCCAAACTATGTACCTTTTTTATGTATATATAAATATAATTTTTGATAATTACACCAAAACAGTGGCTGTCCTCTTTACCAAAAAGTTTTTAATTTACTCTACATTTAGGGTATTTCACAACAAAAAATGACATAGCTCTGGCACTAGTAACGCTAATCATCACTTTGTAATTATACATCAAATAGCAGTGAAATATTAGCGCAATATGAACAATGTAGATGTTGTGGCAAACATGTTTTATAGTTCAATACTTCTGGCATGATTCATATTTCTGCATATCTTAATAATGGTTTAATCATAGTTCGTCTAGAGTCCTATATGCCCTGTTCTTTTTTTGAGTGGCTCAGCGATTAAGGCTTGGAATTACCTACAAAGGTAAACCATATAATAGCAAAAAAATGCAGTGCAATATGTGAGGATTTGGGAAATAATCTGTACCTGAAATGCCTTTATTTTCTTAAAAAACAACATTCTTTCTAAGAATATTGCTGTACATATTTTGAATAATTTACGAGCCATTGGACAGTTCTGAGAAAACTGCCCCTATCAATTTTAACATTACAAACCGCTCATGTGGATTCATTGCTTTTTTTTTTGTTTTAAAATCCATCCAGATGTAAAAAGTAAAGTGCAAGTTGACAGCAAATCTTAAAGTGATCCAGTCTATATTTTGTAAATGTTACCCAGGTGATCTGTCAGAAATAACAGCTTTGTTGGGCTTTTCATGCACTTTTCTGTTGAACCGTATCTATTTTTATTTTTCGCACTCAAACACTAAAACTCTGAATTTTTTTTTATTTTATTTTTTTTGCAGAATGATGTAGAAACTCAATTCTTTAACCTACAGAGGAAAGCTGAAAAACATATACACATACAATAACACACATACCTATAACATACATTATATAGACAAAGACTGTGAACACCTGACCTTAGGATTCCTATGTGCATTTTTTTACATCTGATTCTACATTTATGGTGTTCCAGTAGGTGTTCCAGTAGATATTGGAGTGTGATATTTGTGCTCATTCAGTCACAAGGGTGTTAGTAAAGTTAGGTACTTATACATGGTGAGGCGAGGAGGCCTGGAGGGCAGTCAGCCCTAAAGGTTTTCAATAGAGTTGTGGTCAGAGCTTTATAGAAGGCCTCTAAAGATCTTACGTTCCAAACAAAGTAAACCATATTTCTATGGAGCTGGCTTTGTGCACAGGGGCATTGTCAAACAGGAAAAGGTTCGGGTCTCCTAGTTCAAGTGAAGAAAAAATGCGACCACAATTGTTTGCCTCCAACTTTGTGATAACAGTTTAGGGAAAAAACACACATGGCTGAAAAGTAAGGTAATAATTTTGACCATGTAGTGTATAATATGTTGCACATGAAAGGAAATTGCATACTTTTTGGACAATCCAGGAGTTTTGAGTACCTGAACATCTTATATGGCAAAAAAAACAAAAAGTTTTTAGGACATACACAAATCTCACTACTGTATAACAGATAATAAATAAGAGATTTAGCAATAAAAATACCCCTATTACAAGCAGAGGTGATCGTTTTGTTCTCTTTGTTATATAATTAATTAGCTAGAATTTTTTTTGGGTGCAACATTGGATATGTTTCACTGGAAAGTAAAAATATGTATAGAGTAATTTGATGTAGAGCAGCGGACCCCAACAAGCAGGTACAAGGCTGTGGATCATGTGGAACCGGCCTTCACAGAAATTATAAAAACTTTGTAATATTTTATTTAATTTCTATTTTATTAACTTTTGCAGTTTTCCACCTATGCCAATTACCTGCACTTATTTCAGTCACAGTTTTTTCTTTGCATCGAAAAAAATTAAGCTCCCATTGATTCTGCATTTTGGTGAGTTGAGTTACATTTTTCATTATATATATGTAATATATACAATTAATACAATTATATAATGTGCCTACTAGTAATTTAACATGTACTTATTTTATGTCATGTGTGTAACAAAGGTGTGTTTGAGGACTGTTGAGTTTTAACCAAAAGAATTAGCCCATTTAGAGGTAAATCCATCATGTCAAGTATTGTACTTTTAAGAGCATCTTAAAAAATCTTTAAAAAACCAAACCATTATCAAGGAGTTGTCTGTCTGCTATAGGGTAGGAGCTGTGAATTAGCTGAAAACTGTTCAACAGTTTTTCTCTTATTTTTTAAAAGGCAAAAATGTCTCTACATGTATGAAAAAAATTCAGAGATCCACCCTGGGTATATATTGTTGCTAACAAGTAAATGTTTTTACTTTATGCCCTCATCTCTGTACAACCTGAATTGCTTCTTATCACGTAATGCAGCAGCTTGTCTCAGTGGCTACGCTTTGAAAGGTAAACGCCAAAAGAAATCGCACCTGAGTTCGATTAAACTTTAATTATAGCTGCAAGGCGTAAAACTGCAAAGTTAAACTACTCCCAACCACACAGAAATATAATGGTTTAGCCAGTGCAAAATGAAAGATTGTGTCAGTATGGTTAGGAGATGGTTAACTGAAAGATTGTTAATCGTCATAAATATCTCACTGCCTCTGGGAGAGATAGAATTAAGTGTAAATGTAAAATGTACACACACACACAACACAAAATATAGTCCGTGTGGTCCGATCCAACAGGCGAGCTCTTGTGGCTCAAATTGCTGAAGAAGTTAATGTTGGTAATGCTTGATGGATTAGTACTGTTTTGGCAGTGGAATGGGGACCAAAACAATATTAGGCTTGTGGTAATAATGTTTTACCTTATCGGTGGCCATTATGGTATGCCTAGATGACGTATATTCTTACCCTGCTAACCAATAAATTTTTTTTTGCACTCATAATCCTTTAGTAATATTGTGAAAACATACACAGGTAATTATACCTTCAAAGTTTGCAAATATTTGGGTCATATCCAATGCGATATTTGAGAAGTACTACCACTTAATAGTTTAAAAGTACTGTCACTGTCATCATTACTATGTCACTATGCCACTAAATTAGCATTATGAAGTTTAGGATTCTGGCTTGTGCTCTTTAAGAAGTGGCAGATCAGTGGTTAAGGTTTTAGACTTTTAGACTAAGCTATCCTTAACTTTCAACTACTCAGTTTTATAAAACAAAAAAAAAGACCAATGTAAGTTGCTCTGAATAAGAGCAGTCAGACACAATTCTGTAAATATGAAGGTGTATAGACTTACTTTGCATTCACAGCTGTAATGTTATTCCGAGTAGAATGACGCAGCATGTCTCCCTTACTGAACTTTGTATTACAACATTATTATATTTAAAGTATTTGCAAAAAACAGTATGCCAAATTGGCTCAATAGATTGTAGATAGCTTGTTACTATAGTTAACAATGGTAAGAAAAATGTTATATAAACCAATTAGCCATAGTATTAAAACCAGTGACAGGTGAGGTAATTAACCTTGATTTTCTCATTACAGTGGCACCTCTCATGGGGTGGGATATATTAGGCAGCAAGCTAACATTTGCCATTGTTGGAAGTAGGAAAAAAATGGACAAGGGTAAGGATCTGATTGACTATGACGAACATAAGACAACTTGTGATGTCTAGGTGAACGGGTCACAGCACTCCCAAAACAGCAGGTCTTGCGGGGTTTTCCTAGTATGCAGTGGTTATTACTTACTAAAAATGGTCCAAGGAAGGACAACCAGTGAACCAGTGACAGGGTCATGGCTCACTAAAGGCTAGCCTGTCTGGTGCAATCTAACAGAAGGGTTATTATAGGACAAATTGCTAGAACTGTTAAAGCTGGCTTTGATAGAATGGAGTCAGAAAATGTAGTCCATCTCGGATTGCTGTATTTGGATGTATGTAGCTGCAGACTGGGCAGAGTCCCTAATACTGACCGCTGTCTACCTTTGAAAAGACCTACAGTTTACACATAAACATCAGATCTGGATCCGTAATAGACAGATAAAAGGCTAAAAAGTCAACTGGTGTGATTACTCATATTTTCTTTTACATCATGTGGCAGCCAAGTGTATGTATGTTAATTGGATGCACTGGGATGCATTATGGAAAGAAGGCAAACCAGTGAGGGAACTGTGATGCTCTGGAAAATGTTCTGCTGGGAAAACTTGGTTCATGGCATTCATATGAATTTAACTTTGTTGCAAACCAAGTACACTCTTCATGGCAACATAATTCCTTAATGGCAGTGCCGTTTTTTTAGCAGGATAATGTGCTCTGACACACTGAAGAAATTTGTTCAGGAATGGTTTAAAGAACATGACAAAGAGTTCATGTTGGCATTTAAATTCTCCAGGTTTCAATCCAACAATGCATCTCTGGAATGTGCTGGACAAACAAGTCTGATCCATGGATGCCCCACCCCACAACTTACAGGACTTAAAGAATCTACTGCTTACATGTACCTTGGTACCAGTTACCACTGCACACCTTTAAAGTTCTTGTGGAGCTCATGCCTGAGCTGGTCAGAGCTGTTTTTTGCAGCACAGAGAGACACAGATAATATTATGCTGTTATATAATGTAATGGCTGATTGGTGAAGAATTGATGCAAAAATGTAAAAACCTTTAGGACAAATTGAAGATGATAAAGAAATCTATAGCAGCATGGCACTAATTGTGTAAGTCTTCACCAAGGAGAAAGAAATTAACATATATAGTATTCATTTTACAACTTTTTTGCTGCAGTTTTCTGGACGAAAATTGTGGTATGCAAACCTAACTTATTACTCAACCTCACACACACACACACACACACACACACACACACACACACAACCATTACTTATTGCAATAATGTGGTTGTGTACGCTTGTGTATAGATGAGCGTGCATCTGTGTTGTTAAATTAGTTTCTGTCATCACTGGCCATCTTAAACAGGATGTCTCGGGGGGAATGGTTGTGCAAGCAAGGATGTAAGCAAAAGGTGGTTTAGGCAGCATTAAATACATGTGGTGTTGAATGCATGTTTGAATGCATGTGCACACGATCAGTGTCCAGTAAACCCCAGTAGCACCTCTGACAGATGCCTGCCAAACAAAAGGCCAGAAGAACAAAAGGCACAAGGGCAAGGCGCCTGTGTCTTTTTTTTTTTTTTAGATGAGTATGTGAAGTGCCAAAGTGCTGAAAGAGGGGCTGCCGGCACTCCCACTGAGAGTCTGCTGCTCTGTTTAACCGACGTGTCCAGCCATGTTCCCCACACGCACCATCCACATCCCCAACCAGTGTTTGCTTCCTCAGGTATGTTGTAGGTGTGGATTGATGTGTGTCTCAATATGAAAAAGCTTAAAGCAGAATGAATGGTTGTTCTTGTGCTCGCAAGGTGAAGAATTTCCATGTGTGGGATTGGAACAGTGTCCGTTCACAGGGAGAGGGAGCCTTGATAAACACTAAAAAATACATGTAACAGAGCTGTTTATACAGCCTAATTCATGTTATAACCCATAACATCAAAACTGGATGTTTGTCATATAGAAGAAAAGATCATTAAGAGTAAATAAAAAAGGTTTTGCACTCCAAGAATGATATTGTGTGGCTTTTTAAGAAGTCTTTAAATGTTGCAGTGCAACAAGTGGCCTTCACAATATGGGATTGATTGGCGTTAAAGAAGCTTTGCAGCGCTGAATGTTGCATGCTGGGACATTGGTAGGGAGATTTGCAAAGAAAAGAAAAACACAGCATCCCGGGAATTTGTTTCTGGTTTCGTGTAAAGCTCAGCATTCTCACACAATAGTTTGTTGTCTTTGACCTTAGGTAAATGACTGTTATTTTTTCAACCAAATTTTTTTTTCATCAAAGAGTGACGTTTTCTCTGAGTCACTGCAGGAAGCGTTTGTGAATGCTTTTTTTTTTTTTTTGTGGTGTGATGTGGTGGCATGGATAATGCGGCGAATGTTGCTAAAGCAAAATTCTGGAAAACAGCCCAAAAAAGAAATGAATAAAAGTTTGTCTTGCCAGTAGTATACTTTGAATTGTCTAAGAAACCATAAGTTTTTTTTTATTTTTTTATTTTTTATTTTTTACCAAAACCAACATTTTGTGATTTGCTCCTCTGAGCTTTTTGGTTAGTTGTGCGACATAGCAACCTATATTCTAGTTGGACTATATAAACATATATACCCAGACATTTCTAGGAGTAAATAATTGTAAACATAATTACAGTAATCTACAACTTTCAGTCAGCCAACTGACACTTTTGTGCAAACGGACACACAATCAAGGTGGGGTACAACTGAACAGTCGAAGGTGCGACGTACTGCTCGAGGCAGTTTGGCTGTACTAAGATTTAAATTTCCATCCAACTGATATTTATCATAAAAAACACTTAACCAGTGAACCATTGCTTCCTTCAAATAACGTTTCCTAATTTAACCAGCTGTACAACAGAATTGCATGCACGTTAAGCTGATTTTCAGTGCTTAACTAAAAAGTAAAATGGCGTATAAGCCATAACGAAGAGGGTTTTTCTACTAACAAAAAAAGAGTGTTTCAGTGGTTAAAACGCTAATCTACTGCTTGCAAGATTGTAAACTCAAATTCCAGCACTACCAAGCTATCATTGCTAGGCCCTTAATTATGCAACTATACAAATGAGATGATTCTCATTTTGAATAAGGTCATCTGCCAAAATCTCATAAATGCTTTGTTTTTGTGTAAAAGAATCCCTAAAACAAAGAACACAAAACAATTAATTAATTTTCACATGTAAGACAAAAGGACCCATTCTCACTTCTGCCTAAAATGTTAAATATCCCTTAAACATTTCCTAGATTATTTTGCAAAACTGTAAAAAAAACCACCTAGACACACAATAAACTTCTAAAAGCATCCTTGTAATGTTGCTAATACAATAAGTCTTTTGATATTTTACTCTTTGATACATTTTTGCTTAATAGACATTTTATTTTATGCTAATGTAAAGAAATACCAACAAAAAATTATATGTACCTAATGGGTAACATGGATGTGCTTGATAAGCCAGAGGTGGAAATGACCATTGTTTGACTTAAGTCGAATGCACAAGCTATGAATGCAAGCTTCTCACATATCGGGTTTTTTTATCATATCCACCATATTTTCCAATTACTGTATATACTGCAGGATGATGCTTAATCAGCAGCACTAGCACTTCCAGTATGTTTGATAGATTTGGGTGCAATGACTAGGCTTGCATGTATGCTTCAGGTTTTTGTCTCGTTGTATGGTAAAGTTGCTTCAAATGAGCCACAGTCCAGATGGAATTGCATGGTGTTGAAGTTTGGAATGGTAGCCGTGTTGGTTTCTTTAACCCAGAAGAAGTCTCCACTTCCATGCTTGGAAACAACTCCAAACCATTACGCTTTCACCTCCATGTTGGACTGTGGGTGTGATGCAGTCTGCTAACAATTTCTGTTATCTGTCTTACTGAACATAAGCCAAACATATCAGATTTGGTCTTATCTGTCCACAGAACCTTAATACACTCATTAAATGTCCAATTCTTGTGTTTTTGCATTTTATTACATATACATGAAAGGAACTTGCCCCAAAAACAATTACTTTATACTTTTGTCAGGAAATGTATATAACTATATATATATATATAATATATATATATATATATATACGTATATTTATTTCAGTATATGGCTGTTTATAGGACTGTGGTGAGAGCTGCAATGTTGTATGGATTAGAGACAGTGGCATTAAATAAAAAAGACAGGAGGCGGAGCTGGAGGTAGCAGAGCTGAAGATGTTGAGGTTTTAGTTGGGAGTGACGACGATGGACAAAATTAGAAATGAGTTTATAAGAGGGACCGCGCATGTAGGACGTTTTGGAGAGAAGGTGAGGGAAGCGAGATTGAAATGGTTTGGACATGTGCAGAGGAGGGACATGGGGTATATCAGTAGGAGAATGCTGAGGATGGAGCCGCCAGGAAGGAGGAAAAAAGGAAGTCCAAGGAGGAGGTTCATGGATGTGGTGAGGGAAGACATGCAGGTAGTTGGTGTGAAAGAGGCAGATGTAGAGGACAGGGTGGTATGGAGACGGATGATCCGCTGTGGCGACTCCTAATGGGAGCAGCCGAAAAAAGAAGAAGAAGAAGAAGATTCCAGTATATGGCTCTGTCAAAGCATCATAACAACATAAAGACTATGTTACACATTTTGTATAATTGACAAGGTATATATATACAAAATTTATAAAAAAAAAACAACAAAAAAAAAACATTATTAATAATTAAAAATAATCAAAGAGCAGTTGGTCTATTGATAAGTTTATACATTGCATGTAAACATAGCCATAATATTTTTCCAACCCTGGACCAGGAATCCCCTTGGTTTTGCATTTTCCCTGCTCAAACACACCTACGTCAAAAAATCTGATGACTATCACATCAGTTAAATTAGGTGTGTTAAAGCAGGGACAACCACAAAATTCTACAGTATTATAAACATACAACAAGTGCCTGTAGAACGTATGGCTGTTATTCGTTATTCATAATTACTTTAAATAGCGTAATTATTACAAATCACATCGGTATGTTTTTTGATGATAATTATTTGGATGTCCTCTTTCAGCCCTTGAGTTTAAATAGCAGCATTAATGCGTTCTATTTTCCAGGCACAGCTTAGCCACACAAGTATATAGTCCCTAGTGGCCTTTATCATGTGTTGTTCTGGAAGTATTCTTCAATTTTCTTGCTCTCTCCTCTTCTCTCATGTTTCCTATTTGCCTTTTCTTTCACATCTGCTCTTTTTTTCTTGTTCCTCCGCCACTTTTTTAAATTCTCTCCCTCTCTATCCATCTACTTCTACTGCTTGCAGTAGAAGTTACTGCTTGCAGTAGAAGTAAGCGAGAGCATCACCTGTGCGTCAGGGGGTGAGGAGCCGGAGCAGAGCATTGCTGGAGCTGTTCCCAGAACAGTGCTGACGAGAAAATAAAAGACAGATGGGAAAAGTTGCCAAGCTACACATTGATGCTAATTCAATTCACTTCTCATATTGAAATGTGCTTTGGACATGTCCGTGTTGAAAATCCTTTTATTTTACATCTCATTTATGCACCTTTGACACAAAAGTATACAGTAAGTCGATCAAAGTCTAGTATAATGTTGCCTGGTTTTGGTTTGGCAGGTCAGTCATGCGGCCCGGGGAATGTGTCTGAAGCTGCACTGTGCCCCAATGCTTCAAGGATGTGGGTATTCATGTGCAGTAATTTGAAGCTGGCGCGAACTGACTGCAAGAGGGTGTCTATCTGCTAGTGCAAACAGACCGCTTCCGCTCTGTTCTCTCTCATATTGTTGTTGATAGATAGACAGCAGTGACTTGAGGAACTGATGCACACATTCATCAACCACTATATTAAGAACACAGTATTAATACTGGGCACGAAGCCCATTTACTCCAAAACAGCTTTGATACGTTTTGGATTCCAAAAGGTGTTGGGAAAAAACATTGCACTTTGAGATTCTAGTTCATGGCAATATGAATGCTTCACATAATTACTCTGGATCTCCCATTTTACATTCTGCATTCCATTGGATTTAGATATAGTTACAGGGAAAGGTGAAGTACACAAGACATACAGTATAAGTAAATTAGGAGTAAATTGTGGCTGTAAAAGTAAAAGACAATAGTGTATCAAATGATGCATGATTGGTATTAAATGTCCCAGAGTGTACATAGAAAACATTCCTCACACAGTACACCCCCCACCCCCACCCCAACACCAACACCATCACCATCACGACCACCAGCATCCTGAACTTCTTATACAAGACAGTTTGGGTTACTGGATCACAATTGGCAACTCAAGATCCATCAGTCCAGGCAACAAACTTTCCTTGGTTGCTCGTTAGAACACATTGATAAAGTTATACTGTTTGTTTAAGCTTTAAATCATTTGGCAAAATTGGACAGTTATGCTTGAAAGAGCTAAATATGTGATGAGACTCTGCAACAAGCTGAAACTTTATGAAACCTACTTTTTTGTTGTTGTTATGCTTTGATTGCGTAATGAGCCATGCATCCTCATGTAAAAAAATCAATTAGAGTTGACAGGTATAAACCAGTTTGCCAGGCACCAACAGCAATTCCATGGTCAGTGTTACTGAGATGATTCTGAGGCTTCAAATATACCTCTAGATCTACGTATATTTCTATAAGTCAATCCACTGCACTGCTACCACATAATTGTTGCTGATCTTAATAAAGAATGTACTTCCTCTGGCTATAACTGGTCTTGCACTGTCTACTAGTGTGGCATCTCTTATTTTGGCAGTAAAAAAATGCTTCAATGGTTTGACATATTCCTTTATATTTCATCATCATATTTCATGTTTTGCATGTAATAAATGTCAGATATGGTACTTGATCTTAAATGAGTCTTCACATGGGAAAATTAAAGAGGAGATTTTTTCCCCATTCATTCATAAAGACTGATTAAATCACAGTTACCTGTTATGCTCAGAGTTTTTAGAGTTTATAAGAGTTTTAGTTCTTTTAAGTTTGTAGAGTGAAGTTTGGGACATGAAGCTAACTTGTTCTGACCAGTCTTTATTATATCAATTATAATGGTCAATGCACATAACAAAGAGTTCTTTTTGGTCGTGTTTTATTTTGATTTTCAAAAGTGGGATCTGTGAGATCTGTGCTCCTTTTTCTATTTTTGTAATTGTTACAGCAGTGGAAATCACAAGACTTTTCAATGTATCGAGCTCATAGTTATTAAGCTATAAATAATGTCAACCTGGTCCTAGTCTGTTCTGCCAGTAAAAATTTTAAATAATAAAAATTTTATCGCACTAATAAATACCTAGTAATTTACTGTTCATATTTAAGTAATGGATCTAATATTTTAATGGTTAGATACAGTTCATAAAAATAAAATAAATATATATATATATATATATATATATTGCACCCTGTGCTGGGGTGGTCCATGTAACTTATTTCAAAGTTAATGGCTTCCCTGGCTGCAAAAATGTTTAAGAACCCCTGTCCAAGACCCTTTAGAGTGGTAGATGAAGCATACTAGAGCACTTTTAATTAAAACCTTTGAGACAACCTGTGTGTCCAAAGTTTCTTTTGTGGTTTTTGTTCCTTTCTCGTTTGCTTCAAGGTTTGATTTTCTGAGATGCTTTACCACAGTAAAAAGCTGTGACTTATAGTATGACCATATAGTTCTTGTCAGCTCAATCCATTCTTATCAATCTTCTCAGACCTCTCTCATCAACAAAGTGTTTCTATTCATGCAAAAACGCCACTCAACTATGGATACTGTTGTGTGTGAAAATGCAGTTTAGTCAAAACATGCCACATTTCTTAACCATTCTGATGTATGCTGAAAAGATTATTTGCAGTTCTTGACCAGTATCTACATGATTTCACGAATTGCACTGTTGCCATACAATTCGCTGATTGTTTAATAACCTTACTGATCAGAGATACAGGCGTTCCGAAATAAGTGTGAATGTGGTATTCCTTTGTGCTTTAAAAAGTCACACTTTTATTTTTTGTTTAAACAAAACCAGCTTTTAATTCACAATTTATAAAACAATATATAGATGTAAATTAATGATTAGAAATCATGTGTACCCCAATACCCCCACACAGACACACAGACACACAGACACACACACACACACACACACACACACACACACATTTTGCCAATGCTTGGATTTCTTGTGCCAGACAAATCTTTCTTCGATGAGTCTCCAAGAAAGACCCATTTTACTTAAAAAGTAATTTATTATTTATTGCACACAAAAAACGAGAGGAAAAGTGAGCTTATTTTTTATTTTAAAAAAAGACGCTCGCAAGCTTTTAGTTGCTCTACTTTTGGTAAAAGAGTGAAGGAGCATTCTGTGTGTCTTAATATTGCTATTATAGTTTCTCTCTGGACACTCTGGAATGCAAATACGCTGTCGCTGAAAGCAAGTAAGTCAAGGTCAGGGCCTTGCTCTAGGGAAAAAGGCAAGGCAAAACTCCAAGCTGGCAGGAATCACTGTGGCCTCCTCTGCATTTTCCTGTTCCTACTCAGTCTTCACGCTCAGTGATATCATTCGATGTCACTTAAGAGGATGTGATTGTTGGTCAGTTGGCTTTGGTGAGCTTCAAAATTCCTACACAGATTACTTAGTCTTTTGACGAATGATTAAGAAAAAAGTGACATGTCTTTCTGAAAGTTATGTCGTTCCAGCCAGAGTGTGTTGATATCTTTGGAGAATTGTCTTGCTGTTGTTGGAAGAGTGTGAATTGTACTGCTGGTCAGAACTGTCTGCCTGTCATACTGAAACAGCCCAGTCGCACCCAGCCACTTCCTTTGACCGCCATCTCACTGTGCAGCAAATTACAGTCGCTGTTGTAACCCACACATGGGGGGGCCCACTCAGTCCGATTCCCCCATTCTTCACCCCAGTTTATCTTTTTAAAAAGCAACAGCCCCCTTGTTCTCTGTGCAAGCAGGTCCTTGACGCCGCAGAGATGAGCCAGGCATCCGTACCTTACCGTACTGTTTTTCGGGAAGGCTCTGCATCACTGGAAAACAAATGGGCTGATAAGCAGGGCCCTCGATAAGATGCAGCCTCATCGAGTTGAGGCAAAAAAAATGAAATGCAAATGACTGTTATGGATAAGTGGGGAGTCTTTCTCACTGTGACATGTTTGTGCCGGGCTCCAAGTACATTCTCCAGATAAAGGACAAGCCGAGAGCACGCTTGGAATTTTATTTGATTTCAGGAGCGCAGAGCGGACGTGTGCGTGGAGCAGAGACGATAAGGGCTGAAATCGCTCCCATGTTTCAGTTTTTTTTTTTTCTTCACCTCAGACCTCAGCAAAATCTATGACGGCAACGGGGACCGTTTCGGAACATGTTCCACAAACAGTATTTGTGTGCTTGTTAATACTTTGTACTTTCATTTAGAGGAAAGTAGGTGGCATATTTTTGTTTATTTCAAAGCCAAAAGGCCATGTATACATCAGCGTCAGGTGGGCGTTTTTGTGTTTGCACTAAACCGAAAGGCCGTGTATACATCAGTGTCAGGTGGCTAGCATGTTGATAGGCCACACATCGGCCCGTGTTTAAGTGTTTAGCTCCACGTGCATGTGTTTGCCTTAAAGTGCCAAGAAGCATGTGGGCGCGTGTTTGTTAAACTGTATGAGAGTGCGTGGGAGTGTGTTTGTCTGTTCATCTGAAGAGCGAGTGAGCGAGCCAAAGGCAGAAATGTTTGCCTGCTGATATCTGCAGTGCCATCGGATAAGCTCAGCCAGGTAGACTGCAGCAGATCTGAGAGAGAGAGAGAGAGAGAGAGAGAGAGAGAGAGGGAGAGAGAGAGAGAGAGAGGGAGAGAGGTAGTGGGGGGGGGGGGGTGGGGGTGGCTGACTCACCAACCACAACAGGCGAAACAAAGCAAGAATGTCAGACAGCTTTACAAATCATAGCCTCTTTCATTCTGATGGAATAATTGCGATCACGTCACAGGTAACCAGGTTTGATCTTGCCATACATATAGGATGCAGGAATCTAGAGGGTGTAAATGAAACAGCATTACTATTGCAATTACAACTGCATCCTCTTGGATGTCATTAAGAAAGCTTGTTGCTGAACAACCCTGTTTTTCACTGCACGTCCATTTACGTAATCACGTTTTTTTCATCATTGACACCTCCGCTGCAAAGTAGGCAACCAGGTTATCCAGGCTTTCCCAGTGGTTTTGCACTTCTGACATCTCTCCCCTGACACACCGTACACTTGTCTCTATTTTTCACCTCAACGCCACTCTGCAGGACAATGGGGTGCTAATTAGACCCCTCATAGGTGAATTTTTATTAAGGTCTGCTTCTCACATGCTGGGCTGGGTGTGTTTTTTTTTTATTATTATTAATTTTTTTGAGCAGCTTGGAACTCGTATGGGCCTGAGAGGATATAGTTATTGGCTTCCATCTGGCAACACTGCCACACCATCTGGCTTTGTCGTGATCATCATCTCTGGGTGAACAATGCTAAGGTGGATGGTTAAAGCTAGCATGTGGCGAGGTTGTCCTCTGTCATTCGATGTCAAGAAGTGCAAATCAGTGTTCGAGTGGCTATTGGCTGCTTCTTTGCTGTGAATGCGTACCTCGGAATGTGGAGGGCGTCCCTTTAGGCCGAGTCACTAAAGGTGGCGGCGTGAAGCCGGGTCTTATTCTGTTAATTAGATTACAATGAGCTGAATGCATGAAAAGTTTAGTATAAGTGTTGCAGGAGGGAGGGTGATGCAGCTGGGCTTCGAAAGTAATAGCCCTGACTTCCAGCGGAGCGGTGGAACGAGAGTACGAGATGAGAAAGTGAACGAGAATCACAATCTCGTTTTGCTAGAGTGAGAATGTGTCACAATTTCTCTACGATCTGCAGTGTATCCCTGCAGACTTAGCAAGGGCTACCTCATGGACATCTGCGCTTTCACGTGGGTGCGACGTCTCTCTCCTTCATTACTCCTTCTCTTTTTCTCTAGCGTTCGCCCATACTCTCCCGCACTCCCTCCCTTTTCTTGTCCTGAGCCGTTTCCATGGAGACAGCTGTGGTCTGCAGAAATGGCCCAGAGCTCGGTCCACACTAGAGCAGCTCTCTCTTAGCACTTACACACATGAACGCCCTAAGTCGCTTACACGTAGCTATGCAACGGGAACTATCTACAAACAACATCACTTTTTTTGTATTGTCATTTGTGCATTCATAAAATATGCAAATGCAGCATTTGCATGCTTTCTGTAGCAGTTCAGCGGAAAACGATGCTTGTGTTCTTTCGAACGAGCCCTCATCTGCATTGTAGAGGGAAGCAGAGATCTGGCTCCACTCTTACTCCCCTCCGCAGCCTCGTGCAGTGTGTGTGGGCTGTCTCTCCTTCCCACTATCACACAGTGGAGATTTTATCCCCGTGGTGGTAGTGTGTGTGTGTGTGTGTGTGTGTGTGTGTGTGTGTGTGTGTATGTGTGAAAGTAAGGGAGTCTCCTGACCTTGAGAAAGGAAGCTTTCATCAAAGCTTCAAGACGTTAGTCACATCTGAAAGGACAGCTGTGTCAGCCTCGACTGCTAGCATTCAGATTTCAAAACGTGCTGGAAATATACTTTGCAGCTACAATCAATATACACACACAGACACTTGTGCTATAATGCCAAAAAAAAGCGAGTCTGTAAAAATCTGAGCAGAATAGCATACCATATATAACCAGAGTACCACATATACACTCGCCAGCCATTTTAATAGGAACACTTGTACGGCAGCACTTTCACGCAATAATCAGCCAATCATGTGAAATCATTCATATAGAAGTTAATTTGTGTATTTTTAAAGAAAATAAATACATGCAGGACAAAAAATTTTAATAACCACTCTTTACAAATGTGGTAAGCAGAAAAGCATCTATATTGAATCATCACAATGATAGACAACAAACGCAGAAGATAACATTAGGTTTTGGAATTTGATACTACAGTGTGCGCACATAGTACATCTCCTCAGGGATTTTACATGAGTCGAACACATACCCTGTGGATTTTTCTTGTGAACTCTACAAATCTTTAAAGCAGCGATGTCTTTCCCAACATCAGAGAACTGTTTGCTCATTCAGGGGTGGAGCTAGTGGGTGGCCACCCTGTTCGTAATTGCATTTTTAAAAGACGAAAATAATTTCTCAAAAATTGATCCAGGTGAACTTTGATCATGTCTATACGATTTTGCGATTTTAGTGACTTGGTTCTTTGAATCTTGTTCATCAATCTTTTAAATCTTTTTTCAAATCTTAAGGTCCTTTAATCCTTCAATCACCTTTTTAGCATATATGGGAGTCACTTCACAAAATGAACAAACAATTTAGATAATTATCTTGTGAGATTAATTACATTTTGTTTCTTGTCTAATGCACTGCATAGTATTTATGAAAGTCACGTAGTAAAAGAACGAACTTTACGAGAGGTAAACTATTAAATTCTGTTTCCGGTACAAACCCTACAGCAGTGGCAGGCCGTGCATTTAGAACCTGTGCCTTCAGTGGGGACTTCTTCAACTTAATCCACCTCTTAATACCACCACTATCATGCAATTATAGAAACCATTAATACTATACACATGTATTCATCTGTGCAGAGCACTACAGACTCGTTTTGCCAGTCGTACTTGGCTGTAACAGTTTCCCTCTGACCAACCAATCAGAGGACGGAAAAATGCTGACACTGTGTCACTGTGAGGAGAATATGAAATCCGATTGGTTGAAGAAACCGACCCGTTGCTTATAGAGACTAAGGTAAAAGAGCCAGCAGAACTGACTTTGAATGCCCTGGGCAGATTAGATTGACATGACAGCTCATAGAGGCTAAAATCTGATTGGACAAAAAATGTAACATCCACATACACGTGCTGGAAGCAGTGCAGCCAAGAGAAACGCTACAAATTGAGGATAATAAACTGTTGGGAATAAATTAATTTCATGGAACAAACATTAGAATTTATGTTGTAAATGTAGGTCAGTTCTTCTAAAAGTGTTTAGGCCAGCAGAGAAGGCTTTGCTGGTCCTGACCGCCTGCCAATGACCTACAGAGATTTTGAGATGCTTTGCTCATAATCGAATCACTCTTTGAGATGATGCCTTCTTTTGAGTCACATTAATGTCTCATTCAAAATGAACAAACCGTTCATGAATAAACTATCACCAATAACTGCAAAATCATGGATTTTGGAAGCGGTTTGTAAGTTTGCTGAAGTTTTATGGTTTGGACTTGAAATCTGTTCAGTAGCCTACATAACTGCCATAATTTTCTCGTCTTTAAATAGATTTTTCAGCAATGGGAGGTACAAAATGTGTTGTTTCATTTGATCAAATAGTGACTATGCATTTTATGTCACTTTTATGTTAATTTTGATTAAAATAAAAATATTGTAGAAATTGCAAATTATAATTCTAATACATTGTAAATTCTGAGCCTACGATACTTTTAAAACGTATTTTTAGGTTGAAGTAGTGCCATTTTTGTTTGCATAAAGATATTTTCTGTGCCAACTCTCTCTCTCTCTCTCTCTCTCTCTCTCTCTCTCTCTCTCTCTCTTTTCTGAGTAACTGCTGGACCCTGCCTGGCTTTCCCTTTAAAAAGTCCCTAATTTTCCAGTTGTTTTTGTTGTTTTATGTGTCCCACAGGTCTCAAATCAAAGTGTTTATTTAGTTAGTGTATTTGGGTGCCATGTATAGAGAGATCTGGTGGCAGCTTTATTCATACATTTCTTTAAACATGACCCCTCTACATAGTCAATTAATCAAAAGCAATGTTTACACACAGATTTTTTTAGCAAATTAAACGAATCTATTCTCGCTGCAAAGAGACCTGTGATCTTGCTGCTTTCTCTCCAGCTCTGCCATGCACCATGCTCTGAGAACTGCACTCACATCTAAACAACCAGATGGGTGTTTAAAACCATTATATCTCTCAAGATAAACTCCCATCCTTGTGAAATGGCAGCAGTGTGTTTGGGGCACCCGTGTGATGATGTGCAGGTTTGGGAAAAGCTGAGAGGAAGGAGGAGGAGGGGGACGGCGGGAGAGGACAAGGCACTTATCTTCTTCCATCTGAGGGGAAGTCTTGGGTAAGGGAAGGTGGGGGTTCCCAGGTTCTCAGCGCTAGAAAAAAAGCCTGGTAGAGAGGCACTGTTTCAAGGTATACACGTCTGGCTTCTTAGGAGGTGGGCTTAAATTTTTTTTTTTTATTTACTCAATGTCAAGCATCCCACCCTACCCATAGCAGCAATGAGTGCTTGTGGTATCTTTTGCTGAGATACAACAGATGTTTTTTAATGGAGGAAAATACAAACTGACAAATATTGTTTTGGTTAAGTCCCAATAGAGAAAGTGTATGTATATATTTGTACATATATATGGTGGAGGGCTTGGGGCGGAGATCAGGTTGGATCAGAGGTTTATCTGGGATGCATCTGTCTTGCAGTTTGTCTCCAGCATCACTGAAATGTTTCTAATGGGTCTTCACTGTGTTTGATTCATCACACTTGTCCTTCACACTTAACTTGTCTGTTTTCAAAGGTGCGACATACCAAACTAAGTGTCATCTGTAGGTTCTGTGTCCTGCAATTTTGGCTTAGTCAACCCATGTCCTTGCATGTCCGAGTCAATGACGATGAATTTAGCAGCAGAGGTTTGTGTGAGAGAAAGAGCTCTATGCAAAAGATGACTGAAATGGACAAGGCTGATTTTTTCAGATGTTTTAGTATATATTTATTTATCAATTCTGTCCTTCATAGTATTATACTACCCAAATTTCTTCTTTACTACATAGTACTATACCTCTTATTTTTATTCTATACTACAAAGTACTGCCCCACCCATCTTTCCTGTTCTACATTGTATTGTTCAATGTACCACTATTTTTTTATTTTGTACTTTATAGTACTGCTCTACCCATCTACCTTGTATACAAAGGACTCATCTTTTTTTGTTACTCTGCAGTACAGTTTTATTCATCTTTCTTTTTTAATAGTTAGCTCTGTCCTAAACGTTTCCTTTGTACAGCAGAGTACTATACCACTCATTTATATTCTGTAATCTATTTTAGAGCTCCACATACCCTTTTCGTTCTGCTGTACAGTTCCATTCATCTCTCTTTGGTAATACATAATACTGTAGCACTCATCTATCTTCTGTACTACATAATACTGTACCACTCATCTTCCCTTTGTACTATATAATCACTTATCCATCTTCTGTACCAGATATTACTGTTCCACTAATCTATCCTCTGTACTACATAGTACTTTACCACTCATCTATCTAATGTACTATATAGTACTGTACCACTTATCTATCCTCCGTATTACATAACACTGTACCACTCATCTATCTTCTGTTAAACATATTACTGTTCCACTCATATATGCTTTGTAATACACAGTTCTGTATCATGCATTTATCTTCTTTTCTACAAAACATTGTACCACTCATTTATCCTCTGAAATACATAGTACTGTACCACTTATCTATCTACTGTACTACATAGTACTGTACCACTCATCTTTATTCTATACTACATAATACTGTATCACGCATCTATTTTCTGTACAACATAGTACTGTACCACTCATCTATCCTCTGTACTACATAGTACTGTACCACTCATCTATCCTCTGTACTACATAGTACTGTATCACTCATCTATCTTCTGTTCTACATTAAACTGTACCACTTATCTTTTTTTCTGTACCGCATAGTACTGTGCCATTAATCTATCCTCTGTACTACGTAGTACTGTATCACTCATCTATCCTCTGTACTACATAGTACTGTACCACTCATCAATTTACTGTACTACATAGTACTGTACCACTCATTTATCTATGTACCACTCATCTATATTCTGTACCACATAGTACTGTACCCCTCATCTATCCTCTGTACTATATAGTACTGTATCACTCATCTATCTTCTGTTCTACATAATACTGTACTGTGCCACTTATCTTTTTTCTGTACCACATAGTACTGTACCATTAATCTATGCTCTGTACTACATAGTACTGTACCACTCATCTTTTTTTGTACCACATAGAAATGTACCACTAATCTATTCTCTGTACTACACAGTACTGTATTACTCATCTATATTCTGTCCTACATAATATTGTACCACTCATCTATCCTCTGTACTATATAGTAATGTATCACTCATCTATCCTCTGTTCTACATAGTATTGTACCACTCATCTTGCCTCTGTACCACATAGTACTGTACCACTTATCTATCTTCCGTACTACAAAGTTATGTATCAATCATCTACCCTCTGTTCTACATAGTACTGTACCACTGATCTTTCTTCTGTACTACATAATACTGTATCACTCATCTATCTTCTGTACCACAGTACTGTACCACTTATCTATCTTCTGTACTACATAGTACTGTACCACTGATCTTTCTTCTGTACTACATAGTACTGTTCCACTCATCTATCTTCTGTACTATAGAGTACTGTACCGTTCATATTTTTTTCTGTTGTACATAGTTTTGTACCACTCATCTTTTCTCTGAACTTCATAGTACGATTTAATTTATCCTTAATCTGCTCTATATAGTATTATACCGCTCATCTTTAATCTGTATTACATAATACTGTACCACCCATCTATCGTTTGTACAAAATAGTATTATACCAAACACAACTGTATATCCCTTCGTTTTTTACATTATTTTTCCAGTCTTTTTTCCTTTACAGAATGAAAGGTGATCCCCTTTCTGGCAAACGTTTTCAGCTTGTTCTGTCATGGCCCTCGGAGCTAGAGTGCAGTTCAGCATGGAAAATGAAACAGGCACACCCTGTTGTTGCTCCCATGTTGTGATTCTGCAATTAAGCATGCCAGCCTATTGCAACACGTCTCTGTTTATCACAACATTTCTCCCTCTATCTTTTTTCCCTCTCTGTGTCCTTGCCTCTGCCAATTTCCTTCAACATATGCCAACGTGTCCACATATGTCTGTGCAGTTCTATAACTGGGTCTGCTCAATTTACATGAATGAACTCCAGTGACTTACCTTTTTTTTATCTCACCGACTACACATGCACGCACGCATTCATCCACACACACACACACGCACGCTCACACTCGATGGTGCCAAAGCTACGAGTGTGAGCAGATAACAAGCCACGTCTTGCTTGGCAGTGTGGGAAGGGTGTTCTATGACCCACACCCGGAGTTGCTGCAGATCTGTCATTACCCCAGACAGATTTGCTCGGTGTGAGGAAGCTGTTGGACACATTTACTCATGCACAGAAATATACATTTTTACAAAACACAACCGCCACACACTGTTGCTGCAAGGTGGCCTTTGAAGTTGTCGGAGTAGGGTATTCCGCTAAGTGGCCTGACCTGCTGGGACATGACCTTCCTCCACACACACACACTCACAAGTTCCAAGTGATGGCAGAGGGCAGAGCTGGGCCAATACAGGCTCCCGATACCACATAATCATGACTCATAAGTAACATTATGATACTTTTCCTCTTTAGCTGTCCCTCCCTTTTTTTGTATATTTGTTTTGTAGTTTCTGTCTCCGTGTAGGTGTTCGAACGAAACCAAACCATCCTTGTCGCAATTAGGAATTTCTTGCCTCAAAGGAATTAATGAAAAGTCTTCAGTAACACATTTCTACCAAATGACAGCGGTACATGTCTTTGCTCTGCTGTGATAGCGTGAGTTTACGGAATGACATCATGGCGTTAGTAGAGACACTGTAATCGGGCAAATCTTCAGCACATAGGCACATCTTGATAGAGGTTCGTTAAAGGAAGCCCTTATGCAAAGACTGTTATGGTCCACTATCTTGTGTTCTTATCTGAACGGAGATGCTTTGCTTAAGGGCACAACAATACTGGGGCCCATCAGAGGGATTTAAGCCCTGTGGCCCTTGGGCCAACAGCCATTTTGTGCTTATCTGGATCAAGCACTTGCCTCATAGGTTGCAGGTGTGTGAATAAGATGTAGTCTTTAATAGATACAACCCAATGTGTAGTAGATACAAGGCCTTGCTTAAAGGACTGATCTGTGAGTCATTATTTAAATTACCATAAAACATTGGTTTGTCAAGCATAAATGTACTCCAAACACAACAAGACTTTGGTAGAGGTTTTAGTCACATTGGTTGTGTGCAATATTGTAGACACAGTAAGTAATTTCCCTTTCCTTTCCTTTCCTTTCCTTTCCTTTCCTTTCCTTTCCTTTCCTTTCCTGCTAGTAATTATTATACCATTATTAATATTTTACTATAAAAACTAAAGTTTGTGGACACCTGACCATAAGATTGGTATGTCATTTTTTTCACATCCCATCTAACATTTAATCCCCATTTGCCATTATAATAACCTCCATTCTTCTCAGAAAATGTTCCACCAGATTTTGGTGTCTGCCTGTGGAGATTTGTACTCATTGAGCCGCAAGGGTGTTAGTAAAGTTAGGTACTTATACAGGGTGAGGTGAGGTGGCCTGGGGTGCAGTCAACAATTGAATTCATCCCAAAGGTGTGAGATTGGGTTTATAACTCGATAGCAGGCCACTCAAGATCTTCTAATCCAACCCATTTGAACCTAGCTTTGTGCACAGAGGCATTGGCATACTGGAACAGTGTTGGGTTTCCATGTTCAAGTGTTGGAAAGATTTTGACTTTGTCCTAATAGCACATAAAGACCTATAACACAGTGTTGACAGTTTATTAAGAACACGTTCCTGCTCATTTGTCATTTGGTCTATTAATGCAACCATAACAAAAATGTTACACTAACAGCACTCCACTAGATCTTTACAAGCAAGCGGCTGCACCAAATACAGTTCCTTTGCCACTGCTCTTATTTCCTGGAACATTAAATCATCAGTAATACAAACAACCAATACACAAAGACACACACATTGCTTCATTTATTAGATCATTTATACTTTATGAGTTACATACATTTACAGACACTCGATATATCAAGATAGTAATGTGTCAGCTAGTAATTTTCACAACGTTTAAAATAGATTTCATAGTTACAATGAGATTTTATGTATTTTTTCAAATGAATATTGATGGCATCTTTTTGAGAGCAAATATATTTTATTTTACTTCTCGATTACTTCTAGCTAAAGCATTTCCTAAAATGCTATCTTTCTCATTCTTTTATACCAGGTTGGCTTGTCTGTACTTTATGCAAATACTGGCCTTGACAGTGTATGTGCAGGGAAACAGTAAACTCTGTGCATGTGTATGATTTTGCTCCAAAGTCTGCTCACAACACTACTAGCAGGGACACGCTGGGACTCGTTTACAGTAAAGGGTGGGAGATGAACACAAAGCGAAGTGTGGGGGCAGGAGGAAGGGGAAATCAAGTGAACAAGCATGAGAAGAAGAGGTCAAAGAATGGGATGTGGCCCTGACTGATCACAGAGGCTTTTATTTTGTCACAGCTAATCAGAAGATCTAAATAGACCTTCTTTATGCTTGTTCTGACTTTTTCTGCACCAACATAAAGTACATTTCCTTTAGGAGATTTTTTTTTATATTGGTTTGGTCAGGAGTTTGCAAGAGGTTCTAATTTTTTTTAAATAGGAATGCTCTAGGTATCTAAACATAGGACAGAATCATACCTTGAACACTGAGGGCACCAGAAATGTGACTTCTGACCTCTGACCTGAAATTAGGGGGAAGGCCCAGAAGGGCAGGTAAGCAGCACTGAGCTGAGCCCCTGAGGGTTCTTTGGCTTATGAGCACCAGCCTCAGGACTCATAATGCTTACGTGAAGCTTTCAGTCAGGGAACAGTTAATTGTCTGACAGCAATGGGAAATACCTCCCATTGCTCCCTCCTTCTCCTTCTATCCCTCCCCTTCTCCTTCTCTTCACTTTACTCAGGCTCTCCCCCCCTCTCTCTCTCTCCCTCTCTCTCTCTCTCTCTCTCTCTCTCTCTCTCTCTCTCTCTCTCTCTCTCTCTCTCTCTCTTTCTCTCTCTTACTGCCTTCTCTTTCTTGTATTCTCTCTCTGTCACAAGTAGGTGTTTCCCTGCCTGATGGGACCGAGTGTATATAGGGCACGAGTGCTCAGACAAGTTCAGAGTCTTAAGCACGCCTGCCACACGCTCCCCCCTTAGGACTATCTCTGGGTCTCACTGCTGCCCAAGTCTGTCCCTGTCCCCAAGTGGATTTACACTTTTTACGAATCATGTCAGAGGGAAGAAGGGAAGAAGGCGAAGAAGGAAAGAAGGAGAGGAATGGAAGGAGAAGAGGTAAAAAGGAGCGCAAGGAAAAAAACGGTGATCTTGTTCAAGGTAAAGAAAGGTGTGAGTGTGTGTGATTGTGTGTGTGTGTGTTTGTGTGTGTGTGTGTATGTATTCATGTTTGTGCGTGTGCTGCCAACAAGGGAGGGGTGTGTAAGACTCAAGGGGAAGAAATCTCACACCTCATCTTGTCAAAGCTTGCTGCTTGCTTTTGTCACACCGGAGGACTTCCTAAGCGGCAACGTGTAGCGGCACATCTGGCCTCTTTGGCCTGTGTTTGTAACTGTGCACAAGTGTGCGTTTGCCGTGCGAGCCTCAGTCTGAACGCTCCCTCTTTAAGCGGCTTTGCCAAGTTGCTTTTATGACTTTTACAGTTGATTCCTGTGTTTGGTGTCTTAATTAGTACTTGTGTTGTTGAGCCTGTGAGAATTTCTTCTTTGCCACTTGCCAAGAGCTAATACTGGTTCATCTATCTGAAGGAGGATGCGGTGCTGGGCATCTGCAGCCCTTGCAGCAGTTCAGCTGTAAACTGTAGACCTACTTTTACATTGTCACTGTGATTAGTGTTTGAATGGATGCTTTTCTCTGAGAAGCTCTTTAACAGCTAATGGAGTGCAACGTGCTTGTGCAGTCGCTCTTAACGGCTGTCTAGGGTTCTGCAAGCCTCAGCTTGTCACTGCAGTCTGACCTCGGGGTCATGCAAGAAAAGAAATTCTCGGCCATAATTTCTACTCAGAACTCTCACATACTCTGACACACACTAGAGGCTCTTCTGTGTAAGATGAAATTTTTGGGCCGGTTGCTACATGGTTAGAGTTGAAGTTTTATTTTGATGAAAAAAAAAATTGGATCATCAAATTGCATGATTTGAAAAAATTTAAATCGTGAAATTGCCATAATCTATTGACACACCCTCTAGGACTTTTCTGCGATTAGTCAAAATAGTTGCACAACAACATTTAGTTCGAGAGACATCATGTACATTAAAACCTTTTGTAATATCAGTATTACAAATACCGGTATTGCAATAACAATTAACCAAAAAATAATCTATTGTGTAACCCCATACTTGTGTACAACTACTGTAGTGTAGAAACACAGGCCCCTCGAGAAAGCATCATTAGTTCTCCGAACACTTACTTTGATCCAAGATACCCGCATTAGCTAAGTGAATCGTAAAGGCATGGTATAGTATTGTCTCATGCCTGTCCCCCCTCTTTCCCCCACCACCACCCATTCATTTCCGAGCTCATCTCCCCTTGTGGGAGGTTTTCTTTTTGCTCTGTAGCCCCGAGGCCCTGCTTCGCGTGACCTCCCTGATAAAGTGCTTTTATTATTCACCGCACTTTTCCTGTTATTTCCTTCTTATATGTTGTGCACTGTATTGTCTTTACACGCAACTGTAATCTAACACAGGGGTGTGCGAGGAGCCACATTTAGTAACTCGTGCAGCTTTCACGCCTGGATCCGTCTTCATGCAACGCTAATCTCCTCTGCTTTGTCTACTGGAAACAAAAGCAAAGTCAGGAAGAAAAGAATGGCTAGGAGACTCAGCATTTTTTCTCTTTGGAGGCTAAGGTTAACCCTGTCACATGCATTGCTTCTTAGCATCAAATTCTTTTATATCGCACTAAATTTAACTTGCTTGATGTCAAACTCAGAGAGTAGGAAAGCTTGATGATTCACTCATTGGCCCTCAAACCTAGAGACGGCAAGAGAAAAAAGAAATGTTGGAGAAATTTGTGACAGCTATGGCCTAAATAAAATGTTGTATGTGTGATAAGGATCTGCTGCAGATTTAAAGGTTGTGATGTTTTTGGGATATCTGTTATGATCCTTCCTTTTTTCAAGCGCTGAGTCTTCATTCTAAATGGTTTGGATGCGTAGCTGCGCTTCTGTTATTCATCATCCTTTGCATTTACAGCTTACCTTTGGAAGATTCCACGACCTGCCATTTCTTTGTTTTTAATATAAATGCTTATGCCAGTAACTGTCAAATAATGGTCTGAATAGTAGATGGTCTGTAATTGTTAAGGGCCTGTAAAGGCCACTAAGACAAGACTGTGAATTTAAAACGTCATAAAATGTCTTGATGTGTAACGCTTGCAATGGGCACAAGAAGAAAAGACTTTGATCATGATGATTTTGATTAGCAATTTGCCAATTTCTTGTTCTTGGTTAGTTTTATTGGTTGTTTTTACTCTGGTATTTGCATCATGGAAAAATATGTGGTACTTAATTTATAAAAAAATGTATAATATTCTGGTAATATTTCATTTATTGCGGCTTTTCCAGCATTGTGTTTTTGTCTTTGTTGAACCCATCTGGCCCTAATTTAGCAATGTGTGTAAGAACGCGCAAAGGACTCACAACTGGTTAGAGGTCTCCAAGGTACTGGAAAGCCTGAGGGCATTTATTGAATTTAACACTAACATATTTGAGTAATGCGGTGTAGGGTGATTTTCCCCTAACTTATAGCTTTGTAATGCCAACGTCAAAAGACGCAAGATGGTAAAGGCAACATGTTTTTGCCGGTCTTAATCCATCATTGTTCTTAAACTTTATCCTATAGTGGTTTTGTAGTAGAAGGTGATTGACGTTGACTTGCGGTACGTGAAACAATCCAGGGTAGCCCACATCGCTAAACGAATCTGTGCTGCATGCCAAAACACACAGATCACTTTCATGTACTGTTCTACAGTACATCGGATATTAGTTTTTCTCCTGTATTTACTCTTTTGTGTAAGAAAAACAATGCAGCGAAATAAATGACTTTAACGATGAAACAGTACAACTGTGCCTTTTCAACCTGAAGCCTGAGTAGAATCATAGTCCATAATCATTGAACATGATTCAAAGCTAAAGTGAAATTATGAAATCTTGTGTAATACACAAACTTGAAAATATTAAATGCAGCGCTTTTCTCCCATTGTTTGATGTATGCTGACCAAGTGACACTGCCTATTATTGCTTTATGCATATGCACACTTTAGTTAAATGAACATATGCACTCCAAAAAGGAAACAGCATATTTTTAATGACTATTGTTCATAATGTACTAATATGTTCCCCACACCATATATATATATATAATACAAATCATTAAGATGATTTATACCTTTGAAAAATTGACGATAATAAAGTGTTTTTGAAAGTGTTTAAGCAGACATGTCATTAGCGATTTGGTTCGCATTTTTAAAGAAGCACAGATCGACCCTGAGGACCGGCCACATGGCAAAATGGCAGAGCGTCATCATTCTCCAAACATTCACTGGTGACTAGCAGTAGAAGAGATGTATCATTACTTTCTGCAGATCTTTTAGCTTCCATCTATTGTTTTGCCTTGCTTGTGTGGAAAAAAATGGCTCTTCTGTGCTACCAAATCTAAAACGCTAGAACAGTATTGTTCGGAGCATTCAATTGCTGTCAAAACCAATTTTTTTTTCACTTTTCCCTCCGAACAACTTCCTTCGCTGTGCGCACTTGAGCAAAAATTGCATCAGCGCACATTCTCAGAATGCAACAGCAAGCTCGTTGTAGAAGAGTTCTTGCGAACAGCAGGAGAGTGCTGGCGAACAGCAGAAATTGGCAGCACTTAATGATGCATCTGAGCATAAAGTGCTGTAACACGGAGTGGCTTTGGAATTTTTCTCTTTTTCCCACCATTTTCCAAGGTGATTTAAAGAGTTTAGACTGAATCTTGGCACTGCCCCCGAGGCTATGCATTTCAGAGTCATTTTTAAATTATGGGCAGGGCCACAGAGAGATCATGTCATGTGTCTCATAAAGTGTGATGGTTGTGTAAAAGGGCTGGTGAAATATGTGAACTGTGAGGCTTCGGCCCGTTGATCTACAACACACACACACACACTGGTAGTGCACACATGCACCAGCGTCACGCCTCGGTACTGAAAGAGGAAACAGGTTTAGGAGTGAAAGCTCTATAGAAACATTTCAGTAATAATTGGATGTTTTATCATTTCTTTTAATTAATATTTCTATTATTTGTAGAAGTTTTTTATTTAAAAACTCCCATGGGCAAATCAGGGATACGAGTTCTATAAGCAGTAAATTTAACCGATTTCAGATTTTTTTTTTAACCCTTACTGCCGAACAATTAAAATTAAGCAAAAAATATTACCAGTTAAATTAAGTCTCTCTGTCTTTATCTTTGGTTCTCCGGGTGAGTAATTTGTAAAGTGCCTACAAGGATGTCAGTTCAAATCCGCGTGATGGACCTTTGTGCATGTCCTTTAACCCTCAACTGCTCAGCTGCATTCTGGGGTTGTACCTTTACATATGAACTAAATTTGAAGTTTAGTTTAGAATAAAAACATCTGATAAATGACACATTTGCCATTAAACTGTTTTTTTTTACACTGGTTGTGTGTAATATTAAACTCTGCTAAACAACATTTTAAAGGTAGTGGCAAATAATCGAAAAAATATTTAATCAAATATTTAATCGCAAACATTAAAATACACACAGATTTTCTTTCTTACTGTTGATTACATAGTAGTACATACAAAACTATTTCAGTAAGACATTTTCTCATGAGTGGCTCAAAGACAAACGAAATTTTCCGATGTAATAGTTTTGCCTTCTAAAATTTACATTGTATAGTCACCAAATTTGACAATTACCCTTCATCCTCTACAATAATACAAATTTGAATCCAACGAGTTTATAGCTCTTATTTTCATCCAGGTAGACATGTTGGAAAAATTGCATCTGTGTATTAGTGCTACAGATGTGGAGGATGAAGAAGAATAGATAAAAAACACCAGTATATTCCTTTCAAGAACACTGCAGATTTATCTATGACAACTAAAGCCAGCCTCAGCTTTCATTGTGCACAAGCAAACTGCAAGCCTTTGTGCGTCTACTGGATTCTCGGAAGTGTTAACAATGTGAAAAAAAAAAAAAATTGAGCTGCTAGCTTGGCTTTTGACTTTTTTTTCAAGAGAGGCGTAGGTTTTGTCACTTGAAAATGTCACTGGGAATCTGAGAAGGAAAAATATCACTGCTACATTTACAACACTGGCAGTAAAGAATCTGACACCACGTTGTACAATAGTATGTCAGACTTTGTCTACCTCAGCAACATCCTTTAAATGACTAAAATAACCACTAATTGTATCCGGCCTATTTTATGTGATTGTGCTTGTGCTTCCAAGCCTATAACACTAGACACATTTTATATGTATTCAAGAGTTTCGAACGGTGGAGGATTTCACTTTTGAATAGCTAAAGGAAAGGTTTCTTCCCTTCAAATTAGCTAGCTAGCTAATTCATAAAATAGCTTTAAATACAGTCAACAGATTTTTCTTTTTCTTTTCTCAATCTTATAATATTATACAGCAAAAGTGATAATAAACTTTTGTAGATCTAAACAACATATATCCAAAGGCAGAGGGGAAAGCTGGTTATTAGAAAGTATAAAAATAAAAAATAAGAAGAAATAAAATTCAGTAACACTTTACAATAACAGCACATAAATAAGCATGTACTAATATGTAAACTAAATGTTACTTTATTATAAACTAATGATGAGTTAAGTCATATACTTTGTCAAGAATTCAAGAGCTGCTGTGCTTATATATACACTGTTCATTATGATATAAAGACAGGAGACTTGTACTGACACAATAAACCAGTCTGCAGAATAGCCACAGTACAGCAGGAGAAGGGCGCAGGCCACTGTTACCACTCGTGGTATGTAGATTTGATGAGAAAGGTATGAATAATCAGGTAAAATGAGGTGTTTATTATTGTCCCTTTGTGCGTTCCATTAAGAGGATAATTCAGCACCATACATTGGTGTTTGTAATGTATTTAAAATAGCACTTTTAAATCACATGTAGCTTAACCTATATGGTTAATTAATATAAGTAATAATTAACAAACATGTATTAACATGTAATTAAGGTAGCCGTTCTGAACATGTGACTCATGGTGTAGTTAAGGTTAGTTCTTCAATAGTATATGCTTTAACTAATCATTAGTTCATAATAAAGTAACATTTAATTTACATATTAGTACATGCTTATTTATGTACTGTTATTGTAAAGATTTAACTGAAGATTCTCATTTTTACAATTTCACCCTGAAATCATGGCCACTTCATTGCTTCTTAATCCTCAGGGATTTATTAGCATTCTCTGCTCTTAGCACTGTCAATACTGCTGGTCTTCATCTGCTTAACCTACACTCTACCCATCCTTCTACACAGTCACTCATTGACTTAACACGTCCCTATACGAATGTCCCATGCGAATGCAGGGCTGACTGATGAAACATCCTTGCCCTACTTTAGCGCCTTACTGGCCGATCTTTGTGTCTGACCACTGCTTAGCCTCGTCTTTTTCTAGCGTGCGTATGACTGTATGTGTTATCTAAGCTCTAATGTTTGATGTTGGTTTGAGTTCTCCCAGCTGGCTCACTGTTTCTCTTTCATGTAATAGCTGCAGACATGTTGAAGGCCAAAATCTACTCCCTGTTTACAATTATTGCGAGAAGCATTAGTATAATCAATCAGGATTTTGTTCTCCCCTACACGCAGTGAGAACGCTGGGCAGTGTGCTTCTTATCACAGAGTCTTTTAAGTGTTCCATTTCACTGTGGGTCTTTGCTAGCTCTAATCATCTGATTCATTTATTCAAGAAAAAATATCATAATATTTAATATGACATAATATTTTAACATTGATTGCCACTTTCTTGAAACAGTAATAATATCTAGGAAATTTGACACTGTTTTTCTGTGTTTGTGTACTATAGGTATGAATGTTCACATGCATGGCCTAAGCCTTCCATATGCCCCATATTCTGTATTTTTTACAGAATCAAATTTAATAAAAATCTCAAATATAACAATTGGTACTAGGAAAAAACCCCAAAAACAAACAGCTGCATGCTGCCAGTGTGTCTGGTGAAACCCTCTGGTCAGATGACCAGAATTGTCTGACTTGCTTCAATTAAGGCACACAGACGTCTCCGTATTGCCATGTGTAATAAATGATCCATGAAACAGCATGTTAGCACTAACACGAAGCAAGCATGTGTCTTAATCTGACAGACTTGTTCTCATTCTTTTTCTAGGAGCTCCTTCAATAAAGCCTTTGCGGAGCCCAGTGGTGGTAACGGAAGGTGCTCGCTTAACAGTGAAGTGTGAGGCCTCGGGTAAACCGCCGCTGTCCTATAAGTGGTACAAAGATGGCACCATTCTGAAAAAGAGCAAACAAGTCAAGATCAAAGACAGGAAGTAAGTGTGCAATTAGCAATCATGTGTGCATGTGATGTTTTTTGATTCCAAAGGTTACACAAGAATCTTAGAGCGAAAACAAACCAATTGTTTTCGGGCATGGTACAAGAAAGCCCCTTTTATTGGTAAGGAAATAAACAATGGATCAGATTACATGCAGAGCCCGGGTGCTGCCTTATAAAGTGATTCACATCATAACACATTATTGTTCATGTTTGCCGTTAAATTTACTGCAGACTGGATTGCAGCCATTGAAGAGTCATCCAAAATATAAAGCTTCACACTATAATCCTTTTGAATCTTTGCCTAACAGCACTGTTTGGAACGCTAATCTGCTGTTGCTATCTTTGAGACTGACGTCCATGTTGTTGGGTTCAGGCAATCCAGAGGCACAGTAAAGTCTCATGACTCTTGTATCTCTCTGTCGCAGGAAAAACTCCAAGGTCCAGATTTCTAATGCTCGGCTGCAGGACTCTGGGAATTACATGTGTGTAGTGGAGAATGACAGTGGGAGTAGCAACAGCACAAGCACCATTCACGTCCAAAGCAGTAAGTAACAAGCTAATTCATAACTTGCTTATAATTAAACGAGCCAACTCTGTCATTTTCTGTCAGTTGTTCAAGTGCTTCGGAGTTCCTAAGGGCGATTATACTCCATGGCTCATACAAGAACATTGTTAATGGATTCCCAACCCAGCTGCTGATATCACCAGTTATGTGTTTTAATACTTTGTACTGACAGACTTCGCCTGTCACAATAGGAGTTTAAGGGATTTTAAATGTATTTTTTCAGCTAAGTTTAAATGTACATTTTGAATGTAACTTTCTCCTAGGAGTTTTGCTTTTACAAACGCCACGTCACCAGAGCTTTGCTCAAATCATGGCCAGATATTATATAATCATAACATGCCAACACACTGGTCTTAAAGTACCATTCAGCTGACTGCTGAACAATCATTTAAAAGGCAAGGCATTGAACATTTGCATAGACACTAGGCACTTTGTATTTATTCTGCTATCATCAGGCACACATTTCAAAGACTTTCACAAGTCGACAATATTTCCTAAAAAAACAGGCTAAGCTAAAATCTTAGAAGTAACCTACAATCCAAAATGGCTATAAATTATCCACTTCTCACCTTCTGTCTATGGACTTAATTATGTGGTCAGTGTAGCCCTTGCTCTATTTCCTCTGCCTTCTTCTGTTGAACACAAGGTGTGCAAACCCCGGAACATTGCCTGAAGCAGAATGCATTGATTGATTTATGGAGGTTTTCATGTGATTAGTAACAGAGTGCTCTGACTTTCCCTTTTTCGGTGGTTAGATGGATGAACGGGTGTCACCTTTTAAAAAGACATGTATAAACAGAAATTGTTTATTTTACAGACCTGGTCTTTGGTCAACAGCATACCACTTTTTACCTTAATTCTAGTGCAAGTTCCTTTTATATTCACTGGACTTCATTATTCACCTGGGACTGCTTGTCGTATTGGACATATTTACAATTGAATACTCTTTCTGGATTACTTTTCCGATTTTTGGTGGTTATTTTTTTTACTGTACTTTTCTTCTGGATTATTTTTTCCTCTGGGCTTGTTGTTACCTCATCCTTCTGGACTAGATTTTCTTTGCTGGGTTTCATCGTAAATGCTCTGACTGGTGTGTCCTGACACTAACAGTTCTACCTGCCGGCTATGAGCCCTCTTCCTGTGAACCTGGCGCCATGTCGCTATGTGCTGGTGAGTAATTGTGTACTCTCTCATTAGTTACTCACTCTCAGTATTGCTAAGCCTTTCATCCTGCCCCTGATTTAAGTGGTTGAGCTACTGGTGTTGGCTAACACATTTGTACATTGTAGGTTTGATGTCCTCATCTCCTACTGAGCTTGCTGACTATTTGTGTTTTTGTGTGCTTTCGTTTGTAGAGTGATCTCGTTTATGGAGTGATCTCGTTTGTAGAGTGATCTTGTTTGTAGAGTGATCTCATTTGTAGAGTGATCTCGTTTGTAGAGTGATCTCGTTTGTTTGTCTGTGATCTCACTGTAGGTCAGAAAATCAATTGTAGCCACACTTTACATCAAAGGCTAATAAACTATTCTCCTTTCCGACTTCAAAGTTACAACCCCCATGCTTGGTTTTGCCTACTAATGGCTGGTTTCAGTTGTTCTGTGATGCTCTTTGTCCTCGGTATACATCTTATTCTACCGAATGCTGCCGGAGTGTTTATTGCTTTGCTAGCTGTGCGACCCCTACAATCTGGTCAAGCAAGCGAGTCCAAAATCAATGGCTATAACCCAAGTTATTGATTTATCCACCCCTTTTGGAAGGTGAACATTCATAGTCACATCAGAATTGATAAATCAGTGTAGGACAACATTTACATTGTTAAATTGCTATTTCATAACCTCCAATGCTTGTCAAGAGGACTAAAACTCTGAATTTTTTAACCTTACTCTTCTGAGCATCCATTGACCCACTTTGTATCCAGTTATTCAGTCTGAACACTGATCCAGAAAACCCTAATCATATGTTATGTCATACGTAAGCTGTCTCCTAAGTCCATTGGATCTGGTATCTTGAACCTGAATGTCCTGAACTTCCTGTCATATAATTGTGGCAGCGCTTGAAGGAGTGACTAATCTACTTGTCTTCCCTGATCTATTGTCCTCAATATTTTTATTTTGATAGACTATAATGAGTCATGACATTCTGCTGTGTCTCTGAAATAGAGACTATGGTTTGTTCATTCAGATCTATCTACATATGCTATTTCTATTTGTACCTCAGTTATTAGTCCATTTTTGTCTTCATCCTATGTGTTGTCACTTATGATGTATTATTATATTCTTTGGTTTATTGATGGTTTACAATTGGAGCAAGTGCAAGGCCCAAGTGCAACAGAAAGTCTTAGGGGTTGGTTGTTTATTACTGCCAGAGGTGGGCAGTCAGATATGACGTTTTGTAGGTTGAGAAATGATATATTGATTAAAATTGGAGCATATAGGACGTGGTGCATTTTCTGTGACCTTCCTACATCAGTAATGGCTTTATCCTGGTCATTGTAATGGTCGAAATGTGTTTATATTTTTACAAAGAGAATCAATTTTGTTTGCACACACTGCATTAACTGTATGAGCAGATATAATAGAATTGAATTGAATTCATTTTTATTGGTATAGCAGTTATAACAATGGCTTTGTCTCAAAGCAGCTTTACACAGATAACGTGGAATTGATCAAAAGGGTCTGAAATACATTATTCTTTAGGAATAAATTCAGGAAGAAATAAAATCTTAATAACAGTTCCTTGGAAATGCTATAAAGCCTGGTTTCTGTGGAAAGCAGGTGATTCAATATCAATATTCTCAGAATGGGTTATTTGATAAAGAGTGAGCTGACAGATCTCCCTTTTCTCCCAAACGAAATTTTTTTTTTTTGGCTTATTTTCTTTGCCTTTGTTATTTTATAATGTAAAGTGGTCTTCATTGTGGGAAAGATGTTACATCAATTAAAACGATAATTTATTGGGACCCACAAGGTTTCCTCTGTTGCTTTTTTACTGCCTTTTTGCGCAGAAGCTGTTTGAACAAGACAGAGCTTATTCCGTTTGAAAAACAGCTTAGCTGCCACATTGATTTTGATGGAGTCGTCCATTGGGCACACCCACTGACAAATTATTTCCTCAGGGGTGTATTAGTCTTGTATTAGTTTTTTATTAAGCTTTTGCCAAGTTATGAGACCTGGTTCCTTTGGGGCTGCCAATGACATCTGACACATATTGTGCATGCTTTTCTTTTGGAGACAGGTTCAGAGAGACATGCTGTCATATTTTTTTGCTATCTATGAATTGTGAATTATGAATGTGCTTGCTATAAGGTGATATTTTTTTGCAGATAATTAAATGGCAACCAACTTCAGTTTTTTAAACAGTTTTCATAGTAAGTGCAATGCTCGAGCAGTTTTAGCGAAACTACCCAGTTGTTATCTTGATACAAAGAATTGTGATATGATAAAGATTATTCTATACTGAGAATTACACTACTTTTCTACATACTCTGTTCAATGTATTTAGATTTTACCACAAAAAAGAGTTCATACCCTGATTAAGCAGTCTTTTTCCCACCATGTGGTAGGATAGTATAATAATTGAGGTGTCAAAAAAACATATACAGCTGTTGCCTTCTCTTCCCACCTCTGTAACCATTCATTGCTCCATGTTGCCATCTCTGGTATGGCATGTGCAATTTCCACATGAATGTAAAACCTGTTTAAGGCCACACTTTATGCACACTTGCATTGACAAAAAGCATATTATCAGGATATTAGTGGCCAATCCAAAGCTAAAAAATCATGATATATTAGGAATCACTAAGGTTATACTTCACTTAAAGTTCTACCTCTGTCATGGTTGCAAATGTTAAGAAATGTCACTCCAGGCAATTTCAAATGTATAGCTTCAAATATTGATACCTGTTTCAAAAAAGCTCAAAATGTTTGCTTAATTCATAATAAGAAGCTATGGAAAAGAGTTAGGACTGATGGCGTAGTAAAGTTGTTTTTTGATTCGAATTTATATTTCAAATATACATGATGGGTTGATTTTGTATAACAAAGCACATGTGGTGTTTATTATGTTACTATGTCTTATAGCAGAAGACTGGATGGCTGCCCTTGCATTGAGACTTAATAGGCTGGGGAGGGTTGAAGGCCATGCTTCTTAACATAACATACTATAGGCAGAAATTCCAAATTTCATTCCAAAAGAAATTCCTGATATTGTGTATGTGTTTATATACAGGCTGTCAAAATCAACACGTTAATAACGAGCTACGCAAATTCCTTTTGACGGCACAAATTTAAGTAACGTTTACTTAATGCAGCATGCATTCCTATTTTTACTAAAATTATTCAGGAATAAATATGAAAGGGGCAAAATTAAAACCTTCAACTCAACACACATTTATTCATGATGTCCTTTCTTTACTCAGATAATTTTTTTTTTAATTAACCCATTTAATAATTTAATAAATTAACATTTGTTTTATTGAGTCAAATCAAGCACCAAAATCTGCCATGAAGCACACATTAAATTAAACAATGAAATTATTTATGTAATTGAAAACACCATTAAACATAAAACATTTACAAGAATATTTTCTCTTCATGCTTTTTTTTTGTTTGGTTTCACTAATAGTTAATAGCATTTGCATACATTGTATTTATCTATGCCCATGTTGATTACAGTAAATTTATAATAGTTGATAAAAATTAATTTAGGGTACATTCAGAATGAAAATGTAAATGAAAAATGTGAGAATAATTTGCTATTAATTAATATTTGAATTGATTGACAGCCCTGTTGTTTTTCATATATATATATATATATACATGTACATATAAGTGTTTGTGTGTGTTCATGTTATTTATATAAGGCTTCTCTCACATTTGTAAGTGCATACTTGGCTGCCTTTCCACAGTGAGGTTATCCCAGGCATCTTTATTATACTGTATAAGGCTGATTAAGTTGATGGTGTGTAAGCAGTACCATTCCAGTTTCTCTTAAGAGTCACATGCAGAGCAGGGGTGCTGCAGCATTCACTGCATGCATGTGCGTGCGAGCAAAGCAGGCATATATATCTGTGTAGGTGTGCTTAAGTAATTTGAAACAAGCCCAGGATTTCTCGAATGGTTGTGGTATGTAGTTGAAGGAGCGGGATGCCTCCAGGCTGGGATACACCCACATCAGCCTTTTCAACATATAGCAACCTTACTAAGAAACACAGAGCGAGAGCAAGATATTCAAAACAGAGGCAGCCAAGCGCACCCCAGCCTTAGGTGGCATTAGATTAATATAACAGTCCAGAAAATACCTTGAACTTGACAATGTTTCATAAAATTGATAAAAAGTTTTTCCCAGCCTGGTTGAGCATGACGGGGGGCCCTAAAGATGAAGAAAACTCTTAACATTTTCATCACTGTACTGATCTGCCACACAGCGGGGTGCTTTCTTTAGGAGGGGGGACCTTAATTTATTCGGCACGCTGACTCGGTTGATTTCCATCCTAAGGTCATCAGTGAAATAGCTACTGCTGTGAAAGGCTGCAGTGCTGCGAGGCTGATGCAGCAGCATGGAGCCGCAGTGCTATCTGTGTATGTGTGCACACTTGCCCAATGTGGGGTGGAGGAGAGAGTAGTGGTAGGCGAAACAACAAAGAATGAGAGGGAAATACAAAACTCATTTTGTAGTGCAATCTTTGAGACTTGGCTAGTGCTAATCATAAAACCTAGAGACACCTTGTTGGATTTTTAGGTATGTATTGTAGGTGCATGAATGCATCATTCAGCTGTAAATGAAGTTCTATTTGATGAAACACTAATTAGATTTTTACAGAATATGTAAGTAGCTACTTTTAAAGTAACTGCCCATGTTTTGGCAGGTCGTCTCGATGTAGTAAAGAAGTGGGTAGGTTTCATAAATACAATTGCTGCAAAGACTCAGGTTTAAAATTATATTAAATAAAATAGTACAAAGTAGATATTGGTAATTATTTACATTATGAAGGTAGTAGGCTGATAAATGCCAGCATGAGTGTGTCTTCACAGTCATTTATTAAACAGGTGTGTCTGAGTCATTTCATTCGAATTATTAAACGTCTCTCCAGAACCCCAGAAGCTTGTCAATGTATTACTTACTCGACTGGTATAAGTATGCACTCAGTGTATACTGGATGTATTTGTGCAGTCTGAAGGCATGTTCATTCTTGTGTCGCACCCTTTGCTCATAGAGGTTTCCACAGAAGGGGCCTCATCTTGTGGATCGTGGGTCGCCCCAACTGATTTTCAGGATTGTACATGCACACACAGACACACACTTATACAAAGCACTGGTTTTTCCAAAGATAAAGTTGATTGCACCCATTAATAACAAAGGTCAATGCTAAATGTGTGAACGTCTGAAAAAAGGTTAGCTAAAGCTATCCAGGGAACAAAAGACAGAGCGAGATCTTGGGGCTACGGTTAATGAAGACAAGCCGACGCCATCATCTTGCTTCAGCCACAGGCAGTCTGGCATGGCTTCCTTTGAATATCAGTAGGTGTAGAGGAATTATGACCCAGTATCGCAACCACTTGCTGCATGGTGGTCCTGCACGTGTGCATGTGTGTGTTGAGGTGATCTCAAGATGTGTTCAGGGCATAGGTCACTAAAAAAGGTGAAACCTGACAAAGAGTGAGGTCTCAGGGGAATGTGGATGCCAATAGAGAGCAAACATTTGTCATTTAATAGCCTGTAAAAAAATGTTTGTAGGTATGCACTCATACTTAGCTTGAGCCTCAACAGTGCATGTTTAATAAATTAAGTATATTTAATGAGGTATAGATTAAACTTAAAGATATTTTTACATTCAAGAAGTGAAAGCATCCTCTATGAACCTTTTGTTACTGACCCTGATCAAACTTGGTCTTCAGTGCTATTATATTTTAGGGCATGCAACCATGAGGTTTTAAAAAAGTCTGATGAGCATGTACATTAGAATCCCCCCCAAAAAAATAAGCAGCAAAGGTGTTTGGTTGTTGTTTTTGTACTGGAGCTATGCTTAACACTGTAAGGGATGTTCCTGGCCTTGAAGCAAACCCCCTTGCCTAAATTAGACCAGATGCCTTAAACCAGGTTGGGTGGCTTATGTGAGATTGACATGGCTACCAATAAAAATTCATAAAACCATGTGTCAAAGCTTAAAATAGATGTAGCATCTGTCCGGAACTAGTTTTGTATAATCGGGTTTGTATGTTAATGCATAACTTTGAGTATGACATGGTGCAGCAGGGATTTATTCTTTAATGCTATAGAACAGTCTATTCAGTGCCATGATTTCTTATTCATACTGCATAAGGTTAAGCTGGAATTTCCCTTACTGCTGCAAGCTGGACTTTCTGCATAATATTAAGCTGGAGATTCCCTTACTGTCTTGGTGTTCTTGTACCACTAAAGGAGAAACCTCAAACATCCAGGGGAATAATGTGTAGATTGCTGCATCGTAGTGCATCATTTAGACAACGCTTAGTGTCAGGGGAATGGCATTATGTACATGTGACGTACTTTTAATTTTGCCGTAGGATGGGTCATGTGTAGTTAATAAAGAGCAGCACATGGCTGCCTCTGCTGCACAGTACTTATTGGAAATTCGTTTTGGTCAAAAGTCTTGTCCCTAGGGGGCGCTGTTCCACTCTGAGAAAGAGAGCGAGAGAGAGAGAGAGAGAGAGAGTAAGAGCGTGACATGAGAGGAATGTGTTGATGGAAAATGCAGCTGGGCGGCTGATTGTTCCAACCTCATCAGTCATGCTGGGGCCCACCAGCAGCTCTCTCTCTCTCTCTCTCTCTCTCTCTCTCTCTCTCTCTCTCTCTCTCTCTCTCTCTCTCTCTTGCTCTCTCTCTCTTTCTCTCCTACTCTCACTAGCTAGATCACTTACTCTCACTCTTTCCCTCACCTACACTTGTACCGACACTTGCACTCCTGTGAAGCAGCTTACAAATGCTTCTCTGCACACAACACCTGGTGGTCTGATGAAAGGTAATCCATTTCTACCTAAGTTCTCAAGCCCAATCCATTACTTGGCTTTAATGCAGGTTTTAACCTTAGGATCACAAAACAAATGGCAAACGTTTAGGCTACTTGCTCCATGCCAGTCATATTTTTTGTTTTCCAAGTCTTTTTCTCAGGCCCTTGTCCTTCATCTTGCACAACAATTACACCTTATTTCTGTCGAAATGTCTTCAACGCCCCCATGTTCTCTCATGATTTCTCTCCTCTCTTCTCATCTTTCCTTTTCCTCCTTTTCACCCATATATCATGTCCTTTGATAGCATAAACAAGAAATGTTTTTTGGCCATTGGCTGTGCCTAGGAGGCATGAAGTAAGGCCCTAAAGCAGCGGTTTTTAGTAGTTAATTTGCTTTACAGGAAAAATTATAAATGTAACCTTCAATTTATGAACCTTGGAAGGGATACCTTGGTGGGCTATGGTCTTTTACTGGGAGAAAATGTTCTGGTAAGTTCTGTGACTTCAGATCTATTTCATTTGAACATACAGACAATCTAAATTAATTTTAGAATTAAAAATTCATCTGAAAACAAGTACCCAGATATGCCATTCTACCCACCCTTTACAGACTTTCCCAGTTAAGATTGACTTGGATGTAGAGAGGCACAAGAATGTGTGCATGTTGCAGTGTGTCAGCAAGTGTTTTGGATTATGGTCCCAGAGTTCCTACATACTTGGACTGCTGGGCGCTGTGAGGTTTATTTGGCCTTTAACCCAGGGGTCAGAGTCGTTAAGCTCATTGTCTGGAAGGGTAAGGTGCGCACCACTTTGTGTTTCTGAACATGTATAGAGTGCATATATGTCTCATGCTGCTTTGCAAATGTCGCTCATGTTCCCCTCCCCCTATTTTCTCTTTCTCTTGTACTCTGTATTCACTGGTGCATGCTGGTGCTGGTGTTCTTGCCCAGTCCAAATACATTATTTGATTAAGGATTTGGTGGGGGAGAGCTCTGTTTCCCCAATCAGGCTGACTGCCATAGTAGCCGTGAAAAGCAGAGCAGCTGTAAAGGGGCTGTAGGCTGGTGCCTTAGTTGATGGGTGGGGTTAGATTTGGCTTTCTCCAAGGCAGTCTGCTCACTCCAGCGCCCCGACACCACAATTTCACGCCCATCACTGATCCAGGGTGGCCGCCAGCTCAAACGAGTCGATCTGGGGGATGGAGCTCTGACCACACAGGCATGTCATTACTCCACACCAGTGAGTCCATGTTGGTGGAGCAGTGTAGAGAACAACAGACCAGGACACAGCAATGGGACTTTTTTTTGGATGGCTTACCTAACATGAAGCTACTTCTGTAAGATCCTTTGGACAAAAACACTGGCAGGCTGGCAAGCTGAATGATTTGGAGGTCCCCAATGGACCCAGATGTGGCTTTATATCCTTTGCCTGTGTTGCTGCTGTCACTTTGTGAGGGGCAAAGAGTGGCTGTTTTGCCTGGGATTGGGGCAAGCTCTGAGGCTGAGGCTCAAAGCAGTCTGGAGCTCCAGGGTTACCCTCTATCTCATACTACTCATCAGCACTGGCAAAAGTGTGGCTGCAAAAGACCATGCAAAGGGACACTTGTGTTTCTGATACCCACTGTGTTGCTTTTGTTGCTGGGTCTGGGAACCTACCTGCTTGTTCTGAATCATTTTCTGATCCCTGGTGGAAAGCTTGACTTGCCGGACCTCCTCAGAAGTGAGGAGAAAGATTTGAAAGTGGAGGTAGCAGTCACAAGAAACACAGTTCCTTCATGGATGCTTATCGTGCCTACTGGCCCGACTGCTACTCCTCCCACCACATTCTCCATTCGAGAGAGCGGAGCCGTGTCTGTGCTGGCACCTAGAACAACCTTGTCCCTGGCATCCTCCAGCCCCACACCCAGCAGCACCCCACCCCCTCTGGGTAAGTGCCCAACTCCTCTGCTTGCTTTTACATTGGCCCTATTGTGCAATCACATGCAATAGCATTCTTTGATTTCTCATTGCGACGTTTTTGAAATGATTGTGGGAGGACAAGACCGGGCATATCAGCTATGCTGCAGGAAAAATAGCAAAGGGAGAGAAAAATGAAAGCATGCTAATCAAAAAAGAAAAAGACAGGACGAGGTCCATCCAAAGTCCTTTTTGGGGGGGATTACATGGTCCCTATTGTTCAATTCTCTGATAACAGTGGTGGTTTATTGTCGAGGTTTATGGCTCCTGAAAGCGGCTTTTTAGACTATTAACAACGCTAATGTTTTGTTTACAACAAATTCTTCAGAATGGTATTCGACCTCCTTCCGTTTGCCACATGATGTCTCCAGGCGTCATGTGCTTCCTTTAAACTCTTTTTTGGAGTATTATATACGCAGTGTGAACATGTAAACAATGAGCTTCTGGGATGACGTAAAGGTCAGAGGTCAGTCTGTCACGAACATTTATTAATTTGTTTTTCTTTATCAGGTGTGTGAAACGTGTCCAAAACTGTTAAAGAATCAGTAGAAGAGATTCACATTGAAGATGCATCATATGCCTGAAATTGGTTCAAAAGTGATGTAACCATGATTACCATTTAATTAAACATTAAAGATAATCTAAAATGTTTAAGCTTAACAATTGTCCTAGTAATTTTAATCAGAGAGTTGTTGAATTCTTTACAAATCACTTCATACATCAATGACCCAATTCGAACATTCTTCTGGCAAGCTAGTCTAGTTTAAAACACAGCAAAATGTACAGTGCTAGTTCTTTGTGTGTGTGTGTGTGTGTGTGTGTGTGTGTGTGTGTGTGTGTGTGTGTGTGTGTGTGTGTGTGTGAGAGAGAGAGAGAGAGAGAGAGAGAGAGAGAGAGAAAGAGTGAGAGAGAGAGAGATTCTCTCTGTTTTACCAAATGGAGCTTTAAAGATTAAAGAGACTTTGTGAATGATTCAACGTGAGTTTGTGTTCCTAGTACTGTTAATGCACCTTTTATTTGGAATTAACTGCTAAATTTTTATTTTTTTTCCCCGTAACAAGTGTTAGAGCATTAGAGTGTTTCTGGAGATGCATTTGAAAAATCTGTTTTACATGCTGTTGCGTAGTTTTATGTGACAGGGCCTCCCCCCATGGGAAAAAAGCCTTGGCTCCAAGTTGTTATCTTGCCTGTATAAACAATTATTTTAAATTACCGATATTGATTAGAACCATGTGTCATCTCTAGATATATTATTTGAGGAGTGAGGTCTGCAAACAATTTGTGAAAAGGGAAAAAATTGCAGCGTGTCTTATGTGGCGTACATACACCATTCTGGGGGATGTTGCTCTTGTGCTTGCGTATTGGATTCCCTTTAAACTTGTAGAACTGTAACAACCAGAGTTAACGGCCAGATAATGAAAACAGAGTGAAAGGCTGCTGCTATCACAGATCATCTGTTTTTCCTCTGATGAACTTGTAATCCTTGGATTCAGAAAAGAGGCTTCTATTCATCAATCTTAGTAAATCATTTGTTAGGATTGTGTGAGTTATTGTCTTATTTGAATTCATAAAAGACAGCAGTCAAACCATAGATCTTCTACAGATAATGAGACAAACGTGGTTTTTACATCACGGTGAAATGTACAATCTTTACAACTTAAATGTATACTCATCTCTTAGACACCATCGAATGGTTTCATAAGAGTATATTTCACATATCTATGATGTTGAAATGATGTTTCATGATTTAGTAAACACTTTGTTTTGTTTATCTACTTCAACGAATACAGTCATTTTACTCTTGAAAAGCAAACAATCTAAGCCTATTCATCGCCACATACACTCATCCATGTGGACTGCAGCAGCCTGGTGTCTAATCAGATGGAGCCCTTTGGTCTATGAAAACAATTGCTCCAAGACTGATCTCATGAATTAGATTAGCTTTCCTCTGTGGTAGGCCACATGTGTTGGTTTAGGGATCATGATGTAGTGGTGTATGTTGCAGGATATGTCATGGAGAAGACCTCTCTGAGGGATTTGGGAAGCCCTTTAGAAGATTGGGATGTTTTGGATAATGAAAACCACACTAAATCTGGAAGAATGCATAAAGACTGCATAACTGACCTTTTTTGGCTCGGTGATTAGATGTCGGTGTTTTAACTGTAATACAAGAACCCCCCAGAAATTTCAAGACTTACTGGGAGAAAAGCTACTGGTACAATTTATTGACTAGCAAACCTTGTTTAACACATTATTCTTCATGCTAAACATATTTAAATACCAATTGAATTGAAATTGAATTAAATACTGCAATTTTAGTGAAGACCTCTAATGAGCATGTGCATGGTGCACATGTCTCCAAAAGAAGAAATAAAACATTCTGAGCATTAGGGGCCTCTCTTTTCAATTTTACGACTTTCCTAGAACCCTTTGGCGAGCATGGAAGGATAGACATGTTTATGAAGCATTCCAGATGGCCTAGTTTTGTCTCCCCACCCTACATCCAGATTCCTCTTCTATTTCCTGGGCCATTGAGGAATTTTGAAACTCAGGAGCTAAAAGGGTGATGGTGGCAGGAAACCTGTTTAGGGGCCCAAGAACCCTTAACAGATTGTGGACTATCTCTCTGAGGGAAACTGTTAAGGTTCTGTGTAGTGTTTCCCATTCAGAAAAGCGTTTCAAGTGAAACCAATTTAAGAAATGAACAACTGTTAACTACTAGTGTGGGTCAATCTTTATATTATTAGGCAAACTCAACCATGCTTGTGTAAGAGGTAAACCTAATAGAATTAAATGTAACCTATCTAGTGAATTAATGGATAGAATTTTTGAGCTCTACATGGTAAGAAGCAAATTATCAAGGGTGGCAGGTTGAGAGTGACCTTGCTGGAGTGGAATGTACTGCTGCTGTGAATCGTGGTAATACAGCAAAGCTGAAAGTACAACAAGGAAGAAACTGCAGGAGAGCAAATCAGTGAATTCTGTCAGTTATAAGTCCAGGAGAGCTGACTATGCTTCAGGCCGAAGCACTTAGAAAGTGGACTCGACTCTCAGCTTAAAGAAATCCTGATTAACGACAACAAATGCCATTCATCATCCGTATTAAGACAGGAACTAACACACGGAGTGTCATGCAGCTACTAAGTATTCATATAGAGCACAGTGGAATAATCTAGTTAATTTGTTTTTAAAATTCCAGCACTGATTGGATGGATTTCCCCAGTTCATTAACATTGTAGAGTGAGTTTTACCTGCCTGTATTGGCGTGTCCTCGCAACCTCCAGTCAGTCACACTCTAGTTTTTCCTGTGGCACATGCTGTCTCAGCGGGTATTTACAGCATGCTCCCAGACATCCAACAGCGAGATGATGAAAATACCAGATACATTGAGGAATACTGTAGTTATGTAATTGACATAGCTTCATAAATGAAAAAAGGGGAAATTTGTCCACAGGGTCCTCAGGTATGAGCATGTCAAACAACACTATAATTAAGCATTAAAAGCCTGGCTTTGTAAAAAAGAAAATAATGCATGCTTTATTGTTTAGTATGAGTAAAACATGAAATCAGGAAGAGTTGAACTTCTGCAGGTATTGGGTCTTTAGAAGTTCTAAAGGAAATGAAAAGACATATTGAATGATGGGTGTTGTTGTCAGATAATTTTGTGTTCCTAAGCCCCTGTTTCCGCAGGCCCAAAAATGTGGCTGTCGCTTTCTGATTGGAGTTTCATTCCAACCTATTTTATTTTGAAACATGTCTCTCAGGGTTTTTTTTTTAACACTAAAATCAGGAAAGAAAAAAAAGTGGGAGAAGAGCAATCAGCCAAAGTCATATTTGCATTGCACATTTAACCTTACTAGGGTAGCTAGGACTAGGGTAGGACTAGGGTACTAGGGTACTAGAGTAACTCAAAATGCTAGCATGTTTAACAATGTATAGTAGCTAGTTGAACACAGAGTCATCAGTTAGTGTACAAATGCAGTCTATTAATCTTTTAAGATGTGTTACCATTTTTTTTGGCCCATCCATTGAGAGTGTTCTATTTCCCTATGCAGGCCTGTATAAGTGATGAGACTGCTAGCAATTAGAGATAGTAAAGAAAAAAAGCAACTAAAGTCTTCTCTCTAGAGCTCTGGTAGAGGAACCTACCAGGCTGAGTAATACTACTCTTAAAAAATCCCTATAATTATGTGTCTCACTAGAGCTCTGTTGTATATTGGGTCCAATATGACCACAGCGGACCTCAGAGAGCCTTCACTCAATACAGGAAGGATGAATGAGAACATACCACTCAGCTGCTTCTATTGGCTTCTGGTCAGGTCTGCTTTGTTGCCTGTGTGTGGGTATTGCACAAGGCAGCAGAGTACAGCGTTGTGCTTCTGCTGGTTCTCTGCTTGGAATTTCATGGCACATCGTGCAATAAATAGATAATAAGGTGATGAGGAAACGGCAAAGGGTAAACAGACATATGGTGACTGGTCATGTCAAAACTTTAGCTATGTTATGTGTTAGATTCAATCCGTTTTTCTTTGGCTCTGAAATATGCTTTGTTCTCTGAACATTCAGTTAATCAGCATGTCTGAACATAACTCAAATATGCAAGAAATATGATTTACACATTTTTAGGAGCTTATCCAAATGTAGTCCAATGGCAATAAACTCCTGTGGCTGCTGATGCAATAGGAAACATGGTTATCTTAAAATATAATGAATCTGAAGTTTGTGTAGCATAATACACAAACATAAATTGTGTTTTTATTTTAAACATTTATACTGCATCAGAAGCAATTTTGTCCACAGTGTTTTTTTGGAACCTCTATTTACTATGCATAATAAAAAACATTCATTAACATGTTTTACATAGTAAATAAAATAAAAAAAATGCTGAACTGCAAAAACAGCGAGCAGTTTGTACAATGTTAACATACAACAGACAAAGGTTTGTGAACACCGAACCATAATGATTGTGTATACCTTTACAACATCCCATTACACATTTATTCCCCATTTGCTATTATAATAACCTCAACTCTTCTGGAAAGATGTTCCACTAAACTTTTAATTATGGTTGTCAGTGTGTGGTTGACAGTAAGGTCAGGTACTTATGTAGGATGAGAAGGCCTGGGAATGCAGTCAACATTCCAATTCATTAAAAAAAGTGTTCAGTAATGTTGAGGTTGAAGCTTTATAAAGAGCCAGTCTGGATTTTCCAACCCATATAAAGCATATTTTCATGGAGCTGGCTTTGTGCACAGGGGCACTGTCATGCTGGAATACGTTTGTCAAATAAAAAGGGAAAAAAGCAATGCTATTACATTCAAAGCCATCCTATACTATTATGTGCCTCCTTCTTTGTGGAAACAGTTTAAGGAAGAACTAGGAAAGTCACATGCTCCAATACTTTTGTCCATATAGTGTTGCTTGTAAGCATTCTGTGTTAGCGATACGAGTTTCAAAACTCTAATTTAACACTACAAAAGGAAATATTGAAGGTATTTTGTGTATATAGGCAAAATGGTTCTGTTGATTTCTCCTCAAAACAAACTAAACTAAAAAAAAAAAAAAAAAAAAAAAAAAAACTAAACTAAAACTAAAATATGTAACAGGATTAGCACATTCTAGCACATTCTAATCTACTAATTCTAGCACATTCTAATCTACTAATTTACTAATACTAAATACAGTCTATAACTATGAACTAGTTTATCACCACATAAAATTAAGCACAGTTTTTTATTTATTTATTTATTTATTTATTTTATTTTACCTCACCAGAAGCAGCTAATTGTCTTCAGATGCTAGCTAATCAGTTTGCTAGTAAGCTAACTAAGGTTGAAATATTAAGGGCTATCAAGAAAAGCTCAAATTTAGCTGTTCTGTTTTGTATACAAAAACCTCACTACAACAGAATAATTCATTACAACCACAACATTAGCCAGAAATAGCTAGCAAGCACGCAAATATAAGGGCAACTGTTAGGGAATTAAAACCATGAGATAATGTTGGGCCTTAAAGTTTTTCTCTGAATTGTTGCAATTTTTTAAGAGAAGAAGCTTAGTGGGTGAAAATCTGTGTAATTAATAATTAATAACATGTTAATTAATAACATGATATTTGATACTTGACTTTTTTATTATCATAAAGCCTTCAAGCTATTTTATACAGACTGTAATCAAGTCTTTCTGTTTTGACATTTGAGGTGAAGTTTGCATGTCTCGCTGCAATTGTTTTGTAAACTGCCACACACCTGTACATCACTCATTAAGTTGTTTGCATTTTCAGTGATTTAATCACTTAGTATTTTTTTTTTTTATGTTTGAGGTCCAGCCAGAATGTTCATAGACATAATTATAAGTTGCTTGTGTTTCAATAAACTAAAATTTTTACTGCATTCATCCAAGTAATTAGAAATGTATGTGTTAAGCACACACATGTTGATATACCAGTAAACCACAGGCGCATAATAAATGGTGCCATTACATAACACAAAAAAATAAACTAATTAAACACATACTGAGTTTGTGTATTGGAAAAACATCACCTGGTCACATTTTAAATTTTTGACAAACATGCCCTGTATCACCATTAGTTTTATTTATTGTGCTGCGGTCATATGATTGACTGATTCGATAATCGCATACTAGTACATAATTGGCTGTTTTGTTTTGTGACACAAAAGCAACTCCTCTTGTATATTAAATTAATCTGAATAATAAGAAGAAACTACTTAGTTAACACGGTGTTCATATTGCAAATACCGTTTGGAGGTCATCACCGTATGTATATTATGGTTATGTTCTGGGGAAAACAACCAACATATTTTCAGGTGCACATAAATAAGTCAGAAAAACAGGAAACAGTTTTCCCACCATGAGGATAAGGAGTGGTGCATTAGCACTAGCAAACATGCTGAGTTCTCTCCTTCATATCCAGTCACATGCTCCATGTGAGCCAGATGTGTGCTGGTTGTTGTAAGACCATGATGAGCTCCATTTGGTGTGAGGTTAGTCATTTCTCTATTGCGAGTACACCCCTATCAATGCTTTGTTCGCTTAGAGAAAGAAGTAGCAGTCGAGAGAATACGAGCGCATTTTGTTCTTCACTGGATTTCAGAGTGACTTTGCTTTGACGTCTGTCTGCTTTGCCCCAGGCTACATTGTGTTGAGCACGAATTCCCGTCACATTCTCGGCTGTTGCGCATTTTCACACATCCATTTGCAACAAGAAAAGAAAAATTCAAGTGGATTCATTTCTGGAGCCGAAAAAGGGTTTTATGAAGACTTAATATGTGGTAGTTTTCACAGCAGATAATAAAAAAGAAAAACATTCTGGAGTTTCAGATAAAGGAGCAGAATTTTATTGGCTTTTCTTTCTTGGAACGTTTCCCTTAAGCGCCATAAATGACAAATGAAATTAGAGACCTGCGTTTGGCACGTATGTGCATGTTTGACGTTATTCATTAGGACACATCACCTTTTTCAAGCACAAGCAAAGAGTGTCAGTTACTGGGAAAGTTTGGGATTTGTTGTTGCTTTCTGGATAGAAAATAGCAAACTTTTGATCTTGATAAATTGTGTGAGTGTATATATGTGTGTGTGTGTGTGTGTGTGTGTGTGTGTGTATGGCTGTGTCTGAGTGTGTGTGGGTTTGCATGTGTGTACTTGTCCCATTCGTTTTGCAAGTCAGTATCACCCTGGCTAGTGGTCATGACACTTTCAGTAATTATTACAATATCATATCACACCCAGTTTACACTCATTCGGGAGACTATGCAGCTGCATGACTGCTGGGCCTGTTGATCATTGAAGAACATGTTCTCCTTACAGTTTATCCTTCAGCAATCAGACATTTGGTAAACTGAGTAATAGATTTGTGCCATTCTGAACCTGCCTCAACACAAGAGTTGATAAATGGAACTAGTACGTACCAACGGGAAATGAGTTTCCCTGTCAGCTTCTTGTTTCGATTCCACAGCCAATAAACATGCGCACATGAGAGCAGTGTGTTGATCAAAATCATAGACACAGACTGTGTATAAACTTCAACCATGTAAGAAAAAATCTCTACAAAAAAGCTAGATTTTATTTCCTACTCAGTCGCTTGTAGGTCTCTCATACTCATGCTTACTGGATTACACTGTTTATTTTCCGATCTAGCAGCTTCACAGCGAGGTGGAATATGTGTTCTAGGTTCGGTATTAATCTTTTAGACACTACTCATACTGCTCCAGCTGTTACAGCACTTCTCTATTGTACTTCTTATTTATCCAGAGGCTGCTTCAGCTACTTATGAAACGAAACACAAACTTCCTAAAGTTATTAAACATTTTTTCCTTTTTAAGTTTGTACATTACGACTTTCCACGATCGTTGCTATTGGCTTAAAAATAGACTCTTAACCATCATCTATTATATTAAGCTCAGACTTCTTTTAATATCTGCACTATTATTATGGGTTTTTTGTTTGCATTTTTTTCCAATTCATTGCTTTATCAATGGGAGAGGAGTTCATAGGGGACGGGGGGACTTTACTAGGGGTTGACTGTGTATTTAGCCGAAGACGATATCAAGGTTGGTTTGGACTTGCCAATAAACGATTAAATAACCGTGTTTTTAAAATGTATACTGGATAAAAAAACAAACAAACAATCCATGTACTAAACATTATTGCAAAAAAAAAAAAGTACAGATTCTTAAAATTGTGCTAGATAAAATAAATATAAATATATTAATTATAATAATACATATAATAAGTACATTATAAATTATAAATAATTAATATAATATAACAATCTTCCTGCAGCATGCAGTCTCACATGTAAAAACAAATGACATCAGATATTCACCTCTAGAGGCGGCTCTAATGACGGTGGATTTTCTCAGCCAATCCAGCACCGTACGCTACCCGCAAAAACTATTGATATAAATTTTTGAAAAGTCGATAGTTACAACTATTGGTGCCAATTAATCTGCAAAACCGATAATTCGGTCGACCTCTTGCATATACAGCTAATCACTTTATGAGCTAGAGTAGCCTCTAAAAAATTGACATACACATTAAAGATACAAATACTAAACTACTGTATATCCATACTGCTGGCATGCTTTTGCTGTTTTTAAAGTATAACTATATCTATTGAAAAAAAAACTGGGTGACATACCATCTAACCATACAAAAGAGGGTTCCCCAATGAAGAGGGTTCCAAGTAGAACCTTTTAGGTGTATATCAAGCTAATTTAAAAATAGATATTTTGTGTAAAGTTATTTTAAATAGACAGAACTGAGTGTACATATTATACCCCAGCATGCTTGAATACAGCAAGACATTAAGTCCTTTATGAATACTAAATCAACTGAGGCGCATGGAGTGTTTCTGTAGTCTCTCTTACGGAAATGTTTATCTTTTCACTCCGAACATCTTGAGACGCCATCAGGGCTGTTGAGATGGAGAGGAGATTTGCGACGGCGACTAAGAGGTCATTGTTGTGAAGTGAATGGCTGTTTTTATTACGCTGTTTAGATAGGCTGCTCGAAGGGATAAGATGGCCATTATGCGTGGCCAACGTGCCCCGCATGAGCTAATGAATGTTATCTCGTCGGATAGCCCGCTGTGTCAAAGCCTTCTCCTTTTTCTTTCCCTCGAAAATGGAGATGCTCTCAGTGGAGACTTTCATCGGAGAGATTTGCTGAGACCTGCCCGTGCGGTCGCATCTGCATCGCGATGCTAACGCGATAATTGTTTGTCTTTTTCCTCAGTAACCACAGCGTTACCTCCGGGCTCGGGCCACGAAAGAAGATGCAACGAGACAGAGAAGGGATACTGTGTGAACAACGGCGAGTGTTACTTCATCCACGGTATAAATCAGCTCTCCTGCAAGTGAGTCGCTCACCCTTCTACTTTCCTACCATTGAATTTATGAAGCCTGACAGGTTTCTGTATAGATAAGGGTGAACCACAGCATTCATTTTCCATGGCTCTGTGTACGTCATTTTGCATTTATTTACTATCATTTTCATCCTGTAAACGTACACTAATAGTAAAAACATTTTCAAACACAACTATGTAATAAATAACACAGTAACTGCATGTATAAACAAACATGCAGATACACGTTTTTTAAGAGTATTACATATTAAGAGTGTGCTCATTAAATATATTGCTTTGTTTGGGCACCTGAAAAAAAAGGTAAACAGGATCTATAACATACATCTTGCCCTTTTTTCACAAACCAACCCCTTCACCCCTTTTTCCCTTCATCTCCATCGTGGTTCATCAGAAGTTCACCCTTATCCCCTCTTGCTTGTCTGAGAGTCAACCGGTTGACTCACTGGTGAAGATGTTCAGAAGTCTCTCTCTCTAGCCTCTATCCCTCTCTCCCTCTCTCTCTCTGTGATACAAAGTGAAGATGGGCCTCTTAAACTACTCGTTTAGCGTGCAGTAGAAAATTTGTATCAGATTTCCCCAAAATGCCATGTCACACTGGTTTAAAGCTGGTGCAAATATTTACAACAGACTGAGGCCTCTCAAAAGGTAAATAGGGTCATTGCTTACATTTTGATTTCAGTGGTAAAAAAAAAATATTAAATCACAGACGGCTTTTGCACAGATGCTTTTTGATTATCTGAGGATGACTTGCTTTGAGCCGAAACAATAATTTGGCCCCCATTATAAAAACAATCCACCGCTGACTAAGGGCATTGAGTAGCTGTTTATTGGGTATTTTGGACCAGGTCCAGGACTCTTGTTTTTGCAAGTGTGCATATCTAAACATACATGTATATAAATGCTGTTAATATACCGTATATTTATATGTGGCTACAGAACAAAAACGTGAAAACTATACAGTTACTATACATGCTATACTTTATTTTGTACACTAATGGTACAAAAACTAAACCAGGCAAAAATGTTTTACCGAAGTGCTTTCAGTGCTGTTTTAGAAGCATCATTTACACTAGTCTGCATTAATGTGACTGTTGCTAGGAAACAAATTGTACAATTTTATTTGTATAGTTTAGTCATTTTATCAGTATTTGTAGGTGAACAATTTAATACACATATAATTGTCACTTTTTCTTTTGATCAAATGTCCTTCATTACTTGATGTAAAAAAAGAAAAAGTGAAGTAAATGTCACTTGTAAGAAACTGTCATACATTTTAAAGGAAATAAATTAAAGACCACAGAATCCTGGACAAAAAATTGCTACAACAAGGTACATGTTTGCACTGTCTGTGGCATACATATAAGATTCTAGTCTTAAAATGCTGTAATGAATGTGCTCTGGTTTCCTAAGACTTCCTCACAGTATTTACAGCTCCAGCCTTATTGTGCATACAGTTTACATGTATATACAATATATGGGCAAAAGTTTGTGGACACCTGACCCTAAGATTCATATTTGCTTTTTGAACACCCCATTCCACATTTAGTCCCTATTTGCTGTTATATCAAACTGCACTATTTTGGGGAGATGTACCTGTGGAGATTTGTGCTTATTTAGCCACAAGGGTGTTAGTAAAGTTTGATACTAATGTACACTGAAGAGACCTGGGGTGCAGTAAGTGTTTTAGTTCTTCCTAGAGGTGTTCAGTAGGGTTGAAATCAGAGCTCTATAGCAGGCCACTCAAGATCTTTCACTCTAACCTATGTTTAGTAGATCTTCAGGAAGCTGGCTTTGTGGACAGGGGAATTTTCTTGCTGGAACAGGTTTATGTCTCCTAGTTCAAGTAAAGGGAAAATGTAATGCCTCGGGACACAAAGACATCCTATACCAACTTTTGGTAAAAGTGTGGGGAGGAACTACGTAGGTCAGGTGTCGCAATACTCCATATAATGTTTCGATACATCTGACTGTATGTGTGTGTGTTTGTGTTTGTGTTTGTGTTTGAGTTTGTGTATGTGTGTGTGTGTGTGTGTGTGTGTGTGTGTGTGTGTGTGTGTGTGTGTGTGTGTGCGTGTGTGTGTGTGTGTGTATATACGCATGTGCTGGCTGGAATACTGCTCAGCAAGCAAGCATCAGAGGCACGACTGCAACGGCCATTCAATACGCTGTGTACAAATTGGAGGGAGCAATAACTCAATTGCTGCAGCTAATTCACTCATGGGGGAGTTACAGGTCCAGAAAAGTCAGATAATGCAGTCAAGGCCTGCAGGGAATTGTTGCCCAAAGCCATCTCGTTCAATATAGGGCAGGCTTGTGTGGGTATTACTCACTAGCTGAACAAGTCCAGCGGACAGCCTGCCTCATATTTATGCCCTGGCTCTTTCACTTTGAAATATAAAGTTACACACACACACACACAAACAAACAAACAAACACACACATATACACATAAACACAAATACACACACATCTGCAGAGGAAAGCAGGGGATAACGGATGATCTCGGCCATAATTATTTGCCTGCTGTGAAAGGTGCAGAGGTGTATTTCATGGTGTGGCGTGTGTGGAGCCTGCCACACATGGACAGTGTTGTCACACGGCGTGAAGATAAGGAGAGGACACAAGCCAGCAAGCAAGGAGATTTATGGGCCGGCGCACAGAGATCTATTACACAACCTGTCTGATCTGAATGAAGCACTTTTTCTGGGTCTTCTGTAATAAATTCGATAGCAGGCACAACGTCTGTCAGTTCCCAAGCAAACAGTGAAGTGAATTGGCCAATATATCACATGTTATGCATTAGGACAATATTAAAAAAAGGATTGCAGATGATATACGTAATGTCTTTACATAATATCGTTGAAATGTAGGTTGTGTGCAGTGCATAAAAACATTGTGCAGTGATTGTAAATATATTATAAACATATTAGATTTGTGCTGCTGTGTAATTTCGTTAGACAAAAAAACATTCTGTTTTTCAATCGATTATTTGGCTGCTTTAATTTTGTTGCTCATTGTTTCCCTTTATGTATTTATTCAATGTCATTCTGCTGTTTAAGGTCCTTGTTGTAAAGTTATATATAAAGGATCAGTGGGCAGTATCAATTGTAATCGTTGGGTTATGTAAGAGAGTCGCATCAACTTCAAATTGACATCTTTGCTCAGGTGAAGCATTTTTTTCCCCTCCTTGCATTATTTTTATTTATTTATTTTATTTTTAATAGATATGATTTAAAATTTAGTACAATACTTAAAAACAATACATACTTGAGTAAAAGTAAAATCATCGTTAAAAAAACTACTTTTAAAAGTAGAAGTACACAAAAAAAAGACCACTCAATTATAGTAACGCAAGTAAATCTGGCATTATATAGTTATCCCATGCTAGTGGATCGTTTGGACAGAAGCTGGAAAATTATTGGAGGCTTGTTTGGTTCACACCTAGCACCAAAGTTATGTTGTTTTTTATTTAATGTGGGGTGGCTGAATGATTTAAGGATATGACTGAATCAGATCAAGAAAATCACAGGACACAGATGTTGCAGTGCTCTCTGAGTTAGGACGGACTACTCCTTTTTTCTGGGTCAGGACACTGGTCCCAACTCTCCACAGTGTTAAAGTGACCCAGAGTCGGCCTGCAAACTGTGCCAGACCTTGTTTCTCTTTTTTAGCTCTTGGATAAAACCCATACATTACCGAATGAAGTCTGATCTAGCGCACTGTTTCCACCATTGGAAATGTGGTTCACAGTACAGGGACATATCTGTATACTTGATTAATCTGGATGAATTGTGGGTCCGGGGGTTAATGGTGGAGTGAGACGGAGAAGCTCTGCTTGTATTTGATGAAAGACAAAAGGAATGACATTTGGTGTCAGCGCTGCATGTAGGTTTTTTTGATGAAGTGGATAGGCACCTGTGTAAATACCAGGATCCTAAAAAGTTGCTGGGCAAGCAGTTTTACAAGAACTTGGGCATACAGAATGTTTACACAGATCCAATATGGACCATCTCGGCGAGATTAGAGTGTAACGTGAACATCTTGTTCTGTTTTGTAGAAGAAGAAGTTGAAAATAGGGGAGTGTGTATAATCTGTGGGTATGGTGACTTTTAGAAACCATAGGTGATTCGTCAAGGCTCTTGTGGATGCCAGACAGTTCGCTGTTAAATATTAACAGCCCAAGCTTTTAGCATACCAGTTTGTGACATGGCTCTAGAAGAGCGAAAAAAGAAAAACTTAAGGTCCCATCTTCAGACTTTTTACATACACTATAAACTTTGCCTTAAAAGCCATGCATGTACTGTAGGATACATGTGCAGTGTCTCAGTGCTCACCTCAGAGAGCACTGAGACAATTAATAAAAAGGCCCTGAAAGAGAGAGAGAAAAACACAGTAAGTGGATCTGCAGCCTCCTCTCTGCCGAGCAAGTTGAGAGAAGGAGGCTCCGCAGATCAAGTGATGGTTGAAGAGAACATGCTTGTCCTTTGTCTTTGTCACACACATCGAAGCCACGTTCATCAGTGAATCAGAAATTAGCGGTGTGGAAACATTAGCCAAACAGGAGTAATGCTCATTATGCACTGATGAGCTTTAATTTGTTTACCAGAACAACACCAATAGAAATAATTGGCCAATCAAATGCATGAATGGAAATCATGAAAGAATCACTGCTCTGTGTTTGAGACAAACACACATTGGCTCCTGAACTTAGAATTTCGGCCAACAAATGTTGACATGCTGCATAGTTCCAAATTTGACATTCTCTACATTACAATCAGAGCTTGAAATGAATGTTTCTTCTTCTATTTAAAAAAATGGGATTTCATTACATTTGATTGGTTATTTGTGCTAGAACAGGTGACACCTTTTCCCAATAGTCAGATGTCCAGTTTTGGTTCCCAGTGCACTTCCAGCTCCTGGCTGAAAAGAGTGAAACTAAATATGGTCATCTGCTTGTGTTACTCATTGACCTGAATGTTTGAGCAACTGAAATGCTTTGAAAAGATCTCCATTGTTGTAAAGAGGTTGTAAGGTTATTTATCCTTCCTTTCAGATCTAATTGGCCCATCATTTCTCCTTTGACTTCATTCAGGAACTGCTGACCACCACTCATCTAATGGTTTTTGTTTTTTGGACAATTCTCTGTGAACTCTCTAGTGTAAGACGAAAACATCACAGGAGATCATCAATTTTGAAAATATTTAAACCAGCCCATTTGATACTAACAAAAGTCAATAAGATCACACTATTCCTGATGTTTGATGTCAAAATTAAGCTCTTTAGCAGCATTTGCACGGGTTTATGCACTGCAATGCTGCCTTGTGATTGGCCGATAAGAAATTGTCATGAATGTTCCTATAAAAAGTGCCCAGTCAAAGGTTTATTTAGTTCATAGATAACAGGTGTTTATTTCAAGCCCTGATTACCACGCATTATGACCAAATTAGTGCTAACGCATCGAGTTCAACCAGATGAAATCCAGAATGCATAATGTATATGTGTTATTATGTCACCTTGTCCCCCTCTCCTCCCCCAGATGTCCAAGTGGATACTTCGGGCCGCGGTGCTTACAGCCGGAGCCCCTACGGCTGCGCATGCCCAAACCTACTGAAAGTATGTTGACTTGAGAAGCAGAGCTTCACACAGAGGACCGGTGTCCTGCTGTCACCACTTCTGTGTCTCTACTGTCCTGTGTCCCAGAGGTGCTGACAGTGGGACTCTTTGGCCTCTGCGATTCATGATGCTGCTCTTGTTCTAATTTCATGTTTTTTCTGCTTTCTTCTCTCTTTCCCCCCCTTTTTTTTTGCCTCTCTTTCTGTTGCTTTTTCTCCTCTCTTTATGTTTTATTCCTTCTTCTTGCCCCTTTCTCTCTCCCTTTCTGTGGTTTTGTTTCCTTCCATCAGGTGTCCAAATGACTTTACTGGCGATCGCTGTCAAACCTACGTTATGGCCAGTTTCTACCGTATGTCCATTTCTTTTTCCTGTCTGTCAGTGCTGCATGCAGGAGCTGCTGTGTTATGAGCTCCTTGTTACTTTCTAATTGTGGATGCTCTGCTACTTTGTTCTAACCGACCTTAGTCAGTTATGTTATCCCATTCAATGAACAATTGACCCTCCATGCATCACATTTTACTGATCAATATTACATTTTTATATGATAATCCAAAATAAACTATTAGTTAACAGAATAAATCATATGCATGGTACCTAGTTTGAGTGCATGAGTTTTATTACAGGAGAATCAAATACTTTCATGCTAAACCATTATTAGATTACTAATTGGTATTGTGTATGCAGTTTTGAAAAAAAGTGTATTTATATATAACATAAAAATTGCACCGTTGCATCTTAAAATATATGAAAGCAAATAACAAGTACTAACTATCTATAAATACCTGTATAATATACCTGTGTGGGATCAAACTGCGAAAAACTTTAGATTAAATATATAAGTGACTGGACAACTTATGCTTAAAAAAAATATAGAGAGAACTTTTACGTTTTTCGAACAATTTCAATGCTTTTGCTTTTATTAAATTTATGGAAGTGATGATCTGATTTTAAATTCAGAATAAGGTGCTTGAGATGAGACAGAAGAAAGAGAAAGTGTTAGCAGAACTGTCCTTATGTAATTCTATTTAACATTCCAAAACTAGAGCAAAACAGGACAGAAAAAAAGTTTTTATGGTTGCTTTCCAGAAAAGTTTCCCTAAAGTGTTATGCAAGTACAATAAAGTGGAGACTGAGACACATGTTTACTTTGATTTTTGAACAAAAAGGTCTCATCTGTGAACAGAATTACTAAAGCATTAAAATATGACTGTGTATGCTGTTATTAAAAAAATAATTAAATAGGGTGGTGTCACTTACACCTCTCAGCAACCTTGTATTTTATTATCTCCCTTTTTGAGGGTAATATGACCCAAAATTGCAGCTTGATATGTTATCAAACATATTAAATAGAATTTTCTCAGTCTGTAAATCCCTCCTATGTAGGAACAGCTTTACTTCTGACTATTACAAAGTGCTGACACTGAAGACTTCTTCTATAAATGCTAAATAAATAATTCCTCACAGATTCACTACATCGGTAGTACAAACATTTAAATCTATGCAGTCCTGTTATACTGCCTTACAAGATATCAAATTAATGAACACCTTCTGACCAATCAGATTTAAGAATTCAGAAATCTTATTTGAAAAACAGCTATAAATAAATGTTTTAGGGATGTGCTCCACAGAGAAAATATTCATGGAATTTGTCATCGAAGACCCCTTAAGTGAGTCTTATGTAAGCAGGTAGCTACAAATTTCCCCCTGATTTGCTTGCCTAAGCTTTAAAGAAGACATTGTGACAGAATTAACAGTAGCTCATTAATAGCGTAAAAAAAAAATAGTTGCAGAAAACTGTGCAAATGCTAAACAAAATGTAAAAATTATCATACTGTAGTTGAAAAAAAATACTTGTCAAATGCACATGACTGGAACCCAAGTATAATCATGTCCCACAGTTCATCCTTTATTTTGTTCAGACTTGAATACCAGGCCAAAATGGTCTATATCGTTTAAGCAAACATGCCAGTGTTGTTACGGCTTTGGCGTCCATATGCAAAGCTTTTCGTAGAAACGTCTGGAATTGGCGGCTTGATGACGTGCACTCGTCATCAGTTGAAAGACTTTTTGAAATCTTTAGAGGAAGCTCAGGTATTGTGGATTTAAAAGCGCAAAACAACCAAGCTTTCATACCATTCCCTTGCACAAGGCAAACTCATTTGTGTGGAATACACCATTGGAGATTCTTTTATTCATATAAGCTCCCCTCCAGGGGGAAATCTTACAAAAACTCTCTATGCCCTCTCTTCCCATCCTCCCTTCCCCTTCTACGTCTAGTTCCTTGACCATCCCCCTAATTATATAGACAGTTAATAGCATCTCTTCCCTGGGCTAACTTGCTTTAACCCCACTACACACAACTATTCCTTCCTCACATGTCCATCAACTGCGGAATTAGTCCCAGAAGAAGGAGGAGCAGAAAGAGAACTTGGCTTTGACAGTTCGTGGCCGTAGGCTGTTGGCTCTTACATGAGGCCGTTGTTCACACAGAACCATGGCTTTGTGCTCTCATCAGCGTTGCTATGCTGGCACTGTTTACCTTTCAACATGACCCTGGTGTTAACACATGTTTATTTGCAAGAGGACAGCAGATAAATCACGTCAGGATTGATGCAAACAAACCTGCGAGGATGAGGAGTTTATGGAACAGTACCCAGTTTGAAAAACAGATTTCCTCTCCAAATAAAAGAATAAAGGAGGTATAATTTATGAAATGACGTCGAGAAGGCACAGGAGCGAATAGTATAATTTGACATAGGGCCTATTAACGTGTCATGTTTTGTCTTGACGCTGGATTTATAACAGTAGAATGGTTACCTTTGTTCAGGTCACCTATCAAGTCTTTGCACGTTAGTTTTTGTTACTTCATGCTCAAATGCCAGGTCTTTCTTTTCTGTGCAGAGTTTGGGAGGTCTGGAGTTATGTTGAAACAGTGAGACATCTTCACTGCTACAGTGTCACACTCTGCATATAAAACACCTCCAGTACAGGCTGTCAGTGGGGTTAGAAATATCACCAGTGCTGTTGATGCAATCAGATCGAAATTTCAGGGTAATGTGTATGTGCAGCATTCAGAAGCATTGGAGTTGTGGAAAATGGGAGTCCTTTCTCTTCTAACAGGCGAAAGACATGGACTAGCTTGAAAATTCATCATCTTATATTTACTGTCATTGACCATGCAGATGATTCTATATGAAGAACCCAAGCACTAACATCCTCCTCCAGAAACATCTGCGTCACCATAACTGACATGATTCATTATTCCAGCCTGCCAAGTAGAAAAATCAAGACTGTATGTCTGTCTGGATAACGCCTTGCGGAAACTTAATTGGCTTCAATCAAATGGACAGAAACATCTAGGCAGGACAGTACTGGTCCATGCATTGGTCCAGTTGTTCTAACAGCTGTGGAAATTTGCAGCAGCCTATTTACGTTCAGCCATCGGGAGAAAGCGGACAGATGAACTCCTCCCACAGCCACCCAGTGGGATGGGACGTTAGAAGCGGATGCATGTTGCTCTGATACAACTGTCATTGTCCAATCAATTTCTCAGATCCCGAAATAGAAAAACATGACATCATCGTGGAACTATCCAAAACTTGTCACGCTTGCCGTAACAATGCTGTGCAATACTTTGCAATATTTACAGTATATTTAATAAAACATCCACATTCAAGGATTTTAGATGATAATTTGTAACATTGGTACATTTGAAATTCAAATAATATTTAGAGAATCTTTTGGATTTCACACAATATGTTGGAAATAAGACTTGGATTCCAGTCAGGTGGATTTCTATAAGTTCACAGAAAGTTTTCTATAAGGATTTCTATAAGTTCACCCATGAACCAATATTATGTTTGATTTAGTAATAATACTTGCATGGGATGTTACATTAAAAATAAAGACTACAGTAACTAAATTGTAACAGCAGCAAGTTTGAAAGGCAGTCTTTTTAATCACAGAGCATGCTATGAAATTTGTAAACAGAGCACAGGGAATAATATTGTGTAGCTCGCATTTATAAAGAGCTGTATAGCGTCGCTGTATATATCTCACAATCTTAACCTCATGATTATGGCGCTTGTCTGATTGTGGTAAACATAGCATAAATCATACCCTGTTTTGATCGGGGACAACATTAAATAAGCCACTAAGAAACAAACTGAAGCCCAAGTATTTCTGAGACAGTGGTTATGCAGTTAACTATGTTCACCTGTAACAGCATGTTCTTGTTCAGTGATCACAAAGTGTTCTAAATTTGCACCGCAATTAATGATTAACCCTATAAAAAAAAAAGCATTATGTGTTATTGTTTTTAAATGTATGTAATATTTGTATTTGTGCACCAAAAGGTAAGGTTGTTAAGATAAAACTGATATTAATCATTTGTAACATGCATTCCTGAACTCTTTTTCTATAGATACAGTTTAATTTCTGTCATTAATATGACATTAACCCTTAAAATAACTAATTTTAAAGTTCCTCCTATAATAACATAATAAAGCTTATAATAAAATAAAAAAAATTTATATAGAAAGAAAGAAATAAACTAACAATAATGCACTCGAATGGGTAATATACCAAACACAAATATGCACCCTGACTATAAGGTGATTATGACCATTTCCTCCCTTTTAATCTAGAAGTGCTGTCTATCCTATAGGGAAGTGTATAGCATGCCTGCATGCTCGAGCATGCTCTAACAGCTTGCTGTTGACATAATATTCCGGTGCTTATAAGCGCACTCGGCTACAAACATTGTTCCTCTTTTACTGCCTGACTCGCCCTTCTCACGCCACTCACGCAATGCACACGTGTTGGAAATATCCGCCTCCTAAACTTTGTTCTGTTGTGTTTCTTTCCCTCTACCTGTCACCTTCCTCCTGTCACGGCAGAGTCTCTTGGAATTGAATTTATGGGTATGGACTGATTCCTCTTTCACCGTTTCACTTCTTAAGTAGATCTGTGTAGATCTGGCTGTGTTCGCCAGACCTCAGTCGCTTTCCTTTTATTTTTTTATTTTTTTGGAAGCGATTGAACTTGTTCGATTAACATGATCGACCTTGTCTGTCAACACTCGCTGTGTAGTAATGTAACCCCTTTTTCCTGGTGTCAGCATGAGAATTGCTATCTGCAGCCCTCGTTCTGTTAGGGAAACACATGAAGGGGATTGTAGTGGTGACCTGACTGTTTTTTAAGAAATCGGAAACAATTTTTTTCATGCATACAAAAAATTGCTGGATTTTTTAGCATCAGCAGATTGAAGATACTCAAAAAATGTTTCAACATTTAATTAGTTACTGATACTATAATGTACATATGATTATTATTGTTAATCCTTTTGACACATTTGATTGTACTGGGAAAAGAACAGAAAACCTCTTTTAATACAAACTCCTTAATAGGATATAGATGTTGTTGAATTCAGTCCAGAAATGTAAAGTTTTAAGAACCTTTTTATTACTGGGGTTCATTCTGGGTGCTGGTGTTTTCCTTACAGTTTTTGGTATTCATTCAGGGTGTTAAACACTAACGCTATTTGTAAAACCGACACACTGGGGAAAACCCAGAGATAGAAATGTTAGCACTGTCATTGTTGTCTGAAATTCTGGCTCTGACAGTTCCTCAACTTCATTACTACATCTCTCAAAGTCAGTATTATTCTCAATATTGGTTGGACTACAGTACTGGGGCAAGAAATACCGGCCAAACCCAAATTGGCAAAAGCTTTTATAAGTCTTGACAAGGGCATTAGTCAGGAAATCGGTTAGATGTCTGCCTGAATACTTTTTAATCAAATTTAGACAGGTGTTGGGTTTGTTTGTACCTGCCCAAGGAATATATCAACTTCGGACAGTTTTTTCTTTATTAGCAATGCATTAAAAAGATTATAACTCAGTTAAGTAGTTTAATTCACCTTCAACACCACCACTAAGCGGCCACTGCTGGGCCCTTGAGCAAGGCCCTTAACAATAAACTGCTCAGTTGTATGAATAAGACAAATTAAATTTTCCATTAAATGACAATGCACAAAACCTGCTATAGAGCTTTGACCTCAACCCTCTTGAACACCTTTGGGATGAATGACTGTAACCTGGCCTCTTTACCCTACATCAGTAACTGACCTGCCCTTGTGGCTAAACAAATCTCCTTAAAATTTAGTGAAACATCTTCCCAGAAGAGTGAAGGTTGTTATAACAGCAAATCAGGACTAAATGTGTAACAAAATGTTCCAAAAGCACATACAAATCTTATGGTCAGATGTCCTCAAACTTTTGTCTATAGAGTGTCTCCACCAGATGTCTATAATAGTGAGGAATGGATTTTCGTGTCTGTTTGGTACACTTCTTACCTCTTCATTCTAGTAAACACATAGCCTCCGCTCTATGTAAGGACAAAGTTACAAACAACTTCAACTCAGCGATTAAAAAAATATATAACAATAATATGCCACAAGTGGCCTCAGACTTCTAATTAAAGTGATTAATAAATGAACAAACAAACAAAAAATCTGTTCTTTTCCCAGTAAAGGTAAACATTTAGAAATGTGTCTTTTAATTGCTCAAAATTTTGTTGAAAAATAGTGTATTCTATTTAATAAAACATGCCATAAAATACAAACTGTTATTTTTTTCTTGCAATCCAAGTTTGTTTCTCCTCCATTTGGAGAAATATAAGTAAATTGACCACCTGTGATCTTTTGATCGTCCTGCGTATGACACAGGGGATTTTGAGTAAACCTCGCACAGCCTGTTATTTACCTCTTAGTAAACAAGAGAAGATCTTCAAGTGAATTTGTTTGTGTAGCAGTGCTAAGAGCATAATTACAATCCCACCTGTCTGGTTTAAACCCTAGCTGTGTCACCTGCTAGTCATCCTCGCTCACGCACGCTTCGCTCATCAAAGCCTCTCCAGTCCGTGCGCGATCATGCTATCAGACGTCATCCCTTTTTTAAACGACCGCCTTGTTTACCAAACACCAGATGAAATCCTGCTGGCTGGATTATGCCTGCATCCTCTGTTGTTTTGATGTGGAACTGGATGCTGGGTCATGGCAGGGGGGATGCAGGAAAACGAGCGGTCCGAGTAATGGAAAGTTTTTCCCCAGCTCTCATAAAAATGTGAACGAGAGCTGCAGATAATAGCCTGGTCTCATTTCTTCAGGCATAACTGTTAGATTTCTGACAATATATGCACTTTCCCCTCTTTCATCATCCTTGTTTTTTTATCTTCTATAACTTTCTGTGTTTTCGCGTTTTTCTGTCTCTGAGAAAAAACCCTTTTAACTTTATTCCCAATGCTCTGTCCCACAACTCATACTCCATGTGTTGTTTCATTCTAAAAATTGGACACCATCTCTGTTTTTGTTTTTCTGTTCCTGGTTGTGTTTTTAAAGAATTTAAATTTACTCTTGTTGTTGTAAATAGCATGCCAGACTCCATTTGTGCACTGGTTATGTTGTTGTTTATATGTTCTTTTATAGATATGCCTGTTTTCTTTTACCAAAGCTGCTTGTTTCTCTTGGAAATGACCTGTTCTAAGATGTACATAAACTCCTCCTTAAGTGGTGAATCAATTTACATGTCCAAAAAAAAAATACATACATATATATATATATATAAACACACACACACACATACATTTAAAAAACAAACAAAAAAAAAAACAATAAAATTCTGCTTTTTTTGTTTGCTCTTTACACCCTGCAATCAAGGTTGCCTGATGGGTTAAAAATCAGCCTAGACTGCCATCTGACCAAATTAACTATCAGCAAAATACTATTTACTATCATTTGGCAAGAAATATTAGCCGTTAAGTCTTTAAGACTCTATGAGCCTATTAGTCTTTGAAGCACATCACAGCTGGATCATATCATTATTAATTATTACAAGTTTCCCTCAGCTGTGGAAATCCTCTTCTGATAAACTCCATGTGGCCGTTCAAAGGAGCACTTCCAAGAGAAACACAAAAGGCAATTTTTTTCTCTCTCTCATTCTTTTTTTCCTCTTTTTCTTTTTTGATCATTCCGCATGATTTATGTCCAGTCGGTTCGCCTCATTTTGAACTACAGTTGACTTTATTTGCTGCCATAGTAAAAAAAAAAAAAAAAAAAAAAAAAAAAAAAGGAGTGTGTAATTAACCACACCACCGAGAGTCCCAACCTGCACCTCTGATTGCATATGTTCCATTATGTAATCTCAGGTAGCACAGCCATCATTGCATAGTTGAATCTGTATTTGTGCTGGTGGATCTCCACTGGTGCCCCCCAGCATGAAGCAGGCTGTGCTATAAATTAATCTGAAATGCAATACCCTCGAGTGGACGAAAAACATCAATGGAATCAGAGAGGCAGGTTCGTCAGTGCCTGCAGGGATTCCCTTTTAGCGCAATGTGATCCATCCTCACATCCATGGTAATGATGCGCGTATGGCTCACCCAAGCATTTTCCACTGCTGAGCTGGCCCATTAGAGAGATGCGAGGAAGGCTTAGGCATGTCCCATAGCTGAAATTAACTCTTATTCTCATATGGCTAAATGAGTGTGTGGATCTCGACTATACTGCAGAGTCATGCTCTGTTGCCATTGTACCTACAACGAGGACCTTGCTGTAGTAGTGGAAAAGCAGGTGTGTAAAGTTTTGGCTAATATGATCAAAACAAACACGTTTATGAGGAAATCGCTGATGCGTTTTAAAGTCTAAACCATATGGTGCATCAGTGCAAATGGACCCATTTCAGAATATTCTATATATGATTTTCGATTGGGATTTTAAACTCATTAGCCGTACGTAGAGTGCGAGGTCGAACAGAAGAAAGAACAACCTGGAAAATGCTTCTACATAATTTTTCTTTTATAAATAATAAAAGTATTATAATATGATATTTCTGGCAAATTTCCCCAACACTGGTTGAGGCATAATTCCCCAGAGCAGCAGTGCAAAATAGGTTTATGAGGTTGAGGCTGACATGCTGATGCTGAGACACTGACGGTTATATGTTTGTGTGTGGGTGTGCTACAGAGGCAGAGGAGCTCTATCAGAAGAGAGTCCTGACAATCACAGGCATTTGCGTGGCTCTGTTGGTGGTGGGCATCGTGTGCGTGGTGGCCTACTGCAAAACCAAGTAAGTACCATTGTCATTCCTTTACCGTAAATTTAATTCGGTCCAGCGCCCTTCGTGCTGAAGTTCCTACTGCTCTGCTCTATTGAGTGTGTGATGTGGTGAATGTGACTCTGAGTCAGTTTCTAAAAAAAGTGACGCTGCCTCACTATAGCCTCCCCCCTAGGAAACAGAGGAAGAAGATGCACAATCACCTGAGGCAGAACATGTGTCTGGATCACCCTAATCGCAGCCTGGCCAACGGGCCCAACCACCCAGGCCCCGGCCCTGAGGAAATTCCCATGGTGGATGTAGGTCTTATTTTTACAAACACACTTTGTCACGATGTCAGACACTTTTCTAGAACACACTGGAGCCTGTTTTGTGATCGCTGAAAGTCTTTGTTTTTTCTAGTATATCTCAAAGAATGTCCCAGCCACCGAGAGAGTAATGAGAAGTGGAGCGGAGGAGTCGTTTGCCGGCAGTCATCATTCTTCCAGATCCCAAAATTCCTCCACTCGAGCCCACTCCTCCACAAACAGGTACACTCATCACATTGGTGTTTTTGAACATTGTTTACACATTAGCGCAAAATTTATCCGCGCATTTCTTGTATTATATAATCTAACAAACACACCGTTTTCATTATCTGAACAGTCACAGGTTCCAGAGCCTTTTTTTTGTTTGTTTTTATTTTTCTTAAATCATTGACTCGAGCCAAAAAAACGTGACAGCGGATATATGGCCTCACTCATTTTTTTTATTATATTCAAAATCATATTGTAATAATCATACTGAGTAAAAAGCATCCTATAATCTATTTAATATGTCCAGACTCATCGGTCTGTTCACCATACACCGTGTGCTACATAAAGGTCCGTTTGAGCACTAGGTTTGTTTTACATCTTTCCAGCATTCTTTTCTCTTATTGAGGGGTCTGGGATGGAATTATAGCCTGGAGTCTTCCTTTACACTCACAGTAGTTCTCCGTGCTTTTCTCAGCGTTACAACAGCGTTACTGTTCCGTGGTCTTTCCTGGGGCTGCGTAATTAATCATCCTTTAATTGCGACGGCGTTTCTTTTTTTTTATTTTTGGGATTCCTCAGATAATTACGCATATCTTAGCATAATCAGCTCAATCAGCATGACAACAGATTTCATTCACTCTAATGCTGATATTTTGTGTTGATTCAAAATAATACAGTGGATGATGCAGATGAAAAATCATTATTATAATATTAGATATTGTAATATTATAATAACAGCTACTCTGCATTCATTTAAATTAGACTGCTCTGAAGTTGTTGATACATTTTTCGAACAGCAAATCACAGATTTATATTAATGCGCTTGCCCTAATAATACTCTCGCTATCGTGGCGGCTCGTTCGAATTACTGCATAGTGTCAACGCTTTGTTATCCAATGCCACAGATTGATCAGGATCGTTCCAGGTTCTCTGCAGCATGGCATGCCGAGCCATGTCTTATTTACTTTAAAACTGAGAATGCTCAATGCTCAAAAAGCACATACCACACTTTTGACCAGGTGTCCACAAACTTTTGCCAATATAGTGTATAATATAAAATGTATAAAATAAATCACTTTGAGGTGATCAGGCTGCATAACATCGTCTGCTGTTATATAAGCATGCCCTGTCCTGTTGGCATGCAGCATGGACATTAACCATTAACCCAAAAAATACTTTTTGTTCATCTTTTTCTTTCAATCTGTCACTGGCTTGCTGTATGTTAGACATGACGAGAAGACGTGGAGCTTGGAGCGGACGGACAGCGTACTGTCGGACTGTCCCTCAGGCATGCTTTCTTCCTCTGTGGGCACCAGTAAGTGCAGCAGTCCAGCATGTATGGAGGCACGAGCGCGACGAGCCGGTCACTGCAGCTTCCCCGAGTCTCGCCGGCCACCAGTGCGCTACGGAGACTCCTTTGACTCGCTCGACTCACCACACAGCGACAGGTGTGACTTGACATTGGGATACTAAGCAGTACCAGAAAACCTCGCTGCCATCATTCACACAATATAGCACATAGCAATGGTATTAGTGTATGCTGAGACGTATGTGACTCCGAAGCCTGAGGTGATACAGGTCAAGCTAAACCCAGATGCACCATATACACATTAGGGAGCGAAGTTAGCACCCGGCCAGCTGTATTTACAGTTATCTCTTGCCTGCTAGCCACCCCCGCCGTCGAGCAACAGCCAAAGCATGAGGATTTATACCGTAAGGGGTTCATTAAGTCAACACAAGCTGAACAACACATCATCTCATGGGGATTTTTTTGCGTAACCTCCGGTGTATCAACCGACTTTACCTCATCTTTCCCTCGTTTCTAATCTTGAATGCTAAGGCCATTCAAGAAAAATAAGCTAGCTCCTACTACTCTGTGTATGTGACAGAAGTTAACCGAAGCCAATCTAAATTAGCAGGTTTGGTGTGAACAGAGGAAAGGGTTTAATTGGGAAGTGTAGTTCTTACATGTGCTGGGGGTCGGGTGTAAAACCGCACCATGGCCCGTAGCCATGGCACTCGTTATTTATGGAAGCGTTTACATCTGCTTTCGAGGCTCTCAGCTGCTGGATCTTAATGTTCACAAAGTCGTTTTCCTAGAGTTAAACGACGACTGGAGGACCTGTTTACACCACAACGTTACAAACATCACACAGATTTAAACACTGCAAAGGTCGCAGAGTTTCTAGCGTGCCATGTAAACACACAACACACTAAAAGCCAGAGGCTCATTTGTTAATAATGTTTGTGTTTTGGCGAGGGTACTTCTCTTATTTTCTTTTCATCAAAACAGTTGACTCACTCTGGATTAAACCGGTGCACAGTTTGAGCTGGTAAATTTGTCAGTGTTTATGCTTTGATAGGAAAAGTGAGTTCTTTTGGGTAGCTTAGTGGTTACAGGGAAGTGTACAGGGAGGTGGGAGCTTAGTGCTTAAGGCAATGGACTTTGGATCTGAAAGTCGGAAGTTCAAATCCAGCACCAAGCTGAAACTCCTGGGACCCTAAGCATGGCCCTTAACCCAATAGCTGTTTGGTTGTATAAATGAGATAAATCTAAGGGTGTGTGTGCCAAAATGCCGTAAATATGTATTTGCTTGATTAGTTGTGAAATTAATAGTCTATCAGTTTTAAAAAGGCAGGCCAAAATGTGTTTACTAAGAAATACACTTCTTTCAATGAAGCAGTTATTTTGAGCTCATGATCCTTAAGTTTGAATTATTTTATTATGGCTTTAAAGATGCACACGTGCACAATCGGATACACAAAAAAAACACCTCTGCAATCACAGTTAATAAATGAATTACTAACTGACTAGGTTTGGCTAGCTGGATAACAAGTTGTTACACAGGGCCTTTTTTCCAGACTCCTAGCATGTCTAAACTCTATTCTCACTATTCTTCCAGGTACGTGTCAGCCTTGACCACGCCAGCGCGCTTGTCTCCAGTGGACTTCCATTATTCACTGCCTCCACAGGTGCCTACCTTCCAGATCACGTCTCCCAACGCCAACCACGCCATGTCTCTGCCGCCAGCCGCCCGCTCTCCCTGCCCACCCGAGGAGGACCAGCCGCTGCTTCGCTGCTACCAGCTGCCTCTGCACGAGGCCCAGCGCCACGAGACCTACAAGCAGCGAATACAACAGCAGCGGGCACGCTCCTACCTGCAGGACAGCGCAGGCAGCCTGCCCTCCAGTCTGTACCGGCTGGCCCAGGACGACGATGAGTATGAAAGCACGCAGGAGTACCCGCTCTCACTGGAGCAACCAAAGAAAAGCAGCGGACGCTGGCACAGGTCCAGACTGAATGGGCACGTGGCACCGCAGGGCTACAGGCCGACCCGGGACTTGGGCTCGCGCAGCTGCCTGTCAGGCAGTGAATCGGAGGAGGGCGAGGAGGGTGAGAGCACGCCCTTCCTCAGCATGCAGAACATTAACACACCCGAGCCCTCAGCCATCTACAGGCCTGTGCCTCCCACACACGTACGGACTTCCCGCACACAAAGCAGACACACGCAGCAGCAGCAGCAGCAGCAGCAGCAGCACGCACGCTCCAAACCGGACAGCGCTGCTCACTAATGACACAGTCCACCTACCCACTCCGCAAAATCTGTATACCTATAGACCTGCACCTATAAAAAAATATTTTTTATTTTATATAACTAACAGATATTCTAAACAAATATTTATTTTCATTTTAGCAAAAAAAGTTGTCTACTAGTTAACAGCAAAGACTTTTTTTTATAGGGAAAACTCTATTTATATGTACATTTTGATTTACAGCATAAAAGAGACGTGCCGATTTTTTCACAACTTAAAGAAATAGAAATAATATTGTGGTGCCTTTTGCTGTATGCCGATGCCAGAGGGCCAGTGGAGTTTTTGTAGCCTTTCTTATAAGGACGCCTCATTTTTTATACGCACTCTTTCGTTGTCTCTTTTTTGCCCTTTTGTTTTCCTTATCCTTGTGTTCATTCAGGGGCCGCCCCAACCATTTGAGCAGTGACATTTCCTTCCCCCTTTTACATCATGCAATATAAACCGCTCTTAAGGTGTATGTTTACAAGAATATATTTCACATGTTTAATGATTATGTTGCTTTCCTAACAGGAACTTAATGACAAATGCAACTGGGACAGGGGGCTTATTTTTTTTTCCCAATGAAATGGAAGGAAAGTATAAGGTGTGCATTCAGATGTCCGACTGAGTGTGTGTATAAGTGCTCAGCACCAATGTGAAGTGTGCGAGCAGAAGGAGGGAGATGTCTAATTTTCCAGACTAGTGTCCATTTATCAGAGTTCTCACTACTAAATCAAGGGCCACAAGCTTGTTATGATCCAAGAGGCAGAAACTTGTCTATCTGTAGCAGATGTGGGGGTTTTGTTGATGGCTTAGTAATTGGAGAGCCTCCACACTCCAATCCTCTCTTCCCAAACAGTCCTGTTCCACTCTCTCTCGTTCTGTCCATCTTGTCCTTCTAGTCAGGCTGATACAGAGACCTTTAATGAATCCATTGATGAATTTCAGATGTAATGGCTAAAACAAAACTTCACACATTTCTTCCATTAAGAGAAACATGAAAAATAGGAAAATATTATTCATAAGGTCTTTCTTTCTTTTTTTTTTCCAAGAATGAAAGAGAGAGAGGCGAACAGCCACGTAGTGTCTCAGGACAACCCCCCCTCACCCTTCTTTTCTTCCATCACAGGAGTGAAGTAGAAGGAGAGCCCTCGCAGGTTTATGAATGTATAAGCTCCCTCTTCCATCCCCATACATGCTGGGAATCTTATCACAACGGACAACACATGCAGACACACACAACAAACACACACACACACACACACACACACACACACACACACACACACACACACACACACAAGACAAATAGCTGTGAAACTTCCTTGGGGCCATAAAAATATGCCAAAATATGCAAGCTTTATATTTTAACGTTTGTTTTCTAAACGAAAACCATAGTGCATTGTGTGAAAACTGTGACGCTTGATTTGAGTTTGGTGTGCTTGAGTTGAGCTCCCCGTAAATTCGAAATCAAATCAGACCACCAAAAACCATAACACATGACACATGACGGCCATCTCCGAGTCCAGACGAGACCAAACCGGACAATCCCTGTGAGTCCGTCTTCAAGGACGTTCAAACCTTCGATCATCTTATAGAAGTCCCTAAACTCCTACCCTTGCTACAATTGGCTACTATGTCTACGGAAAGTAAATACGAAGGGTCCGATGTCAAATGTGAAGGAACACATCGTTGCAATAGTTAATTCAGGAAATCTACAAAAGGGAGGAATTTCATGATGACTAAAGAGTTGTGATTAGATAAGCAAAGGAGTAAAAACTAGATCCTTCAATGTTTCTCTTGCTCTATTGTGGTTGCACAAAGAAATAGAGATATCACTGAACATATATATTTATATATAAAATCCAATGTTTTCTTGCACTTCGATGACCCGAGTTTGTCTTCTGTTTAATCCCTGCCCTGGCGTTATGGATCCTGTTTGTATGTTTGAGAAATGCAAAACCAGACAGTACTTCTCTAGTTAGTTTTAAATGTGATATCCCTGTCCTCTTCTGATATCCCTCCTCCGAAAAGCCCCACTAGACACTGACAGTTCCGTTCCTAGCGTTTCTTCCTTTTGCGTTTCCTCCTCGCTTGAGAAGTATGAACACCTCTCCTCTGCATGTCCTTGTGGTCAAGGTTAAATGGGTGCATGGTTTAAAAAAAAAAAAAAAAAGCAGCAGATAATTTTATTTCCCTCCAAGTCAGTGAAAGTGTATTTCATTTATTCAGCAATAAAAGAAAAAAAGAATCTTCCCCACCCCACACCAATCCCCCCATGTCAATTCTTGGAATATGCTAGAAAAAAAAGAGAAATACATGCCAGGTTGTCTTAGATTGTAAAAAAATAAATAAAAAATAAAAATTGAATCCACGTCTTCACATTGAAAAAAAAAATAAATCCTTCGTATCATTTCAACTTGTGCGCATATATGTGCAAGCCTTTAAGTGTGTGATTTGTCCGTGCGGACTGTTTGTGGGTTTACAGTTCAGCAGTGTACTGTGGTGGAAAATTGAGTGTGTGGTTGGATTATAATTTCCATTAAAAAAATACAATTTATACCTCCAGTTCAGTGGTCACATGGACATGAATATGGACATGAACAAGTTTTGTTTTCCTTGGAAAAAATGGGGTAGAAACCAGGTAAAAATGTAACCCTTCAATGTAGATTCACACAAATCCTTGGCACGTGAAAGAGATTTACATTGTGCTTATCAACATTTTAATGGTCGTATAATGGTGTGTGGGAGATCCAGACGAATTGAGGTGGAAACAGACACTAAAGGTCAGAAAGTGTGTACGAGGGAGGGTATGTAGCTCCAGCTGTGCACATCTGAGCTGTTGTGTCAAAGAGACAATTCTTCCTGTCTTTGGAGACACTTGCCAAGTCATTCATCTGGCTCCTATCATTGGTAACACTTTCCGTTTTCCTCGGTGATTAACCTGATCAGCCTTCAGGTTTTTTTTTGTTTTCTCATCCTCTTTGGGCAATCCTGACGAGCCTAAACATGAAACAGATGCCTAATGTTCTCAGCTGCCAAACCAAGAGATTAAACAAACTGTTATGTAGCAGTGAGAGGAAGAAGATGTAACACAAGGCTATATGATTAGACATTTCTGACTGGTCTCATCACACGTTTTATCGTAGATATGTAGACGTGTTCAACAATTTAATGGTGGAACCGACATTCTCCTATGCTACAACAAACTAGCAATGGTTTGAAGTGTAGACTGAAATTGAGTTCAGTATATACAGCCAACATTCGCAAAATATGCGTTATACAATGACTCACACATGTGATTTGTATACAGTGTGCATAGCATTGTATAGCAGTACAGATTTACTGTCCTCTAAAAATCATTCAACATACAGCCGTTATTGTCAATATAGCTGGCAACAAAAGTGAGTACACCCTAAGTGATAACAGCTGTTTGGCCACATGTGCTATTCATCATGTTCAGTGATTGTGTCTGCTTGACAGGACCATACACATTTGTGTATCACGTATTAAAGCAGTTAAAATTTGGTGCTTGAGTACAATTCTCTCAGACTGAAAACTGGATGTTCAGCATGGCACCTCATGACAAAGAACTCTTTGAGGATTTGAGAATTCAAATCCTCAAAGATGGCCGAGGCCATAAGAAGATTGGTAACACTCTGAAACTGTTTTACAGTACAATGGCCGGGGTCATACAGAAGTTATCCGAGAGGTTTCGACTCGGAACAGGCCTCTCAATGGTCGATCAAAGAAGTTGGGTCCTCGTGCTGTGCATCAGGTGCAGAAGCTGCTTCAAAAAACAGATGCCAGAGTGCTGAAGTGGAAGGCCTGCTTCTCAGTGCTCAAACTGCAACAAGTCGGTTTGCATGGCCATTGTCCCATAAAGAAGCCTCTTCTGAAGCTGGCTCACAAGAAAGCCGGCAAACAGTTTGCTGAAGACAACCTGTCCAAGAGCATGAATTTCTGAAACCATTTTATGTGATTTGATGAGACAAACTAGTTTGGCTCAGATGGTGTCCCCATGAAAAGGAGTAGCAAGAAAATTGTTTATGGTCTACAGTCAAGCATGGTGGTGGTAGCATCATGGTCTGGGGCTGCATGAGTGCTGCTGATACTGGGGAGCTGCAGTTCATTGAGGAAAACATAAATTCCAACATGTAACATTCTAAAGCAGAACATGATGCCCTTCCCTTAAAAACTGGGCAGAACAGCAGTTCTTCAACATAATAACAACCCCAAACACAATGCCAAGATGACAACTACCTTGCTGAAGGTGAAGATGATGGAGTGGACAAGTATGTCTCCAGACCTGAACCCTTTTGAGCACCTGTTGGGCACCTTTAGTGGAATAATTTATATTTATTTAAATGAATTTATATTTCATAATCAATTTATTTATAATTTATAATCAGCAATGCTGCCAAAAATTCAGAAAGTGCATGCATTACTTTGTTTTTCTTAGTAAATCAAAATATTGAATTACCATGACTGATTCTTCATATGTTTGAAAGAAAAAGACAATTTTATTCCTCATTATGCTTTTAATTATTGGCTTCATATTATGGGACAAGGATAAAGAAAAGGTGATTGGATGGAAGGGTTGAAGGATGGAAGGGCAGAAGGATGGATGGATGGATAGACAAGTTGTGATTTCAAGAGAACAAATTTATCATGAAATCACAAGTAAAAAAAATGCCACGATCTTGAAAAAACAACTTTCCTTATCTCAGGAAAACAACTTTCATTATCATGAGATCACAAAAAAATGAATGCATGGCCTTTCTGGACTTCTGTATCCACCACCTGTTTCAGTTCTGTTAAAGGCAAGCAAACAATACATGAAATACAGTGTCTGTAAAAATGTTTGGAAATCCTTAGTCTTAGAGGCACGTTCATGTTGTCATGTTTGTTTTGTTCATATACAACAAACTAGGTAATTTAATGGTATGAAGACTTACTTTGACCAAACAAATATATAAATATACAAATGTTCAACTTAATTTTTGCATTTAAAAATTCTTAGCATGAATAAGAACTTTACACACTCTTGGAACCTGCACAGTTCATTTTTCCAAACATTTAGCTGATTTACTTTGCCAATCCTCTTGTAAAAATTGCAAAAAGAGTTCTCCATTAGTTGAATATTTCTCTCAGACCTTGTGATCCAGTTCATCACAGAGCAGTTCAATAGGATTTAGGTGCAGTGACTGGGATAACATTATAACATATAGATAACATGTTTGCTATTTAAATAACGCTTACAAAGCTTGAACATATGTTTCGGGTCATTGTCTCGTATGGTAAAGTTGGTTCCACTGGGCCGCAGTCCAGACAGAATTGCATGGTGTTGAAGTATGGAATGGTAGCCATTTTGGTTCAGTATTACTTTTATCTAAAAATACATCTCCAACCTTCTTTGCTCCAAAACAACCCCAAACCATTAAGCTTCCATTTCCATGTTTACCATTGGGGTGATGCTGCTAACGTCTTCTCTTCTGTTAACTATATCACATAAGTTCTTCTGTTAGAACAAAAAAATGTCAAATATGGACTCATCTGTCCACAGAACTTTCTTCCACTCATTCATTGTCCAATCCTTGTGTGTTTTTGCCAGTTTGTTGGACATGCATGCATCTTAAAAACAATAAAAAAGTAGGTGTTTCCAAACTTTTGACAGGCACTTTAACATGATCAGGTCTACCTGCTATTTCAAGCTAATGTTAGATAAAAAAAAAAAAAAACAATACTATTTTTTTACTAAGAGATTAAATAGCAAGTGATTATTTTCAACATTTGATTTAGGATAATATTCAATATTTTAACTTTCCCCATTATACTGATTGTGGCAGTGGAAAAAATCATTTTATGTAATTAAAAGCAGTATGCTGCACCAAACAAGTGAAACAAATGATTAGAAGTGATGTGATATGATCATGTTTATAATTGGCTGATTAAATGTAACTTGAGCTCTGCTGTTGTTAGGACATTAAGTCTAGACTTACTGATAGTGCAGTATCTGGTTCTAGTTTGTAAAAGTATATTGAACCTTATGTTCTATAAGCTTTGTACAGCACAGTGGTTGCTTTCAGGGTTACCTTCAGGGTCCCCGATTCAATCCTGAATTCAATTGGGTTTCCTCCCATCTCCAACAAAGATATTGGTAGGTAGATTAATGATTCTAAATTTCCCTTAGGTGTGAATGTGTATATATATATATATATATATATATATATATATATACACACACAAGGGATTGGTGTCCCGACCAGAGTGTATTCTCGTTCCGCATACATCCAGTGTGACCTCAACAAGGATAAAGCAGTTACTAAAAATAAAACAAATGCTATGTAAGTTTGTCATGAGTCCATGAGAGATAATGAAGAAATCAAGGCTCCAGCTTTAAAATGAACAAGAAATAATTATCCTGATGGAAACCTTGGCATTAAACACCAAGCACAGCTTTGTGAGATTTATTGGTGTAAGCTGCCTTTCAATCTGAGTTAACTTGACACTTCTCTTAGATTAATGAATAGCTGCTGGAACAACTGATTTTACAAGGATGGTTTTCAGCTGGATGGATTGCGAGTGAACGGCAGCTTTCCACAAACTGAGGTATGACTGCAGGATTTCATAGGGGTTTAGTTTAAAGTATCGGCTGTGGATCAGCTAAGCAGCAACTGAATCAATCCGCCATCTTCTGTTCTCATGGTTCAGACCTGTGTTACAACTTGCAAACCTCTACATTACATTCTGGGTAGCATCAAATACAATGTAAAAAAAAAAAAAAAAAATTCTGGGTAGCATCAAATACAATGTAAAAAAAAAAAAAAAAAAGAAAAAACAAGCCATCCCAATGTTTGACTCGTGTTATTATTTCAGGCTGTTGATGCCAAAAACTTCAAATCTGATACTTGGCAGTGTTAGTAAACCTTTTCAGGAACATGTCACTTTACATTGTACAGCTCATTTGCAATGCTATGCTAGGCATTAGAGAAAGAGAAAAGTGTTAGGTGAACATCTGGTTTAGCTCTACACAAGATTATATTGAGCACAGAACTAAATATTTTGATGTGAAATAGATGGGGTGAGAAATTCAGTGTTGGTAGTGCTGGTAGGCCTCAGACAGTTGGGGCTTGCACTTTACCAAAGGATGCATTGTAGCGATCAACAGCTGATAAATTCTTAAACATTCTACTTTAATTCTACAGAATTGATTAATAGACTTATCCAAGTTATGCTCAATCTATGTGAAATGTAAAAAACCCTGCCAGGTGGAATGCTCTTGTCAGGCAGAAAGCTTCTCTTGTGATCCCTGCCAACCACTTTCAAGCCTACTGACTTCTTTAATCACATATTTCATTTATCCCAGACGAAATGTTTTTCCACTCAGAGGTTCCACTCAGTTCCCATACCATGTGAAGAGCTCCATTATAGAGGATTTGGGAAATTTGGTGAACTTAATGTTAAAATACCACCCACAAACGAATGACTAGGTGGTGAGGAACAATCAGGAAATAAACCATTTCCTCTTTGTTACCAATCAGAGTGACTGGTCCTATTTTCTGCCATGAGCTGTGTACAGTAAAACTCTTCATGGCACTCTAAATGATCATTTTTCAATGTGTGCTTAGTTACCAGTCACCTCTGTTCCCATAGAATGCAGCTACGATCAGTGCTTTCTCCAGGGATGACTGGTTCCAAAGAGGAGGTGAACCTCAATTATGTGAACTGGTAAACCAATGGAAATTAGAAAAAAACTTACTTTAAAGAATCCAGTCAATGCTTGACAGAGATGGCATTTTCTAAACCTTCTATACAGCTATTCCAAAGACTTCCTGAACTATATGACAGTTACAGCACACAGCCAGGTGAGCCGTATTTCCATGAGTGAGATGCATAAATTATAAATAACCGGATAACTAGATGGCATTTGCCTACCTATGAAGGTTAAATGAAAAACATTGGGATCATAGCAGGAAATGTAAATTTAGAAGGAACAAAATCACGAGTGGGAAAACACAGGGATGCGAGGCTTTTGCATAACATGACCGTGCTTGTTGTACTGCTGTGCCAAATAAAGAATCACGGATCCCAGGAATGCGGGAGGCAGAACGTTTCTCTGCAAACATTACAAAATAACTGGACTTTGCAACAAGCCATAGCGACGTTGGATAATGTAACTGTAACAAACACCCTGATACCCTGAGAGAGAGACCGGAATGCGGGAGGCAGAACGTTTCTCTGCAAACATTACAAAATAACTGGACTTTGCAACAAGCCATAGCGACGTTGGATAATGTAACTGTAACAAACACCCTGATACCCTGAGAGAGAGACCGATTGACGGTCTCTCTCTCTCTCTCTCTCTCTCTCTCTCTCTCTCTCTCTCTCTCTCTCTTTTTTTTTTTTTGCAGAAATGTATTCTGAAGAAATTGCCCTTGTGCAGCAGGTCTCTATTTTCCATAGATCCCAAAAAGACTTTAAGCCAGGTGTCACCCTGAGCAAATCTCTGCTAACACAGTTGGACACTTCAAGGCTTTTGGAAACACTCCTCTACCACCTGGCACTAGCAAGCCCACTAATTACACGCCCAACACTCTCGTCCTGTACACACACACACACACACACACACACACACACACACACACACACACACACACACACACACACACACACACTCATCTTAAGTCCTTGATTGAAAGGTAGGCCTGCTCTCCTGGCAGTTGCAAATACCTTGATATATGACCAGCAGATAAAGTAAACCCAAGTCTATTAAACATCCAAACGAATGAAAAAAAAAGATACTTGCTGCAGGGTCATTCTACTCCAGATGTTTTATGACAAGATGGAGACTACATGGATGGAAAACATCAAAGGCACACCTAAGTACAAGCTCCTCATGCGTAGTGTATGGACAGGATAGCTGGCATAATCACTACCTCACAGTCTTCAGCATCCATCTCTGGACATGCTTGCACAGTCTTGCTTTACATAGTGTACTTTAGAAATATATCCCCGAGTTATTTATGTCTGCTTCATCACAGGAATGTGTCAGAAACTCTGCAGGAGCACTGCATTGAGGGCGTGCGAAATGCAGTGAGCAGGTCCAACAGCCTTATGCATCCCCAACAAGCTTGCATGTCCATCAATCACGCCTTAACCAGTGGTCGTCATCATCTCAACCTGGCTCGCTCCTGCTGGCCAAACCCTATCTATTATGTCTTGTTAGCATGTGAAATTCCTAAATGTAGAATAAATCATTGGATACTGCACTGGTGGGACTGAGATTGCAATCCAGAAAGTCTAACAATGGCGACGTTGTAGTACCACAACTTTGCTGTGAAAAATAAATGTTTTAAAACTTGCCATATACCCCCACCAAAGATCCACGGTCTGCTCCCAAACTGTCTCAGCCTGACACATTTGGCATGTTCAATACCAACAAGACGAAAATAACCAGCAGTTGATGTCATTTTACAAACACAGCTTAAAACAAGCGCGTTCACATAATCATTGACAGTCAGGCTATTTCCCTCTAATCAACATGCACAATAATATTTATGAGGGTCTGTGAAAAAGTAATAACAGAGTCAGGCATTGGTCCATGTGGGCCTGTTTGTAAAACCATGATTAAACTGGTATTGATTTTGGAACATTATGAAGCACTATTGCATTCCATGCATTCACTGGAGTGGTACTCAGAGGGTAAAGCTGTATAACGGCAGCAAGCACCAATGAAGGGAGTTAAAGATAGAAAATAATCCTTTCAGGAGTCATCATTACAAACAGGTTTGTATGAATGCATGTTTTGAATGTTTAACCAACCTACTTTAACCTTCTGCCAGAGGCGACCAGACTTTGGGCTAGAATATCCTGAATATCAGTATACATTACAACTGGGAAATGATGAAAAAAAATAAAAATGTCACAAGAGCATAAATAAGGCTTGCGAGATGAAATAAGGCTACGATGAATAACATGGGAGCTCAGTGGATGTCAAGAGTGAATTCAGTCATTAATAATAGTACTTTTTTCTGCTTTATACTGATAATTTATATTTAGATTATATTTAGATCATAATATAATTTTAGAACCAGCTGTGTTTACTGAAACAGTTATGAACATTCAGAATTCCATTAAGAATTGGAATTTTACATTTTTCCATGCTAAATGTTGACCAAATTTTCACACTGTGCACCGTCATTTGGTAGGGGTTGTACTTAGGTGTGCCTTTGATGTTTCCCATCTATAAATTAGTCAGTGGTTAAAAATATACAATTAAAAGAGCATTTTTAAAAATACAATAGATTTTCCCTTAAAGTATAGCTTTTCGCATATTCTTTCATGAGTATAAATAATATTTTTCACATCTGTACCCTCTGATCACATTAATTATTTACTCATGTAATTACCTGAACCAGATTCCTATTGTCACTCCCCCCGAGAGTGGTGTGGAGGACAAGGGGTGCTCACTGGCAACCCCAAACGCACCCCCAGCTGTTTGCGCTGAGGCGACCCCCTAGTTTGCCTGTGTTTAGAAACAGTGTTGATCTGATCAGCCAATCATGTGACAGAACCATAATCATAATCATAATATTAATAATAATAATAATAATAATAATAATAATAATAAAGAAATAAAATATTACACTCAGAAGAAATCCAAATTTTTCCACTCTGTCTGCCCTGTATCCATAATTTCACTCTGTGCCCTTGGCTGAGCATACGTCTTTGGTGCCAGGAATTGATACACCAGTGGTAGGTTGAAAAAGCAATGCAATGACAAAGAAATAAGTTGATGAGCTAAAAACGGTGCACAGTGCTAGGAAAAAATATTGATCATGTCACCAAATAGATTAAAACTAAAGTAACAAGCCTGTTTAGAAAATGTAAGAATTGCAAAAAATGTAATATGAAACAAAAAAATAAATAGTGAAGTAAAGAAGTGATACCAGAAAAATCTACTGAAATACAGTAACTAACAAAGTTACACCGCTGATACAGTTTAGGCATACATTTGGTCAGAATTGGCTAAATGATAAAATACTAACTTTTTAAAAAATAAATAAATAAGTAAATAAATACACATGCAGGCCAAAATTAGTCACAAAGCAAGCCAGGCCACCCAGATTTCTCCCCAGTCTCTGAGCACAAAATGGGAACAAACCACTGATTCTAAGGTTTATTTAAACAGTTCATGTTTGCAGGTGCTAATAGGACACAGGTGGCAGGGCATTAGCAGAGGGGTGGTAACTGGAAACAGACTTATGTGGGAAAATGTTTGTACTAGATGGATTTTTGTGATTGGACCTGTAAGTAGTTGTGTATGTGTATGATACAGTATAGTGCTGTGCACATAATAAAACACAGGTGCTAAATGAACAATACGACAAAATGGCTGCTGAAGCTGAAATCTAATTACGACTTTACAACATGATGAGGACTCATATAACCAGTATAATAGTAACAAGTTTTATGACAAAGGTTCACTTATAAACCTGAGTGAGAGAGGTGCATTGTGGTGGCATCGGGAGAGGAACTTGACCTACATATACCTCTCTAATACCGTAAGAATGTTTTGCACATGTTGAAGCTCAGTTCTCCTGCTGTGCTCCTCCGAGGGAGGTATAACTTTTCCTCCGCTTTGTCCGCACTACCTAAATAAAATCCACATGCGCCAGCTTTCACGCAGTTCCTGATCCCTTTGTCACTGTAAATGTATTTAAATCCTCTAACCTATTAAACTGTCAGCTTAGCACTCAGTTATTCATCCTAAAGCATATTATTATTTTGTAACTACTATGAGTGATTAAGTTACTATAGTGAAATCCTATTCCAAATGTATTCCTTTTTTGCTGTTATAATAATCCCCACTCCTCAGGGAAGGCTTTCCATTAGATCTTGGAGATGTGCCTGTGGGAATTTTTGTGTCATTCAACTATTAGAACATTACTAAGGTCAGGTACTGATGTAGGGTGAGAAGCTCTGGGATGGAATCAGTGCTCCATTTCATCCCAAAGGAATTCAGGGGGGTTCAGATCAGGGCTCTTTGTTGGACACTTGAGTTTCTTTTTTACTTCAACCAGACCATTTGTACATGAAGCTGGAACATGTTTCTGGCCTTTTAGTTCCAATGAAAGAAAATCTTACTGTTATAGAATACAAATACATTCTAATTAATGGTGTGCTTCAAAAGTTATGGCAACAGTTTAAAGAAAAAAAAAACAGGAGTAATGTTTAGGTGTCTACATACCTTGGACGATGGATGGATACAGATGGATATGATATCCAATGAATATGTGGTTAAAAATGACAAATTGACTTCACACTTCTTAAGTCAAAACAATATTTCAAGCTCTACACAGATACACTGCTTTACACCCCTAGTATGTAACTCGACTGTGTTTTTTTCTGACTAATTATATGACAAAAGTACACAGTTGTAAACAGTCATATGACCAGCATTTCCAGTTGAACATTGACCCTGAGATAATAAAAAAAAAGAATAAACCAACATTGCTCACAGTCATGTGAGACTGGATGGGTCATTCCATTTCAGACTTTATCTGGTGCCATCTGTAATTCCTTGCATGCACTTGCCAGTGAGATACACCATGAGGGGGCACAGAGATATGAGACAATAAACAAATACAAAATAAAACATAAAAATAAAACAGCTATAAAAAGATGCGGCGTGCTTCGACACGAAGTCAACAATAAGGTTTCATTCGGACAGAAATGATTTTGAAGTTATTTTTTGTATCTTTTTATGTCCCCGGAGCTGTTTGTATTTCACTAGTCATCCTTGTTCATATAGGCTGAGAGGTGGGAAGTAACACAATGCAGTGCTACTGTGTTTAAGACTAGTTTTTTAAATACCTGTTTATGAAATTTCTTTTCATTTAAAAAGATCACACACAAACAAACTAAAATGCAGCTATTTTCCCAAATCTGTAGCTGCAATCACACCCCCCACAATCTCCTCAGTAAATCCACCAGGACCATTTTTAGCCCACCCTTTGCCTCTGCATGTACTACAGGGCATTTGTCTCTGTATACGATGTGCAATTTCTCTAAAGGTTTTATATTATGTGCAATACATTTTAGAACACATTAATCAAGTCAATCTATATCTATTATACAGTGTACTCTGTTTATTTATTCTAAATTCTACTTTTTTTTAGTTTTATGTTTCAACATCCTTTTTGCTGTCTAAGTGTTTCCAAACTAAAATTCGTTGTATTGTATACAATGACAGTAAAGTACCCTACTTATCACTCTCCACTCAACTACGTCACTACATTTCTCTAGAATCAAATATTTGTAAAGTCACCTATTAGTCACCTCAAGGAGTCTACAGTGGATAAAATACACAACATGTTATCATGTGACACGAATGAAGCTTACAAACTCATCATTAAAACATGTTTTTATTGATAGCTAGCTATTAGCATTCATCTAGTTTGTATTGTCAAAAAGATTATAATGCTATTTTATGTTTGAGAGATTGGAAATAAAGGTATATTTATTTTGTTTGAGCTACCTAAAGATTTGTATAATCCCTAGTTTCTTGTTGAAAAAAAGCACTAATTTGCCACCAGTAGCTAAAACCACTGTGCGATCTGAGGCAACTTACATTGTCAGTAAATCCAATAGTTTAAACCTTTCTTCTTCCGTTTGAAAATAAAATTGAAAGAGTTAAAAAACAAAAGTCACATGACCTTTATAGGTTTTATTTTTCACATGTAATTACTCATGCTATTCCTCTTCACATGTAGGGCATGATGGTTTACTTTCTGAGGTGATTTCTCACACGATTCATTTAAACGTGACATAACATGATTTTTTTTTTTTTTTTTTTTTTTTTTTTTTAAATCAATGTTAGATTTTCGTTCCCATGTGTGATTTGTGATTATTTCATTTACATTTTTCAGATTTTTCTCTCTTTTTTTTTTTTTTTTTTTTTTTTTTTTACATGTATTTCCCACATAATTGACATGTCCACTATTAGGGTACACCATGGTGAAATGCACCTTTATGTGAGTAATATGTGATCATGTGTGGACAGTATAATCACAAGTGAAAAACACTAGCTTTACAAGGGTTCACTTTTATTAAATTATTTATGTGTAATTGCTTAGTTACTTTTTGGTACTTATAGCACCTCTGCCTAAGCACAATAAGAGTCTGAATAAGTTAATCATCAGCTACACTGAACCAAATCAGCAAATGTAATCCATGCTTGGTGAGAATGAAAATGTGGAGTTTACTGGAACTGGAGCTGAGCCTTTCAGTATAAAACCTGTGACCATTGCGTATTTGTGCTGCTGTGTGTCCCGAATCGTCTTGGAATCATGCAGGCTGCTTTAGTGCTTACGATCGTCCTGAGTGTGCTGCTCGGTGCCCTCGCTCAGAAACCACACCACTGTAGTAAGTCCAGCAGAATGATGTTATCTCCGAATCACTGCATTCCAGATTGAGATTTAATCTTAAATAGTAACACTGTGAAAGTCAATGTCATTCTGAGGTTAAGATTTCCACCAATACATTTTAAAACTAGTCCATGTTTAAATAATAATAATGAAAAATCTGTAATCTTGATACATGAGTTCAAGAACAGTTGTTGGAGAACTAAAATCTGTTACATATCCATTACATAAAATTGCTACAATTTAGAGACTGAACTTTTTTTTTTTTTTTTTTTACTTCTTCTTTTAATCTGTAAACATTTTATTTTTATTCTTCAATTTGCAAATCACAGAAGACGGGTTAAAAAATATATATATCTATTTAAATAAAAAGTAAAATCACTCTTTCCTGATGAGCAATCTTCAGCTTAATGATTTACCTAAACACATGGTATAGAGGCTAACGGCTTTATTACCATGTATTCCCTTTTTAATGTATATTGCATAATTTTCATGTCCTGAGCTTTAACAAAGAGAAAGGTCTCTTACACTGTTTATTGTTTCACCTTCCCACAGAATCCCCACCGTACCTCCAGGGAAAGTTATATGTAGTAAGTATGTCTGATGTGTATCAGTTGTATATGGGCAGCTTTTCATGTTAATATTCTGTCGTCTTTTTGTAAGAAGCTCCATACTGAACATCATGTCTCCTTCACAGAACTTTCCTGAGGGAAAGACAGTAGTGTATGAGCGGTTCTACTATGACGCTTTGGAGGAGAGGGTTCGTGTTTTCGCAGCTGGGAAGGAAGGCGAACATGATGTGTTCATGGATCGACTTCTGCTTTTCAGAGAAGTAAAAAAAAAGATCGGGATATAAAATGTATCAAAGCTACTAGTCATACTTTTATTATAGATATTAATTTAAAATTTTAAATACACCGGATGTATCACAATTGGACAAAAAATACTTAAAAAGAGCAACCCATTATGCTGAATGATACTCTATAAATACACAAAACAGTAGCCTGTAGCATTTACTTACAGTCCACAGCAATAAAAACTTAATTATTGCCATTATCCCTTCAACCAATGACGAGGCAGCAGTACAGTGTGTAAATTCATGCTAATGCCATATTTTTCAAAAGGAAACAACAAACAAAAAAAAATGAAAAATGTGTAATCTCTGTGATTGGCTGGTTTGAGTATTTCAGAAAATGCCCTTTACACAGTTTACACAGAATTCAATTCAATTAAATTTTACTTCTATAGTGATTTTAACAATGGACATTGTCTCAAAGCAGCTTTACAGAATGTAAGAATTATTTAACATTCATAAAATTCACTTATATTGAAATGTATTTGTAGTAATCCCCATTGAGCAAGCTGGGGGTGACTGTGGCAAGGAAAAACTCCTTTAGATGACATGAGAAATCCTCATGAAAAAATCCTCATGAGCACCAATGTGTTTGATTATGCGTAATGTCCTTTCTACAAAATGGTTAAAAAATATATATTGATTGACTGATTGGACAGAAAATATTTGTTGATGAAAGATTCTCTTAGCATGCATAAAAAAATCGAACCTTGTGGTGAAACAGCAGACCACGTCAGGCTCTATTTCTGTCAAACAAAAAAAACGTAGAATCTGGGCAGAGACTCAAACTGGACAGGTGAAGATTAGTAAAAAATGAATCTGGTCTTTTTCTAGTCTTTAGCTGTCCACCTTTGGCGAATCTGTGCCCTTGATAGTATCAGCTGCATCATATGTTCCTGTTTTTGTGGTCCTCAGGCTTCTGTCAGCTATTTCAAAACTATTATAAAAATAGCAACTTTAAAAGTCCTACTCTCATGTTGTACTCATTTCAGAAAGTTTACTTTGACATCAGTTACCACAACAAAAGCTGTGTTAAGGGACCTCTCGACGTGGCCTTTATTCCCATCTCGATTCCCTTCGATGCCCAGCACAGGGCCCAAGTTGTCCTAGGAAGCTTGTCTGCTCCTGGGCAGGGCCTGCTGGTCAACAACTGGGTGGGATCAATCGCTGAGATAAAAGGTGAACTCAAAAAACCTTATACTGAACATAAACGTCATTGATCATCATTAGATTTACTGTTTTCTTTTTTCATACCTCTTTTGCAGCAAACTACTCCATGACCTTTACGGAGTTCGGCTGCATTCCTGTCGTCACCATCTATAAGATCGATGGCCAGGGCCACTTTCTGTCAAGGTTAGGATTTTTAGAAAAAGTATTTTATAAGTTTTGTGCACAAAACACTGTCACTGTCATTGTTGCGCATGTAAGTACACACAGATTTACCAGCTGGTTTACTGGGATTAAGAGCCAAGCTGTAAAACATGGGGAATGTACAGATGCACAAAATGTGACTGGTTTCCAGCATGAAACTAAAAGCTTGATGTGAATAATTCACAATTGTTCTATTTACAAAAGGAAGCATTTAAAAAATTCAGAAATGTGTTCTTTAGTTGGCGTTCATTCATGTTTAAACTTGATTCAATCGCTTCCAGTCATGTAATTGGTGATGATTTACTGCATTGCCATTCCACAAAGAAAAATTCATGTGGAAAAAAAAGCTGTCCAAAAAACCCACTAATTCCATAAATGAACACAAATAACAAAAACCTTTCAATTTGGATGGAATGAATGGCGCACCATTAAAGGAGGAAGAGATGATGTGTATCCATGCTAGCCAGGTACTGCAAATGCTAACAGATTTGGTGAGGGAATTTGTTTTTAACCCTCTGAGATTAACTTTCATGAGTAAAAGTAAATCAGCTGTGCTGTTAATGCACTCGAAAATTTTAACGTGATTGGGATTTATACATATTCATATATATATATATATATGAGCAAATTTACACACAACCTTTCTTACAGATTAAAGGAGTGAAAACAATAAATGTAATGTACTAAAGTAGATCATTTCTGATAGATAGATAGATAGATAGATAGATAGATAGATAGATAGATAGATAGATAGATAGAATAAAGAATGCAAACGTAATTAACTGAATGCTAGCTGAATTGTGTAGTGACATCTCAGACAACCCAAGTATTATTATTTCTTTTTTGCAATTTGGAATCATGCTGATATTTGATAACGTTCCCTCTCAGCTTCGCTGGCAAAGGTTTGATAGTGGTATTCCACCAGACAGCTATAAAGTATGCAAGATAAAAGAGAATTCCGATAAAGCTTTAAAATGTTTTGTAAGTTTTGAGCCATGTGCAACTCTATATACATAAAACTGTCGTGGTTGATCACTATTTGGGGTTAAGGGGACGCGTGTACATGTGCATGTTTTGGCATCTACTACTGCTAAGCTGAGACATTTTGTACTCAGAATGCCATAAATAGGTATTTCATTATTCTTCAAAAGGACCATTAAACATTTATGAGATGTGCCTTTTGTAAATCAGATCTAGATGTACTAATGAAAAAAAAGAAAAAGAAAATTGATGATTGCTTAATGGAATTAGGTTAAAATCATGAACCTTGTTGCCCCGAAGACAAGAGTGTGCTTATTCACTGCCTTTGATGTCAGACTGAGTAATTCAAACAAGCTGTGAGGATTAGGGTTTAAAAGTTTCTGCATCTTTTTCGTTCTATTTATTCTAATGTTATATTAGGAGTCGATTACATATTAATGGAAACGAGAGGTGCAATGATTCATTTAAATCTAATTAAAATGCATATAAACTAATATTAGTTCTGAATCTTTACTGCAATATTATTAGTATTCGGAAGGCTGTTAATACAGAAGCCTTTAGTCCAAATCCAAAATCCAAATTTAATTTCAATAAAGGTTTGGTATATTATATAATATGAGTAATAATATCAGAATATTATTTTATAAATTTCAAATGAATATTTACACTCATTTGTCTTATCATTCTGCTCCATGTCCTGTTTGTGATGAAAATCATACCAGGAATCTGAGAACTGCTACGTGCAACACTATCAGTTTACTGTCAGCAAAATACATCATGTGCTTTCAAACTAGACAAACAACAGTAGTGAAACTAAAATATACATGTTTTTTCCATGATGGACTTTTTCTTTTTTTTTAACTAGTGAATAGGATGAACTTGGACAACACATCCTGGACATACATGCAAAAGCAATCTGTATTTTTATAGTTTCCAACTCTGGTTCTGGAGAACTTTCTCTATTGCAACTCATGAGAGTTCATTACAAAGAATAACACCACAGAAAAGGCATTCTACAACATCCTCACCATAATCACAAATGGCAGGTGTATACTGTGCTACAGCGTTCAAACAGTTGAAGAATCTAAAGAGAAATAGACAGTCCTTAGTAATGCTAATTCCATTAACCAGCATGGATTCTGAGACATTCTTTATACGCTTAGAAGGGAATGCGTGGTTGGATTAGGGATTTAATGTTGTTGTACTTCACCCATTCATCCGCTAGAGGTCCAATCTTGACTAATGTACTTTTAATATAATAAAGGTATAGTATAATGCACTTATTTTGTCTATATAAAACACAGACTAATGGGACATTGTGATAAATATGTAATTGTAGTCATTAAATATTTATATCAAACTCTGGCACTAATATATTTGTATGTATGAACATAACTCCTTTACTCTCTTCAGCTTCTTCGACATCGTCACCGGCATGGAGGATCCTGCAGTCTTCATGCCTCCAGATTTTTGTTTCTCTAAAAACCTGGTGGAGCAGAAAGAAGGCAAAGCAACAAACTTCTTCACTGCTTTACTGTAAACGATGTGGTGCATTATACACGTGATTTCCTCCTTCCTTCTTTTCTTACCTCGCTTTCCTTTCCTTACATCCGCTGCAGTTTAAAATTCTCGTTCAAATAAAATGAACAGAATGATGCTCAAATCATCATGTCTATTGCAAACTGTTTATTCGCACACACTCAGAAACGAAGAACACGAGCTGTATAGTAAAACACAGAACAAATTCCAGCGGTAAGCACGGGATATTTGGAGAAGAGTAGCGTTTGGAGTTATACAAAAAAAATACAAATAAAACAGGAGCTGTACAAAAGTCCAGTGTCTGAAGTCACAGAAATTTGCCTTTGGGGGGCGCTGAGAAAGAGACGGTGAGATTGAGTACTGGACTCCTAATATTCATTTCACAGCTTTGAAGTCGACTCGAAAGATACAGTGCACCGATGTTGGGAGCTGCTCCTGTGCAGCTATTTGTACAATATGTCGTAGTGGCCCGGTCTGTACAGGAGGAAGATTTTGGGTTCTCCATCCTCGGGGAAGATGTGGTGGTTGACTGTGCCTCCCTCCCCTCGGTCCATGTACTCCACCAGGATGCACACGCTCAGGGCCTGCGCTAGAGCGATGATGTGGATGTGGTCGCTCTCTTTGGACATGGGCTCCACCTCCTGGTTAACAGAAAGGAAAACATGTTGAATTGGAATACCGGTGTAGCTTTTTCTAGATAGATGTCGCAGTTGACGCAACACAATATAATTTTTTACCAATATTTATGGAAGAAGCTAAATAAATCTTTTTATATGCTTTTAAACCATCAATCTTGAGGCTGTGCTTCTATAAGACAAAATTGTACAGAATCATATACGCTTTTACCTCAATACAACTGCAAATGCTTCCAAAGCTACACGTTACACACTGTTACCCTTCTTCTAGTAAAATGGTGGTGTTTTAGGAAATGTATAAACCATGGGGGGATTTGATGCTAATAATGATGGGGGAGAGTCAGACCACTGTGTACAGTCTTCTCTGGCACATCCAAAAATTCATAATGGGGTTAAGATGTGGACTCCTTAAGGTGGGTTACGGTGTGGTGGCCAATTCATGTGTGAAAATGATGCCTTCTGACCCACTCTTTAATTAGAGCCAGATGAATCATAACTTTTTGAACTATGCCCATGGCTAAAAAAATGTAATTTATAAAAAAAACATGTCCATTCATAAATTCGTTCATTCATTCAGTACATTTGGGAGGCCAGCTGACCTAATTATTTTGCTAAAGACCAACTGAAGTCTTTAAAAAGCAACCCCAGATCATAACACTGCCCCCACAGGCGAAGGCATGTACAGTAGACACTAGGCATGATCAGGTGCATCTACCGCTCTAACCCCCGACAGACTGCATTAATATAACTCTTGCAGACAGCCGTTATAGAAAAATTAATGAACACATTCGGAACATTTGGAATCGATTAAAACGCAATAACGCTTGCCTGTCACATTTCCAAATGTAGCTCAGCTATTTCCCAGAAATAGGCCATTTTTGTAATCGAGAAATCCGCAGGGAGATGACGAGACATTAACAAACTCACCTGCTGGCAGAATTCTCGCACGGTACGTCCGCCCTCTATAAAGTACTGGTAGAACTCGTCCTCTCTCTGCAGGTAGCCCGAAGTCACGAGGCGCAGATACACCACCAGGTAGTCGGACACGCTCTGCTCGTTGAAGGAGTTGAGCAGCTCTGCCACGGACGGCTGCTTATCACACACTTCGATCAGGTCCATGAACTAGAAGCAGCAAGGGAGGTGGGGAATAAAACACTTTTTGCATGAAGACAGTATCACATTCCAAGTGATTTCCTCAGAGTATCAGGGAAATGACCCAGAATCAAAAACAACCTGCCATGTGTGGTCTCTACAGACCGGGTATGAACATGCCCTGAGAGCATCACAACTAAAATTACAAATTACACCAGTCGGGTTCCGAGGTGCAAAATTAAATGAAACATTAAGCTCGAAATGCTAGATCTTGATGCAGATAAAAGCAGACCACCACATCTGCTTTCACTGCCAGGAGATATCTTAGGTTACAGGGGCCCTGGGCACACTAGTACTCAGAGGTTCATGATACATATAACACACACAATATATATATACAAATTTTAAGCAAGTGCTTACTTGATAACAGGAAACATGACACAGATCTGTTTTTTTAGGCCACTGTATAGCCTGAGGCCAGTGTATTAAATAAACCCTGACTATGTTAACATCATCCAGAATCAAGTCTGTGACATTTATAGGCTGTGTTTATATAAGATCTGTTTATGTATCTGAGAGAGGAGGCTTGTGGGTAATCATGACACACAGACAGGTGTGTTGATCCCTAAACTTCCTTAGCAGGTTTTTTCTAATAGTAACTGTCCATTTATATTACACCTGGTCCAGTTTCCGTATATAAACAAGTTTCTGAGTTTTAATTAAACCTCTTTCACATGACATGCTAAAGAGCCAGGAGGAACATGATATGGCAAATAATTACGTTTTAAATCATGAATTCCTGGTTGTGATTCACAAACCACACTTACACAAAACCAGAGGAATAACACAGTAACACTCGTGGTTCCATACACCAATTATGTACACACAGTTCACGAGTATAATAAGGTGCTGTTTAATAGAAATACGTTTGTGCAGCAATAAGAGAGAGAAGGGTCTACCCACGGGTTTTTCTATCTACTTCATTTATGTTAAAGAGATTAGATTAAATACACAAAAAAACTAGATATCTGCTATTTAGAGCTCAGTGACAAACAGCGTCTCTGGTCCAGTACAATGTTTCTTCTCTTAATTGTTTTGCATTATATTTGATATTTTATTTTTATGGACCATGAGGACTAGAACGTCATTTCGTTGTACCCTGTGCAATGACAATAAAGAAATCTACCTATATGAGACTTTCATTCAGGTTTTCAGAGTTTACACCCTCTAGTGGACAAACACGTGCACCTGCACTATGGACATGGAGCTGGGTGACGACGCACCATATGCACACAAATAAGCTAATGCAGAATTACTCATGGTTTAGCCTTAAAAAAATTATTTTAATAATGCTGTGATTTAATCATTTTAAAAAATCTGACAATGTTGACAAAAGATACAATTATATGTTTGAGTTAAATGGTCCATGCTTTAGTTCATATTTATATAATCGAAATATTTGAAATGACTTCGTTGCAATTGTGTGTTTGCGTACCGTGTTGTGAAAATCTTCGATGGTGAATTCGGTAAAACCTTGGCTCACAAGGTCCAGTTTACTCTTGGCAGCAATGGCTTTGAACCTGCAAGTACAAATATTTTCCAGATCAGTAGGTGTATCTAAACTCCTACATTTGCTTATAACGTACTCTCTAAATAATTACCTGTGAAGCTCTTTACTATCATCCAGCACTGATTCTAAGTAAGCAAAACCGAAGGCTCTGTAGAAGCAGTTTCCGTCTGGCCTCGTCTTCCGTATAAATGAGTACTTCTTCTGTAAATCCTGTAAGTAATATATCACACAGGGTACAATTGTCATCATTCATACAACACGATACCATTGATTTTATCATAGTATCTGGTCACAACTTCACATTTTGAACAGGGAGATATTAAAAGGCCGTGTGCAATTTTATTATAGGAACTTATAGGGTTAAAGACTGCAATTTCAGTAATATAATAATTATTTCAAAACACACTGTGTGATATGGAGCTAATAAAATTGCTAATGGCATGTATGTAGACGTTAACAGACACGGACAGAACATTTTTGCAGATTATCTTTGGTCGCAAGACTGTGACAATGGTCTTTGAACCTCTTTACAGTATGACTTAGAACCACCATTTAAAAGTCACGACTAGAGTTCGACCGATTTTACCGATACTGAATCAAAAATACAAAAATCAGGAAAATGTGTTCAATTTAATAAATATGAATATATTAATTATATTAACAATTATAATTATATTAATAATAAATGATAATGAACAAATATAATAGCGCTTTCTGTGCGGCGTGCAGTCTCACGTGTAAAAACAAACAGCACGTGGCATCAGTGAATCGCCTCCAGAGGCCGCTCTCGTAATCACAGCGGACCTCCTCGGTCTCTGCAGCAAGAGAAAAAGCAATCCGGAAAAACTATCGTTATGGACTTTTGCTGATAGCCGAAAGTTACAGCTATCAACTATGGGTGTCGATTCGTTGACAAAAAACGATGAATCGTCCGACCTCTAGTCATGACCAAAGAAATCACCACGACTGTGTCTCACTGGTCTTTTTCTGGGACAGCCCAAAATCATACAGTGGGGAGGAATAACATTTTTCAAAAGAGCCTACTTCATACACAGTATAATTCACTGTAAAAGAACTGGTTTTTAAAAGGAAAGCGATACATGCAGGGTTATAATATCTTACCCTTATTTTTTGCTGGTAAATTGAGTCATCCTCAGCGTACTCTTTTTTAAGTATAGCTAAATCCTGACGGTCTGAGACGAGTGAAATGCTGGTGGCAATCTGGAATTAAACAACAACCAAGTGAGAGCCATATCAGGTAGACTGTCACCATGTGTTCACATTAGAAAATATAAAATGTTTTATGTGGATGTTGCACAACAATTAACATATTATTGACATTATTGTGAAAGTTGAATTGTAAATAGGCCTATATAAGGTGGCCTGGGGAAACCTGTCAGACACTGCTGTGAAAAAAAATCTGGTAAACAGACAAAATTGGTGAAACAGGAAGTATTGGGCAGGATTGGGTTTTTAAATATACTGTAATTTAACAAACAAATAAACATTTGACCAAAAGCTCATGGACGTTATTGGCTTTATAATGATGATTCGGGTGAAAAGACACCCACTTGAAGATGTCTATATCCTTGTCATTCATTAGCTACTAAAAAATAAATAAGACAATGTCTGCGAGGTCCCTGTGCCACAGACAGTATAAAGCTTTAAATGCATTTCTTTTTTTTCCACCTTTGGACATTATTGGTATTTAAAATGCTACAGTTTCTTTACAGATTTAGAGACATGCAAAAAGAAACATGTTTGAAAGATTGATAGTTTTATCAGTTTTTAAAATTGTATTGAATAGAAGAAAGAAAATCTGAACGTATGAAGGGTTTCCCCGGGATGCCGCACATATTGTAATTCTACTACAGTGTTGCTGTTCCAAAAATAAGATAGTTCATGCACTAATGTGGCCTCAAAACTGGTTTGAGAAATTGGAATTAAACACGATTTGTCGTATTGGTTCTAATAGTATAAAAAGAAAACTGAGGACATCAGACACTCCACATGATTATATTCGATTGTTGGATTTCTCTCTTCAGCACGACAAATTTGCACAAAATTGAAAGTAAATATAATCATAATGTTCATTTGACTTTTGCTTGAAATGTAACTCAGTGTCAGATTGTTATCAAAAATTTTACACAATGTTATGATAAAAAAAATTATAAGACCAGAGAACAGGTATTACCTCTTGCTGAATCCTGTCTTGTTGTGCAATAATAGCTTCGTCATATGCAAGACAATTCAAACCTGTCCGAAAAGAAAAGTTAAACTGCGTATAAATCACTTGGCACATACACAGTCATGGACAGCGATACACTACTTCTTTTATACCTGTCTGTCAACGTATAGGGACCTGAGATATTCGAATGATGGACTCAGAGAAGAAACTCTGGTGCTAAACACCAAAGGTTTAGCAAACAGGTTTATTATTCTTTTTGCCATTCCTTAACCCAATAGATAAATGGCGATGTAGAAAGAAGTATGACTTTTATTGAGCTTGGTGTGAATACAGAGATAATATGCATGCCCACATTGATGAGTGTTTGTTAGTAAAAATGTAAACCAGCTAACATTACAATCACAAGATTATAATGTACACCGTTATATAAGCTTTTCTCTAAACTACAAAATTGTAATAAGACAGTTGTAAAGAATGTCTCTATGCTATAGCATTACAGTTCCACTTCACTGGAACTAAAAGGCCTGAACCTGTTCCAGCATGACAATGTCCTGTACATAAGGAGAGCTCCATAAAGACATATGGCAAGGCTGGAGTGGAAGAACTTAAGTGTCCTGCAAATAGCGTCAATTCCTTTAATCTGGTGGAACACCTTCCTAGAAGAATGAAGGTCATAACAGCAAACTAAATCGAATAGCAGATTTTTATGTTTTATTTATTATTCTGGAAGACGTCTTTATCCAGATCGACTTACAATAGTGGCATCTCGGTGGTGCTGGTCTTCCAATTAGAAGTCCAACATCCTAACCACTGAGTTACCATTTCCTTTTATGTGTTATATAGTGAGGTTTTCAAATACTTTTTGCTTCTTAATTATAGATTTAAACAAGTAGTGTGTCTATGTGGCAAATGTAATTCCACGGTAAAGCTGGGGATGACTGTATACACTGTATTGGCAAAAGTATTGGGTCACCTGAATTTTCCTGCTCTATGTGTTTCTTTTCCAAACTGTTACCACAAAGCTGGAGCCACTCAACTAAATAGGATGTCTTTTTTCTGGCGCTATAATAAAATGTTGCATTCACTTGAACTTGGAAACCCAAACCTGTTCCAGCATGGCAATGCCCCTGTGCACAAAGTGATCTCCTTGAAGATATGGTTCACATGCTTTGGAGAGGAAGATCGTAAATGGCCTGATATAGAGCTCTAATCTCATCTCTACTGAACAGCTTTGGGGTGAATTGAAACACTGATTGAATCCCAGGCATCCTCACCTTCATCAGTACCTGCGTTTCGTAATAGCCTTGTGGCTGATATCCATAAGAATACTCCAAAATCTGGTGGAACATTTTTCCAGAAGAGTGGAGGGAATAAGAAGATCATTTTGGGACTAAATGTGGAATTCAATGCTCAAAAATCACTTTTGACCAGGTGACCCCATTCTTTTGGCAATATAGTTTATTATATAAAGAACATTTAACACTGTTTTTCCTCAAGCACTGCATTATATTTTGGCTCCAGACAACCTGGACATCATAAACCAAAAGCTGTAATAGTCGCACTTTCACAGTTAAAGTACAGGTGATTACAACATTTTGCTTCTTAATCTGTGCATCTCAGTGTTTCCCCTGCACGAACACACACTCGGAGAAGAGCTATTCATCAATGTATGAGAGGAGTGTGTAAGGGCAGTGCAAACCACTCAGATGTGCAGGTCAGAGTTCACCAGGACCTGAGCCCTAGACAAAGAAGCGCTTATACTCCGCAAAGGAACACTGAGGTGAAAATCTCAGTCAGCGAGGAACAGTATTTCAGTATTTGGTTCTCGGTTAAACTGCAGAAAGACACACGTACAGACAGGACTCGTATTTTTTAACTATGACGGATATTTACATTCTGATCAAAGATCTCAATTTGGCAGCTAGGTTGCTATCGTTTTAGCCTGTTAGCATCGAGTTCTCCTCAGCAGCTCATCGCTGAAATTAATTCTGCATAGATAATGCCACGAAGATGAGCATTGCATCTCATAAAAGCTAATTTCAAACCAGCAACTTGCTCATAGCCTTGTGAAATCTCTCACCATCGAGTTCCTTCTGAGACATCCCTTCTTGTTGTTCGTCGTCCGCCATGTTTCTTGGAATTGCTTCCTGTCACGTGATCAGAACCCACGCTTCCGGATCGCAGCGTGTGTTCCGCCCATTTACTACCGAGTTAAGGAGTGCAAACCAGTCACCAGGACCAAAATCAAATCCAGAAGATAGTTGGATTTATTTAAATATATACACAGTGTCCGAAAAATAAATAATGAAATAATGAACTTGCATTTCTGCACCAATTCAAGAAACATCAACCACCTCAGAATTTAAATAACATGTTTATTTTTAAGTAACAACATCCAGAAGATCACCAATTATTACAAGTCACTGGGCAGCTGTCATTCATTCATTGATTCAATATTTTAGAGACTGGTGTGAATGAGAGAAGGCAGACTGCCCCGTAAAGAAGGGAACATTGAAGGTGGTCAGACGGTGGTTCCTGTGGTCCCAATACAGGTTTAAAGGGCATGATCCCAGCAGACTTCTTTTTCAGGCATCCTTCTTCTTGTAGCTCTCAAGGTTAGCCAAGACCCAACCGGATGGAACCAGGATAGCCAGAGCAAACAGGGTTAGACCAATTGTTGTCTCCTGCAAAAAGGACAAATGCACAATCAGTCTGTGGACAGTAAGAGGACATCTCAGACCAAAACAGACAAAAAACAAGTTAATATTGCTTATAGCAATAAACAGCAGGAATCGCTTTGCAATCACAGCACAGATCAGGTTCGATTCTAGTTGATATGTACACCCGTTTACGTTGTTGAGCTTCAGATTTGACAAAGAAAAGCTTTATGAAGAGCAAGTGCTAGTCAGTCCGGTTTTAAAGCCTTTCAACTCTGCCATTTTAATTGTACAAACCATTCATCAGCGAAAGTTTTTTTTTTATAAAATTGTATTCCGTAAATTTTTCTCAGCAGTACACTGCCATACATATCTTTCCTCTCTGATTACTAAAATAAACAAAAAATATAAAAATCGCCCTCTTAGGTCAATAATGTACAAAAAATGTGCAGGCAGTGTTACATTCTCTTAAAAACAAAAACAAACAACAACAAAAAAAAAACAAGATCATAGTTGCTCAACTCCAGCTCTGTGCACAGGGTTAAAAAAAAGTGAGGTGGGAGAAAATTGTTCAAATCAAACAAAATGTATTAAACACAAGCCTCTCCAATCAGTGCACTGTTTACCACAATTTCTTGCACTGTCCATACGCCTAAACTACAGCTGGTTAAAGACAACAATAGAGTTCCAATAATTTACACGCATTCTCTCTAGTTAGGTTTAGGTGGGTTAAAGTTTATTTGTTGTTGGCTCTGGTTGGACGCCATCAGCTGTTTCAGCGAGAAAGAGAATCCAATTGCAAATGAGCCTAATAATCGGTCTCATTTGCAGCACAATCGGCCCATTCTAATTAACTAAAAATGACAAATCAACCCGATTATTTGGTCGACATCTATAAACTATTAGAAATGCTACAGTTATGGTATTCACCGGTATATTAAACAAACCCAAAAATATTGATTCAGCATCCTAAATTTAAAATTACCGAAAATATTTAATGCAACAATTCATGGCAGATGATCTGCAATAATCAATTACAAACACAGGAACGAGCAAATTCTAACCATGAGTAAATGTTACATCAGTAAACCATATATACACACACACACACACACACACACACATATATACACACACACTGCAAAATAAAGTGTATTTCTGGTACAGTGTGCAGCCGCAGTGACACTGTGCTAACTAATATATATATATATATATATAAAAGAAATGCAAAAGGGAGACTAAAATTTGCGGTCCGCCACTTAATACGCCCCTGAGGAAACTCAGACTGTAAATATGTTCCACACGTACAAAGAAAAACCTGAACCGAAATCCCTGTACCAAAGAATTTTATATAAATATTATTTATATACACATGTCAACTAGCATTATTCTGCTTAATTTTTCAATTATATAATAATAATAATAATACATCAATATTATAACATGCAACAAATGCTTGTCAATATAGTTAACAAGCCTTTCTTGCTTAGATCTACATGATCATTATATAAGTTTTTTTTTTTTTTTTATCATTCCAAACTTGTTTGCATTCATTTAATCTAGGCTTCTTATTTCAGTAAATAAATGTTTCTAGAACAAACTTTGCGCTAACAGACCCCAGAAACAAAGATAAACGTTAACTGAAGATGAATAAATGGATAGAAAAGTGCAATATTTTTTTATTACAAACTGATAAATAATTAAAGTTCCTTCATTAAGGGTATTTTCAGATACACACCCAAGTAATAAAAGCGTCACCTGGAACGAACACTTTTATATGTAGACTTTATTAAGGATATAAGTTTCGACAGAACCTCCTGCAGTGACGGTGTGACCTCTTCAGTGTAACTCGGTATCGGAGTTAGTGAGCAGTCTAACACACCTATTTCCATACCACGGAAATATATATATCAAATACAACATCCTGGCCTGTAGCTGGGACACATTCCTAATATAATGACTAGTTTTATATATGCTTGACCCCTTTTTTCGCCTTACATGCGAGCTAGTCAGCTAGCTTCACCCTGCCATCTGAAGGTTAAGCTAGCATCTACCGCGTTAGCATGAAGGCCCGGAGCCTGGTACAACACCACCCAACAGAAGACTTACAGCCGGTCCGTGTACGTCCTTTGCGGGTTTGGATGTAATGTTAGCCCGCTGGGTGATGGCTGTTCCCCGCAGAACCGGGGCCGAGCGGATTCGAGCGAGTCCTTTGAGCAGAGCGGACATGGTGCAGGTCGAGTGCTAATGCTAAAGCTTCAGCCGAGGAGATTTGGAGGAAGTGAAAGGAGCAATGACTTCTGGGAGTTTTTCTCGAGCGCACGGGTTTATGGGAGATGTATGACCAGGTCACAGACACTAGTGGTGGAAGAGCGAATCATTTTAGTGACGTGGATATTTGAATCTGATTCATCAAAATGATTCTTTTTTTTTGTTTGTTTTTGTTTTTTTGAATCACTATGTTCCTTTGATTAGAAATAAAATTAGATGTTACATGTAATCAGATTCCCCCAACACATCTACATACACAAACTTTGACTATGGTTCCAATAATGGATATATGACAATGCAGCTAAGGACAAATAATGATGAACAATATCACAGTAGCTTCACCTCTCATATCTTCTGGCCCATGTGATCACATTTTGTCACATTCACATTTGCGGCATTTAGCAAACGTCCTTGTCCAGAGCAACGTACAAAAATGCATTGAGTCTCCGTCAATGAATAAATTACACTGTTACGCTAGATTACAAACTTAATATAAATCCGCCTACAACTCTGTTGAGATGTTATTTTAAGTGTTCGAGAAAAAGCTTGAAGATAGACAGGGACTCCGCTGTTGGGACATCTAGATGAAGTTTATTCCACCACCTCGGTGCCAGAAGAGAGAAGAGCCTTAAAGTATACTTACCTCTCACCCTGAGAGAAGGTGGTACAGTGTGAGATGTTATGAGATCTCTATAGTATAAGGTATAAGGGTGCTGGTCCATTTTTGGTCTTGTAGGCAAGCATCAGTGTTTTGAATCTGAACACCAGAGGTGGCAAAAATACACATCCCTTATTTAAGTAGAAGTACATATACTCATGTTTTAAAATACTTGTGTAAAAGTTGAAGTACTGACTACACTTTTTACGCAAGTTAAGGTATAGAAGTTTTAGCTCTGACATGTACTTAAGTAAAAAGTAGTCAGTACTTACTACCTAAGCCTAACCCACATCATATTAATATTAGGGCTGTCAAGTCAAGTGTTAACTCACAATTATCACAATAATCATACATTCTTATCTGTTTTAAATGTACCTTAAATTTATACTCTAATTAAAATAGGCATAAACAAATATTGATACTTCATGCAAATGTATGCTTATTATTCGTGAAACCAAACTCAACATAGAGCATGAGGACAAAATATTCTTGTAAATGCTTTAAAATAATTTCCATACTGCAGAAATATACATGAATTACAACCCCATTTTTAACCCCTTTTTTGCCTCACATGTGAGCTAGTCAGCTAGCTTCACCCTGCCATCTGTAGGCATCTACTAGCATTTACCACACTAGCTGGAAATACCTGGAGCCTGGCATATCAACAGGATTTAAAAAAAAAAGTTTTAATCCCCACTTTAGCACACAAAAACATCCTGTACAATTGTATAGTTTTGTAGCAACAATTTGTGGAAGGTAAACATGAGTGTCATAGTTTGGTGTCTACATGTCTTTATTAGGATTTTAGTGTAATTTTGTGTATTTATTATTATTATGGTCAATGTTGCAGAACATCTGTGAAAGGAGTTATTCTCTTGCTACAAAGAGAAGCTACATAGTATTGCCACTGTATTCTCCCTGATTGTTACAAAGCACTGACTGACTTACTGGATAGAAAACTAAGCAAATTAAGAGTACTTACACTTGACACGAAAACTTCCGGTTTATTAAAATGCTCTCACATTGGAGACTCCTTCCATAAATATTGTCATATGAGTTCAAAAATGAGTTTTACAATTTAAAATGAGTATAAGCTTATTTATATGAGATTTATTTTATGGTCATTTACAATAGATTGTAAATGTAAAATCTCTCACAAATATATTACCTCTGAAACAAGCATTAAATGTGTGCATTAATAAACCTGTAGTCAATGATATTATTAAAAATGAATGAACACTGTGTGACAAGTCAGATTCAGTACTCCAGTATAAAGACTAATATTGTTTAATCTATAAAGTGTGGTATTTCCTGTATTGTACATCCACAAACAAGCATAGTTTCATATATATAAAGCACTTGCACTCAAAATAATCTATTTAAATCAATTCCTTGACATTAGAGGATTCAATGGATTGCAATACATTTACTGTGAATAAACTAAAAAAAAAGTCACCTGGGTTACATTCTACTTACAAAAACAACCTTCATTAAAAAAGTAACTTTTTACTCTGTTAACCCAGTCTGTATGTTCACTTTGGTGAATTCTGCTGCACACTCCTTTAGTGGTATACTGATCTGGTCATTCAGGGTTACTTCCTCGCTCTTGGTGGAGTTTTTAGGCTTTCTCCACTTGAAACCTCTGTAGTAATGAAAAAAAGAAGAGGAAATTTGCTTTTTTACCTGAAATTCTTTCTTAGTTAACCCAGTAGACAGGCTTAAAAATAAATATTATATTCTCTATAATTAAAAATGAAGTATACATTTCATATAATGTGTTATATTCTCTTTTTTTGTGTATATTTATATATTTTGAAATATCCTTTTATTTTTTTGGAGACAACAATTAAACAACTTTTCTTTCTATCAGCTGGTACTACATTCTGTCAGCAATAAGTAATGATAAAAAGCAACTTTATAATTCAAAAACTTAATTTCCACCATTTTTTTCATTAAAGTGAAATCTAATTTAAAATCAAACTGTAAAAATCAAATTTTAAAGACAAACCAGGCTCCCCAGACTTACCTATCCTCAGCATCTTGTATAGTATCAGGAAGTGGTGTATTTAGCGTCTCCGGAAGGAAGTATGCAAAAACTCCACTCACAATAGGAGCTGTTCCATAAATTAAACCAGGCAGCCAGGCATATGCATCAGAAAGTAGAAGGATCAAAGGAGCCACCATTGCCCCAAGACGAGCCGTCATGGACACCCATCCCATGCCGTTCTGCCTGTGGAAAACATTTTTTTTAATATGAGAAGCTATGATGACCAAATTCAAATTGTAGATAACTTTTTAAAAAATATGACTTTGGCAGGTCATGGTTGATCATGCAAGATTGACTGCTAATTTCCTGGAATTTTTACACACAACAGTCTGCACAGTTAATGCAGAATGGCATGGAAAACCACCAGAAGACCCATTGAGTGTTAGTTCCGTGGGCAATAATGTCATGTTGATGACCGAGATCATAGAAGAGTGCTTTAAGCTACAGAATGGGTATGGTGCCTGAAATAACCAACTGGCAGATTCTTAGAACACATTATATATTAAGGCAGATGGGCTACAACAACAAAAGACCACATCAGGTTACATTCCGGGAAAACATTGGAAGTTGGAAAGACATTTGGCGACTCCTGTATTTAGATAAAAGAACTGGAACCCAGTGTGGCCTTCCATTGTTGTAGTCTATCTGCTTCAAGGCTTGGTGTATTGTGCCTTCTGTATTGATTTTCTGCTTGACATGGCTGTAACTAGAAGTTATTCGAGTTAAGCCACTCGTCTGGGCAGGTACTTTTGATGTCTCCCATTTCTTCTGTTAAATAAATATGCTCACTGAAGTTGTAAAGTATGAAATTAATAAATTCTGCTTCTGCGGCTTGTAAAATACTTAAAACAAGACCATCTGGCACAAATCAAGCAATGGTTCATTCTCTCAGTTCACATTTTTTGATGTAAACATGAAGCTCAGTTCTTGAATTGTATCTGCAAAAGTATATGTGAAAAATATATGTATTATTATTATTACTATTATCATTATTCTTTTTTTTTTTTTTTTATTCTTATTGAATGTTGTTGATCACTGCACTCCACACTGCCCACTTCTTTTTGATACCCTACTGTATATAAAAAGTGTTTTTTGTGTAAAAGAAAGATGCTATGAATGAACTGTGGGGTTACCGGATCACTGTGGGATATAGTTCTCCTGAGTAGAGGTAACAGCAGTTGAAGGCAGCAGCTAAACATCCTTTCCCCAATACTGCCAAGGAGGTACGCAATGTCTCCAGCTCTGTACAGGTACAAGAAGAGCAGAGAAAAGCATTATAGCCCAAAGTGCAACATCCCTTTTTAAGCCATAGCACTTTTATTAAAAGTAATAACATTAAAATGACAATGGTATATGCTTACCATAAGGTACAAGCAGATTGACGAGAATGGTAGTACCAGCCAGTATAAGTGATGCACACTGGGACAGCCTACGTCCAATAAAACTCATTGATACCGTGACGATTATTTTAGCTGGAATGTCTACTGCACCAAAAATCACCTGAATCAAATATATGTCCACGCCAAATTTCTGTAAATCCATCGACAGGCCATAGTAGGAAAAGCTTGTCGAGAACCTAGAGGAACATTACATGAAATGTAGGCACAGAATTATTATTTATGTTCTAATTTTTACAAATTGCATATCTATAATGGTAATGGTATCTAAATAACATCCAGCGACTGACCACACTGCACTGAGACACACAGTAATGATTCTCATGGTGCGTGTCCGCACAAGATCCACAGCATTGTGATTGACCTTTGAGCAAGACATCTCCTTCTTCATGGATTCCTGTAGCATCTACATAAATATAAAGCAAAGATTTCAAAGAATCTTAAATAAAATCACTTTTCTATCGCTTAGTGAGAATGAAAGAGTAAGGTTACAGCAGCCTACTTTGGTCTGCTGTCTCTGATTATTCTGCTGAAACAAAAAGTAATTTTTTTATATGTCTCCTGTAGACATGTAGCAAAGGTTTCAAAAAAGTCATAGACTGTTTTCAGATCTGCCAAGTTAATAAAATCTGTATATTTAAGTATATACTATATAAGTAAGTGTCAAGTCACTTATACTGTAGACCATGTATTTATTACTATACTATACTATACTGTACTATACTATACTATACTATACTATACTATTTTATACTATACTATACTATACTAAATGTATATTTGTAGAGTATATTTTTGATACTATAATAATATTTAATTATATTTTTTATATACTTTTGATATGCTAATACACGTATAACGTACACTGTACATGGTAGCACTTAAGGGAAGTACGCTAGGGGCTAAGTGTTTTATATTCCAACTATCATTTAAACTATATATATATATATGAAATTATGGGTATTAGTATTAGTATTACTCGCATCCATATTACCTGTCAATATTAAATATATTTTGCATGCTTTTATCCAGTAAATTATACAATGCACTTTTAAGTAACTTTTTCTTTGTTAAGTATTTTCCTTGTGAATAGATGATTGTGTTCAAATCTTGCTGTTGCCTTCTCACTGTTTTTAATTATTTAATCTCAAAATTTCTCTGTAATGTCTGCGTCGACTTAAATTTTTGACAAAGATCATATCTAAATAAAAACACAGGTGAGAATCTCCATAATAATTTCCAAAGTACCAATCAAAAATATTTAAACAAATAAATGTTTGCCTAGCATGGTTGCTTTGTCTCTCATTACCTCCAAGTTAATTTTGTCACCCTCAGCCCGCCGGCCATTAATCCGAGCTACATATTTGAGGTTTTTTACTGCCTTCTCGGGCTTATTGGTAAGAACTAGCCATCTTGCAGATTCCAAGAACCACCTGTGTAAGAAATAATAGACATACAGGTATAAATTAAAGTGGTGACAAAAAATGAATAATGTAGAGATGTTTTTGAGATGGGGTTTTTTTGGAGTAAAGGTATAAAGATGTTCCTACACCACATTAAGTGTTATTTCCGATTTCTTAATATGTCACATTTAGGAGCATTATATGGACATTTACTTCTTACCAAGAGTACAGGAAAAAAACATAGAAAGGTAGAGAGACAGCCAGAGTGAGCCACCGCCAATCCCGAATACTGTAAGCAACCCCTGCCAGAATCAGCTGCCCAGTGGTGTAACAGTAGCCCGTAGCTGTACCTGTTACAGTCCGTATGCGAGTGGGGATCCATTCCACAACTACACAAGAAGGATAAAGAAACGAGCCCATAGCTTTATTACCTTTCACATATTTTTTTAACCACTGAATACATATTCAGAACAACTTTAAGGTCTCCAGAATAAGTGTTAAATCAGGAATAAAATATTTTTTTAAATGTACTTTGATGTCCTTCCCTTGTGATAAAACAAACAATCCTAGACGTTTAAAAAAAAATTCAAATAGTTTTTTAACACTTCAGTGTATTTTTTTATACACAGTGTTTTAGTTTTATTACTCATTTTACTCATCACTTAACATATCAAGAAAACATAAATTATGGATTGTGGTATGTATCAGCATGGTTGCTTTATTCGAGAAAATTTACGAATATGAATTTCTAAATCAGATTTACAATCTTGGGGTCTTGACTCCATATTGCATCTATTTTCTAAACATCATCCAGCCACCCACGTTTTAATAGCCTATGCCAAGATCTCGAATTTATTGCATTTCATTACAAATGAACGATTTCAACTGTTTTATGTTTCCCGATGTAACCATGTTCTTTATGTCCCGTCTCACCCCTAAAAAACACCTTGTTAATTAGCCATGCATGAAAAGGATTGTGAATGTGTGTGAGTGTATGTGTGTGTGAATATGTGTGTGCATGCGTGTCCTTACTGAGAGAAAAGGAATTAAGGATTATTCCAGACAAGGCCATGCCACAGAAGAAGCGGAACAGACAGAAGAGGGAGAAAGTGGATGCAAAGGCAGCGCATGTCCCTGAAACTGCTATAAGCAGGTTAGAGATCAGGAGCAAAATACGCCGGCCAAACCTGACAAGGGAAATAGTTCAGTTTTTTGTACAGTGATAGTTATGTCTGTGATATTCCCAATATTTCTTCATTATAATAATAGAGGAAAGGAAAACAAGATTAAGTATAGCATTTGTATATAGTAAGTATGTATAATGAATTTTATTAATTTCTTCATCCTTTCATTCCATTATTTTCAGTGTCTGCTATATTCTGGTAAAAGTTATTATTATTACAATTGTGAATGATCAGAAATCAGTAACCTAACACTAATATACTAATATAACCAATTTTCACCCAAAAATAATCACCATTATAATTTAATAAGTTGATAAATTGGTTGTCAACAGACAATAATTAATTACTCATCTACATCAGTAAATGTGTAAACCAATGGGAAAAAAAAGATACAGTATATACACTATATGTGTATATATATAAATATATATATATATATATATATATATATATATATGAGTAGACAAATTTTTTCCTTTCTATAATTAATATATTCCTATGAATAGATCTTTGTCCATTAACTGATTAATCATTTAATCAATAATGATGTAATCATCACATCGCAAGCATTTACACATACAGTATTCCTTACTTGTCAGAAAGTCCCCCAAAGATTATTGCACCTACAAGCACCCCTCCCATGTAAATAGTTTGCCCCATTTGTTTCAAAGATCTCAAATCACACACCAAATCCCACTGTAAGAGAAGAAAAAATAACATCACTCATTGCTCTATTGATTTAATATGATTATAAATGTTCTAGAAGCAGAGCCTAGTACTTCTGTAACAATAGTTGAGCTCATGTCAGTCTTGTTATAACTCCATCCATCAACACATCCCTCCATCTCAATGTCTGTCTTTTCCTGGTTCATAGAGCTGTTCTGGCCCAAAAGGTCCCACTTTGGTTCGACATAGCGCCTACAGCGCTCCAGTTTACCCTGTCTATCCAGGGGCACACTGAGGAGCAGGATCTCAGCCGGACCCATTGTATGATCTGACAGGTTGGCATGGGCAGTGCAGTGGTGTGGAGGCACCGCTGCTACGAAGTTCTGCAACAGGTTGTGGCTTGCCAACATGAACATAGGCATGGAAAGCAGCATGACATGGGCCAACTGGAAACGGCCTATGCTGCCAACCTGCTCCAGCAGGTCTGCAAACACCATGGTTTACCACGAAAGTATACCTTTGTGTTCTAACAGATTGTCTGGATGTCTGTCCTCAGGGTGTAATCTACGAAAGCAAGGAGACAAGGCTAATCAGTTAAAAAAGTAAAAGGAATATTAACATACCTTTATTGGTGTTGTGCTGATTTCATGAATCCTTAATAGCCTTACATTGTTAAGCTTCTTCCCTCTTTGTTAACGGATTTCTTGACTGAAGACGGTTTCGTGCACAAAACGTTCAGAGCGACTTCTTTCTACAAGATAACAAAATTCCCTCCAGACAAAGTCTCCAGCAGGTTGTAAAGTTGGAGTTGCACAATCAGCTTTGAAATACCTCTGTTTTTTTCCTGAAGAAATCCCAAATAATCTAACACTGAATTTGGAACTTTACTAAACCGATTGTGGCCATAGAAACTTTTTCTGTGACACAGAAGAATGCAAGCTCTTAATCCAGCTGGCATTAAAAATGCAAAATCATCATCTGCCAAATATTTAGGCTCCTTAAGAGTCTGCAGCCAACTTGGTATGGTTTCCTTGCTGCCAGTAGTTTTTTAAGAATTACTGCAGTGAGTTGATCGTGTGGTACAGTAAGGGTCAAAAAGGCAGCATGTTTGATTTTAATATGAATAAAATGTTTCTGGTAGAAAAGTAACTAGTGCTCTGTGTGCAGTAGAGTTTACATTCAAAGTCCGCTTCTATGCTCCTGACGGTTCTTCACTTCACCAACAACAGAGTGTGCAGTGACTCAGCACATGTTCTGTGAAAAGTGTGGCTTAAAGTTTGCTAATGACCAGCAAGACAAAAGACCAGATTGCTGGAAACACATTTACTAAAAGGATGTCAGACTTAATAAGCAACAATGTAAGCTAAAAAGTTATTGATGAAAGAGTATATAATTGTTTACTTGTTATAATGTCAGTAAATTGGATGACACAGCAAACGTCAGCAATTGTACTTTTGTCCATCTATTGTTTTGTTCTTATAGGTTACTTTAGCATTATTGCAATTGCAAACTTCTACACTTACAAGAAAACATTAACTTTTACTCCTTTCCTCAGATGTAAAAAGTGGTAGTGTTTACGACATTGGACTCCTTATCAGTAGGTCATGAGTTCAAATCCCAGCCTTACAAAGCTGTCTGGATAAGGGTGTGGCTTATAATGTATGCTTTTACATTTATGTGTGTCATAAATGTAAATGAATTTCAGAGGTGAACTTGTAGGATAAGTATGTCTGACCCTTAATAAAATGTTTGAATATAAAGCTGTAAGGAAAAAATAAGGTGTCTCCCTATTGAACACAAGCCTAGCACTATAATAGCCAAAGCATGTTTGATTGCTGCTGAACACAAGCCTGTTCCTTAGACTACAATAGTCATAATTTAACAGAAACCCAGTTAAAATGACCTTATTACTTATATCTCATTCAATCAGCGGCTACGACAAACTATATTGTTACTTAATAACTTCTTAACATTAACTGAGTTTAAAGATGCCTTTTACCGTAATATAGTGTTTGGCGACTGTGCCCAAATATTTACAAGCTAAGGAAGACAGTGTCACATGGGCCTCTGCATGTGCTGACCCCTACTCTATAGAACTTATCCATCCCAATACTGGGCTCAGCTCTGTACTGATGGTGTACACCTGATTTATTCTAAAAAGTACCATATGTCTTGACAGTAGTTTGTAGGTTGTATCAGAAGAACCAATCCATTATCCCTTTGTCTTCCACAATATTAACAGGCCTACAGTCCATTTCAATCCATTTAGATATTGCATTAAACTTTTTAGACTTACTTAATTTGTTACACACGTCTATTTGCATACCTTGTGATGTCAGACGCCATTTCGCCTTAGCAGAAGTGGGCCAGAACAGAAGAGCGATCTGCAGTTTCTTCCCCCATGAAGAGGGTGCTCAACCTCTCTTCCTCCAAGGAGGGGGTTGAGGCAGATGCCGTAATAGACGAACCCGTGGAGGTGCCTCCCCAGCCAGTTCACTTCAAGGAGCTCTTGGATGTAGTAAGTCAGGCTGTAGCTAAGCTCAATATTGTTGGGCAGCAAAAAAGTCAGGAACAGCACTCCCTGAATAAGTTGGACTAGTGTTTCCTGCGACCATGCTGCCTCCATGCCGGGGCCTGCCTTTTTTCCTAGCTCTGCACACTGAGGTGTCCAGGTCTTGGGGCAGCCCTTATTCAGCCTGCCTTTTTAGCCAGGCCTATATGGCCTTTCTGACAGGGATAAAGACGTGCTCCTAGACGCCCCGGTTGTGCCCACTGGCCTGTTCAGTGATGCCGTTACCATGGTGCTTGACAGGATTCAGGAGAATCAGTGTCGCTACTCGCACTCCCCCTGCCAGGGACATTAGGTGGAAAAGGTCCGCTTGGGTCTAAGTTTTCCAGTGTTTCAGGGCACAGTGATCTCCAGTTAATGCATTCCTCGGCTTCCACCCAGAAAAATATCATATTTGGGGAGATTGCTGCTTCTAAGACAGCTTTAGGGCTTTGCTCAAGCTGCTCCATGCATACCAGAGGTCAGTATCGGGAGACTCATATGCACTGATTCCTTTGAAAGACTATCTGACAGCCTGGAAACTCTTGCCAAACGTGTCTCCATGGGTCCTGCACACTGTAAAAAGAGGCTACACAATTCAGTTCTAGTCTCATCCATCCTAATTCAATGGGGTGTGCCCCACTCTGGTGGGGCCCGAGCAGGCTCTGGTTATGGAACCAAAAGTAGAAACTTTCTTCGAGAGGCAAGCCATAAAGGTGGTCCCTCCCCCAGACTAAGAGTCATCTGGGTTCTACAGCCAGCAATTCATAGTTCCCAAGAAGGATGGGGGGCTGCATCTCATTTTGGATCTGTGTCAAGGCCGAAGCTTTCAGGGCTGAAGCTTACGAATATTGGGTCCTTTCATTTGGTCTTGCACTCTTACCCCGCATCTTCACAAAGTGTGTGTATGTGGCTCTGGCTTCTCTGAGCCTCCAGGGCATCCGCATACTGAACTATATCGACGATTGGTTGATATCAAGATGTCATTCTCGACCAGATGAAGGAACTGAGGTTAAGACTAAACGCCAAGAGAAGTGTACTTTCTCAGATACAGAGGACCACCTATCCAGGCGTGGTGTAGGATTCGACCACTATGTGGGCACAGTTGCCTCCTTCTCGAGGCAAATCTATCCTCAAGGCAGTCAAGAGAGTGAGAGAAGGTCAGTCACTAACTGTAAAGCAGTTCCAAAGATTGCTGACGGCAGCTGCATTCAATGTCGTGCATGCAACCTATACATGGGACCCCTGCACTGGTGGCTCAGGACCAAAGGGTTCTAGTGGAAGGGCAACCCACTTCACCCAATCAAGGTCACGCAGTGACCCTAAAGGGTCTCAGGCATGTGTTACAGGACCCCGTGTTGGGGGCTCCTTGTCCTCGCATAACGTTAACAACGACTGCCTCCTTCACAGGTTGGGGGATGGTCATGAGTGGCTGCTTCACCCAAGGTCTATGGAAAGGGCCCAATCTCTTTTGGCACATTATCTACCTGGAGATGCTGGACATGCTTCTAACATTAAAGCATTTCCTCTTGTACCTTAGTAGCCATCTTGTGCTGATCCATATCGACAACACATTGGTGGTCTTTTACATCAACCACCAGGTGGGTCTGCGGTTTTGCCTCCATTACAAGCTGGCATGACAGATCCTTCTGTGGGCCGAAGGAAAGCTGCTCTCACTGAGGGCAGTATACATCCCAGGGCAGTTTAACTAGGGTGTAGACACTTTTTCAAGACAAAGGCCAAGGTCTGGGGAGTGGAGGCTCCACCTGGATGTGGTGGAGAAGATATGAAACAAGTTTTACAGAGCACATGTGGACCTCTTTGCGACTTTAGAGACCTTGCATTGTCCCCTCTGGTTTTTCCTCACTCACCCAACTCTTCTCGGACTGGCGACTTTAGAGACCTTGCATTGTCCCCTCTGGTTTTTCCTCACTCACCCAACTCTTCTCGGACTGGACACTATGGTGTAGGCATGACTGAGGCCATGCCTGTACACTCCATTCTCCAATACAAACTCCCTCCATGAGGAGGTTGTATTCCACAAAGTGGTGCCTGTTCACTATATGGTGCGAAGGTCACCAGTTAGACCCAGCTAACAGACCGGTTGGCCTAGTGCTGGAATTTCTTCAGGAACAGTTCACAAAAGGTTGTCTCCTTCCACCCAAAAGGTTTACATGTCAGCTATTGCGGTTTATCATGCTCTGCTTGCCGAGCATATGCTAGGAAAAAACCCATTAGTTACACATTTTCATCGGCAGAACCCTTAGGCTGAGGTGACCCAGAGTGCCTTTGTTGGACCTGGCCGTATTTTTAGAGGCCCTGTCTAAACCTTCCTTCGAGCATCTGCCCAAGGTGTCTTTGAGATTTCTAACATTCATGACTGTTTTTCTACTGGCTATTTAGTCTCTAAAGAGATTTGGAGAACTTCACACCCTTTCCATTAGCCCTTTCAGGTTATTCTCCTCTTTTTCAGGCCACTGACCAGGAGAGGCTTTACCAGGTGTGCCCAGAACTGGCCCCTTTGTCCTTCAAGTCAGTCTGGCAATATTGTACACTTCTTCTCAAAGCATTGTTGATATAGCTCAAGTTTCTGTATGGGAACGTCTCTGGGTTAGGTATGTAACCCTGGTTCACAGAGAAAACCAGACACCGAGTCTCTGTGCCATATTTCCTGCAACCCTGCGAGCGTTTCCTTCACTTTCAAAGCATGTGCTTTTATAGCTACCTGGTCATGACATCACCCCGCCAGTGATGTTGCGCTTTTCCATCAGACTAATTACACACGTGTTTCAGAGAATAGTCACGCAGAGGCATTCCCAAAGCATTGTTGACGCAGCATCTCATTTCCTCGAGGAACCAGCATTACATACGTAACCCAGCGACATTTTTCAGGAGTAGTATACTGTATACTAAAGTTAATGGTCATATACTTGATGTTTTCTTCCTGATATTTCCCCTTCATGCATTTCTTATGATTAAGTTAAACATTTTTAAATTAAGAAACTCTCAAAACTGTATCTCAGGTTCTCAGGAAGAAGAAAAAACAGATCCGGTAAATTGATGTCTTGAATTGAACATTACAGTTATGTGATGATATTGTTCTCAGGCAAAGGGTGTAATTTGGCAGCACTTAGTCTAAATGGGTGACCAGTTTGTTTAGAAGCTGAGTAACCTGCCAGAATAAACACTTCGGGTGTTTGTGATATGGCAATAGTCAGCTTGAAAGACATGAAAAGGCTTTTTCTTTTGCAACACTGCAAAGGTCGTACACCTCTGTTAACTAACTAACAACCAAATTAACAAAGGTAACACTTATTCACTACAAGAGGGTACATTTTTGTACTTTGTATTCTTGTACTTTCAGATATGTGTCACAGTTCAATTAAATTCATTTTTTATTTGTATAGCGTTTTTACCAATGAACATTGTCTCGAAGCAGCTTTAAACAGATAATGTGGTGATAAAGAATGATTAAGATGTTTTTTATGTATATGTTTGTCCCTTATAAGCAAACCGGTGGTGACTGTGGCAAGGAAAATCTTTCAAACATTGTAAAAGGAAGAAATCTTGAGAGGAACCAGACTCAAAAGGGAACCTATCCTCATCTGGGTGGCACCGAATGTCCATTTATAACAGCGAAACAATGTTAAAGTGCAGTGATGGTGAGTCAGTGTAGCAGAATGTTGACATTAAGTACAGTCCAAATCCAAATCCAAATCCTTAAAGCTCCTGTTCTTTCTCTGTAATGTTATGGATCCCCAGGCCGCTGATGCAAAGCCATCCCCAGCTGCACAGAGTGGCCTCCAATCAACAAGAACACAATCCAGAGCATAGGGGCAGGAACAGTGGCCACTGGAGCCTCAAGAGCATGTTTAAGAGAGCGAGAGAGAGATCTCTGGAATAAGAGACAGCCCACCACACCACCGTCAACAAACCTGAGTGAACGTGTGACAGTAAGGGGTACGACAGCATTCCCATTTCACCGAACTCTCTATATCCACGATCCCTTTAGATCTGCTCCTTTACCTGAGAAAAATCTACTAAGAAACGACTTGACTAAATAAATGTTTTCAGCTTCGTGTCCCGAACACTGATTAAAAGGCTGTTTTGTAACTGTGGGGCTTTATAAGAGAAAGACTTGCCTCCTGCTGTAGTCTTTATTATTTGAGGTTTTAACAAATAGCCTGCACCTTTTGATCGAAGTAGGTGTGATTATATTGGTACAGAAGTTCGCGCAGATACTGTGGCGTGAGTCCTTTAGGTGCTTAATAACCAGTAGTAGTATTTTTTAATCAATGCAAGATTTAATTAGGAGCCAGTGTAGACTGATTAAAACAGGGTTAATGTGGTCATATTTTTATAGATCTAGTAAGGACTCTTGCTGTGGCATCTCAAACTATTTAAAGCTTATATATGCACTTACTTGAACACCCAGACAGTAAAGCATTACAGTAGTCTAGGCTGGATGTAACTCATTATTTTTTTTCCTGCATCTTGTAACGACATTATATTTCTAATGAAAGCAATATTTCTAAGGTGAAAGAAGGCGATTGTGGTAATATTATTCATGTGAGTCTGAAAGTAAAGACTACAGTCAATAATCACACCAAGGTCTTTGAGTGCTGTACACATTGAGACAGAAACACTATCCAGAGATGCTACATAATCGGAACCTTTACTACTTGATGCATGTGGTCCTTGTAAAAGTACTTCCACCTTAACTGAGTTGGGCAGGAGGAAGTTATCAAGCCTCCACTGTCTAATGTTCTTTTCACACTCCTCAACAGTTTAAAGCTGATCTCTCTCATCTGGCTTTGCTGAAATATACAATTGTGTATTATCAGCATAGCAATGAAAGCGAAATACCATTTTTGTGTATAATTTCACCCAGAGGCAGCATATATAAAAATAAAAGCAGTGGGCCTAAGACAGATCCTTGCGGAACACCAAACATTACCTCAGAGAGTGTGGAAAACTCACCATTTACATCAACAAACTGATAGCAATCAGTCAAATAAGATCTAAGCTAGGAGAGAGATGTTCCCTTTTTACAACAACATTCTATAGTCTAGCAAGCAGGATAATATTATCAATAATGTCAAAAGTTGCACTAGGGTCAAGCAAAACGATTAAGGAGACATAACCCTGATCAAAGGCCAATAACAGGTCATTTACCACCTTAGAGTCAAGGTAACGTTTGTAATTAGGGGGTTGATAACTACCAGTTTGAAGGATTTAGGTACATAACCAGTTCTGATAAAGAGTTTATTATTTCGTAGAACTGGTTTGATGGGAATTATCTGTTTAAAGAAACAGACTTGCTTGATGTTTTCATCTTTATTAATAAAAAAGTTTAGGAAATCATTACTACCTATTGATTGTGTGCATGTCAGTGCAGTACTGAATGGGGTAAGTAATTTTGCTACGGTGGCGAATAAAAATCTAGGATTATGCTTATTATTTTATGAGGATAGAGAAATATGCTGATCTAGCAGCACTAAAAGCTTTTCTATTTCTATTTAATTTTTTTTCTTCAAATAATAGGCCAACGTAGTGCATGATGACCCAGTTACTAAAGATGAATGACTGAATGGGGTAAGGGCAGTAAATTATTAATAGAATAAATTTATTTACTTGTCAATTGCAGTACGTAAAATAATTTTTTTGCTTATCACAGCAATGTTGAGAATTCTGAGTCAGACAGAAGACAGCACCCCTAGAGCCCAAGAGTGGCAGCTTGGCAATACTACGGCTTGATCTTTCCATCAGTAACCCAGAGCCTTAACCACTGAGCTACCACTGTACATTTACTGAATATGGACTTTGATATCGAGCTTCATTTCTGGCTGTGTAAAAATAAAATCTTATAGTTTATTGAGTTTATTGATTGAATGCAAGTGGGTTGCATTCCTAATACACTGTATATACAAAACTGACACTGTGTGGTTATATAATGTATTTATTAATAAGGCAGTAGAGTGGTGAGAACAAACATCACTGATATAAAAGGGTAAGTTAACTCATTAAGCTGTCTTAGTTGGTTAAAGACTCACTCTACGGTGAAACTAGAAATTTTAAATGCATGGCATACCCCTGATACTAGTCCAAAACTAGCCAGTGAGATCTTGCCAGTGTGTTTAAAGACTTCCTTTTGTTACAAAAACATATTCCAGGTGAAAAATATTTATTGCAAATAGCAATTTTCCAGGTAGACTCACTCATACATATAAACTTGTATGTAGCTTACTATAGAGTAAGTATAGATGCTATAAATCTTCCAGAGTCCCTGTGTATGTTTGTGTATGTTTATGTGTGTGTGTGTGTGTGTGTGTGTGTGATGCTATAAATCTTCCAGAGTCCCTGTGTATGTTTGTGTATGTTTGGGGGGGGTATGTTTGTGCACGTGTGTGTAAGATAGAACTTACACTTAGACAGAAAACAAGGCATGGTCATGTTAGACCACATTGGAGAACAAAAAAATCAAGCAGATGTAACTAAATTTATTCTGAAACAAATCTGGTTAATAGACTGCTTTTAAAGACTCATGAAGTGCTGGTGTTGGGTGAGAGTCGGATTTGGGCTCAGACTTTGGCTTAGGCAGCCAGTGTGATTTATTTCAGGTCATCAGGAGCAGGGAGCTTCTCCAAACTAGGTTCTACTCCCCATATTTCACGAGCATACTGAGCAATGGTGCGATCGCTGGAGAACTTGCCCGAACCAGCGATGTTGTAAATCACCTTTTTGGTCCACTCTTTGGGTTTCTGTTTGATGAAGCAGATTAAATTCAAAAGATTGGTAATAGGAGGGAGACATATGAGTAGAATCTAGACATGGGACATTGGAGTCACGCTATAAAAATAACCTCACTTACCTTGTAAAGGGCACTGACTTTGTCTTGGCATTTGATGTAGTCCTCATAGTCAGCAAACACCTTAAATCTGTATGGGGTTTGATCAGAGGAAGAATAATGCATACAGCTTTTGAGGTGACCTTTTTGAATATAAACCAGATAAACATTTACTACCACTTTTGGCTTTGATACCAAACTACAGTTAAATGTAAAAGCGGTAGCTTAATTTTTTACCACAAAGATAATAATTTAAAATGTTCAGATTGCAAAAACCTTGCACAGCTACTGGCTAATTGATTAACATCATTCTAACACTCTGTATTTCCGTTGAATGCTATATGTCACAAATTTGTCTGGAATTTGCAGACACCACTTGCATTAAAAAGCTTGTTGAAAGGACCATATTTTAACCAAAAATCCAAACAGTGCAGATACAGTGAGGAGTGAGAATATACCTGTCATGATGCATGAGCATATTGACAATACCACTGAAGAGGTCAGGCTGATTAGGACTGAAGAAACCACTAGCGATCTGATCAATGGCCTGCTTCAGCTCCGGGATATGGTTATAGTATTCCGATGCATTATATCTGTACATCAAATAAGACGAGGAAGAAAAAGAAATAAAAGAATACAAAAAGCTTCCGTATTCAGAATTCAATATAAACCAACCAGGCATAACATTATGATCACCTGCCCAATATTGTGTTTTTTTATTGTATTAATAAATAGTAAATATTTTACGTTTCTGCTGTCCTGACCTGTCAAGCATTAACAACATTAACTTAGTCAGCAATTTGAGCTACAAGAGCTCGTCTGCTGGATCGGACCAAACAGGCCAGCCTTCACCCCCTACATGCATCAATGACCCTTGGCAATAAGCCCCGTGTCCGTGTCACTGTTTACATCACATCAACTTTGAGGACAAAATGTTTACTAGCTGTTTAATATATCCCACCCACTAACAGGTGCCATGATGAAGAGATAATCAGTGTTATGCCTGATCGGTGTAGATACTCAAACTGACTGTCATACTTACTTGAGTATGTATGTATATATTTTCATGCAAGCTTTTAGTTGTTCATCATTATAGATTAATCACATAGACTTTTTTGAGAGAAAATGTTTCCACCTTCCTCTTGTTATTGTGTTCTTACCCCTTTCTGTCCATGGCCTCCACATCATCTATTCTCATGCCAAAAATGAAAAGATTTTCCTCTCCGGCCTCTTCTGCCATCTCAACATTGGCACCGTCCATGGTACCGATCGTGAGAGCTCCGTTCAGCATGAACTTCATATTTCCCGTTCCAGAAGCTTCTGTGCCAGCTGTGGAGATTTGCTCAGACAGGTCGGCAGCAGGGATTGCTGAAAGAAAAAGGTTCAACAAAATATATATAGGCTTTCCATTATATTACTCAGCATTTCACTCACAAATCAGGGGAGAAAACAAAAACTCATTATCAGACAAATTAAATATATAATAGGGCACCTTTTTCAGCCAGAGTGACTTTGTAGTTCTCCAGGAAGATGACTTTAAGGCGGTCGCCCACCACTGGGTCGTTGTTGACCACCTCACCGATGGCTGTGATTAGACGAATGATCATCTTGGCTGTGTGGTAGCCTGGAGCAGCCTGAGATCACAAGAGCACAGTCAGGTTTTGTTCATGTAGAGTGAGGTGAATTCTTGTGTTGTTCGGTGCCAAGTTCAGGGTTCCCGGTTGTGTAAAGTTTTTCCTTGACTCTATCCCTCTGGATGTCCACCTCCCTCACCCCTCCCAATCGCAGGCCTGTCTATCTTATACTGCCAGAAAGTGTGGTGATGCATGTATGTCACACAATAGACTTCATTCTATACAAAGAGCATTCCCAACTTCCACCCAGTGTCCTCAAAATGCACAGATACCCTGCCCAACCCTGAGCTGAAGATAAAAGAATGCAATTTCATAATCCCAAGGCCATTACACATTATTTTTATGTTTTAATTTGGAAGTCATGGTTTTTCTTTTTAATCATATAAATGCCTTTTTGCCTTTTGTGTGTGGTTTAGTGAGGGAGAATGGGGACAAAGAAAAAAGTGTGTCTCGAACATATTATTGCTTGTAGTAAGTGCTGTGGCACCTTCTGGCACCTTTGGTGAGTTCTCGAGGAGTGTTAATTAGAAAGAATATGGCAGACGGCAACCAATAAGCAGCTTTCACAGCGTTGTTTATGAACTGAGATAGCTATCTATCACTTTTCTGCGTGTGTGTGAGTGTGCGGTGTGTGTGAGGTCCTATCTTGTTCTCTGTCTTGCTCATGTGCGTATAGCTGGCAGGAGAAGATTATAAATAAATCTTGTAAATGACAACCTCCAGACTTCAGAAGTTGTTGCAATGAGCATTGGCTGAGTTCCATAGCAGTTCCAGATGATAACACTATAACGTGTAATAGCTCATAAGCACTACATAGTGTCTATGGTTCTTTGTACCTTTCCACCAATCATGATGGTTCGGGGAGTCCATTGCTTCTTGGGATCCTTCTTGATGCCTAAAAACAAATGTCATGTGCTTGGTGACTGATAGATGCTTGCAAAGAGAAATAATAGATTTGGAAATAGGAGAGCAAGAGAAGAGCACTCACGGTTATAGAAAGTGATAATGTGCAGGCAGTTGAGCAGCTGTCTCTTATACTCGTGGATTCGCTTGACCTGGATGTCAAACATAGAATTGGGATTGATCTTCACCTTGTAGTGCTCTTCCAGGTGGGCAGCAAACTTCAGCTTGTTCTCCTGCATCCGGAATAAACACACACACACACACACACACACACACACACACACACACACACACACACACACACACACACACACACTTTACATACTATGCGTCTTCTAAAAGTGCATCTCTTTACCTTTTAAAGACAAGGCTGTAATATATATAATGATAAAGCATCACTAAATAAATATTCCTGCACGTCATCGATTTGAAGGCTACAAAGTAAATTCCTTCCTCATAGTCTTACTCACCTGTTTTACTTTGGCAATATCACGAATGAAAGCCTCATCATTAACAAAGTTGTTTAGCTTCCTCAGCTGACTCAGGTCCCGGATAAAATCCTCTCCTATTTTCTAGCACACACAAACAACAATAGTCTTGTAATTAAAATATAAGTTTTGGGAGAGGGGTATGGGTTAGTCTCTGTTATTCCACTAGAGGGCACTATTTCGGCATGCGAGCTACTTATAAAAAGACCAAGTCAAAATGATCTACCTACAATAAAAATGCAGCAATAAATATCTATTTTTTTAATGTCATGCGATCTACCCACACTACCTTTGCGATCGACTGGCAGATCGCGATCGACGTATTGGGCACCCCTGCTGTAGATATGAGTCTATGTGCTGAATGTGAAATGTGCTGAAGATATGAGTCTATATAATCAAGCAAATAATTAAATCTGTAACCAAGTCCTTTTGCAAACAAATAACCTTTTATGACTATATATGCATAGCAGAAGCCTTAATATTTACCTAATTAAAGGTCCCTGGGCTTTTCAAGCATTTTTGTGCATTATTTTTTTCATGCATTTAATACAAATTCATGTATTAAAAAAATACAATATAAAAAAATATATTAAAACTTAAGTCAGTGAATCTGATAGTAAAGATTAGAGTTTAGACTAGAAGAGAAGGCATTGCCCATCTTCCATATACACATATTGCTTTAAAACTGTAAAAAAAAGTGAGTGTTACACATGAAGTGTGATTACCTCAAATTAAAGGTACCACTTAGGTACTAAGGGAAGGAAAGCATAGGTTTGACTTACTGTAATCTATGCACATTAACAAAAAAAATCATCATGTAGCAGTAATGTTAGTGGACATAGCCATCCCAGACAGCAAATCTGTCTTACTTATGAGCCCCTAGACGCAACCTTTCAAAGTCTGAATATGGAATTGTAAAACTGAAACTTATATACATAGAGTTTGATTGTTAACTTCAAACAATAAACATTGTCTTGGCTAGTTTAGGGTGAAAAGTGCTTTTTGAAACTAACCTCAGCAATAACCTCAGCCAGGCCAGGGTTGCACATGACAAGCCAGCGACGAGGGGTAATGCCATTGGTTTTGTTCTGGAACTTGTGTGGGTCCATCTCATAAAAGTCCTTGAACCTATGAACACGTTTCATAATGGATATAAATCAGGTGAAGTGAAAAATGATAAATCTGTGTGTGTGTGTGTGTATACTTATGTGTCTGTGTGTGTTCTGAGTCATACGTACACAGTAGCTATGAGGATGTCTGAGTGAATTTGCGCCACACCATTGACTGCGTGGGCGCCGACGATGCACATATGTGCCATATTGACCCTTTTAATTCCTTCCTCCTCAATCAGAGACATGCGGCGTAGGCGGTCCATATCACCAGGGTACATTGAGGCCACACGCTGTACACATGAAAATATCACGCACGGCCTTAAAACATCTAGTTAAAATTTTTTCCAACATAATACCCTGTTAATGTATAGTTTGGACATCTGGTGCCTGAAGTGTCAGCACTATAGATTCAAATCAGCTGACATGAATGTCACTGACTGAATGAACCTAGAAATAATGAAATCTGCCACAGACTTGCATTTTCAATCAAATCAAATTAAAGATTTCGAACAATTATGTATGATATATGTATGATTATGTATGATATAAATGACTCTTTGTCTTTAAAACAAGAGGAGTTAAACTCCAACAGCCAATCTAAAACTGTGCTTTTCTGACCTCCAGGTGGCGGCGGTTGATCTCGTAAATAATCTCAAGGTGCCGAGGTAACAGGGTCTGGAAGAGGTCAATGGGCCAGCGCTCCAAAGCTTCAGGCAGCACAGTGTGGTTAGTGTAAGCACAAGTCTTCACAGTGATATCCCAGGCCTAAAAACACAACACAACAAAATGCATGGTGCTACTTTACCTGCTACACTTGCTTTAGAGTTATGAGCTCAGAAATTCCTCTTACCTTCTCCCAAGTCAGCTTCTCATCATCCAATAGCACCCTCATCAGTTCAGGGATTGCAAGAGCAGGGTGAGTGTCATTCAGCTGAATGGCCACCTGATGACAGACAAGAGACAAATACTGTATGGACTGCAGACTTAACCAAGAAAGCTAGTTCCAAAAACATGAGCAAAAAGTTTTGATGAACAAGGGTGCTAATCCTTTACCTTATCAGGAAGAGTAGTGAAGTCTGTGCGCACAATCTCTCTGGATCCAAATTTGGAAGCCTTAAAGCGGCGGATGATGTCCTGGAGGGTAGCAGCGACAACAAAGTACTCCTGCTTCAGACGTAGCTCCTTTCCCTCAAAGAACTGAAAAGAAGAGGTGTGTGTGGGTGTGTGCACGTGTGTGTGTGTGTGTGTGTGTGTGTGTGTGTGTTAATATCATAATGAACAAAGCAAACTAAATAAATAAATAAATAAAATAAAGTTAACTCACATTGTCATTGGGATACAGAACTCGAGATATATTCTCGGCCAAGTTGCGGTCCAGCACCGCCTGGATGTAGCCACCGATGTTGACTAGGTACAAAAAGTTGGAAAATCTGTGTTTCATTTGAACTAAGAAAAATAGTGTGTAACACAATTATCTGTGTGACTTACAGTCTTTTAGGTTGAACTCGCAGGGCGCCTTGGCAGACCACAGCCTCATGGTGTTCACAACATTGTTCCTGTAGCCTGGCACAGGGGTGTCATATGGCAAAGCCAACACAACCTGCCAGTATCAGTCGGCAAAAATCACATGGTTTCCATCGTGTCTGAAAAACACACTCATACATAAGGAAGAACTGTGTTTACCTGAGTGTCTACCCATTTGACTCCATCTGGATGGTGCTCTGTCCTGCCATAGAAGTGGACCGGACGCATGTATTCAGGGCGGGCTTTCTCCCAGGGGTTGCCATAGCGTAGCCAATCATCGGCTTCTTCAATCTGTTTGTCATTAAGATGCTACAATCAGCCTTATTGTCCTGTGATTATTGGGACAAGATCCCTGATGAAATGCTGTTTACAAAGAGGTGACAAATTAATAGATAAACCGATGATTTGGCTGTAGGGGGAAGAAGAAAAAGTCACTACAAATTAATGCAAAGTTATTCTGACTGACCATCAGAGTTGCAAAGTCTTCACCACATTGCTTATGCTTCCTATTAGCCACTTATAAAGACCTGATATTAGGCTAAACAGTACAGGTACTGGAAAAAGTGGCATAGATAGATAGTACCTGTATTAAATGCTTTATTTTTCCCCATTACCTCAGAATGGCTTTTTTTATAGTGTCATTATGAATCCAATTAAATAGTTTTTCATGATCGGAGTAGCCTTATTTAGCAAGACTCCACCCGATCCACATGCTCATCACTCCATAAAGTTCCAGAGATGTGAAGAACCTTTGCCCAGGTTCACTGAAGGTGTTTTAGGGGCTCATGGAATCCCAACACATTTTATGGTGATTTTTCATCCTTTAATATAAGTCCTGTCTGTATATTTCTTGCAATGTTTGACTCACCTGCCAGCCATTAGCAATTTTCTGGTTGAAGATGCCAAACTCATAGCGAATGCCATATCCATAGGAGGCTAAACCAAGAGTAGCCATAGAGTCCAGGAAGCATGCTAGTTATGGAAATAAAAGGAATAGGGTGGGCACAGAATTAGAAGACATTTAACTTCACACTTTTAATGCTTTTTATCTTTTGTCCTCAAATCATTGATGCTATCATTGGTGATTGTCCTTTAGTGAAACAATGTAATCGTTAGAGATTTAAATGTAATTAAATTTCTTGTAACTATACATTATTAATAACATAAAATAAAAGAAATTGGGCATTTTAGGACTGTTAAAAGGAAAAGGAAATGTAGAGAGGGGGTATATACCAGCCAGTCGACCCAAGCCTCCATTTCCCAGTCCTGCGTCCTCTTCAATGTCCTCAAGCTCCTCCATGTCCAGACCCAGCTAGAACAAGAGCAGTTCTGTCACTGCATCCAATATAGTTAACAAACGTAAAGTTCTGTACAATAATGCGGACCTGGTACACAGCTTCATCACAAGCGTTCTCCAAGGCCAGGTTCACCATGGTGTTCTGCAGTGTACGACCCATGTAAAACTCCAGCGAGAGGTAGTACACACGCTAAGGAGAAAAAAAAAGAGATAAGCACTGTGCAGTGTACATGTAAATGTTGGCCTATATTGTAGGTTAAGGCTTTGCGGTTGTGCCTTCAATTCCTAACACCGCCAAGCTCCCTTTGTTGGGTCATTGAGCACAACCTGTAATCCTAAAACAGTTCAATATTTGTAATTTCTTTGCAAAACCTAAATGTAAAGCACAATTTCAACAAATAGAATATTCCATTGTGATTTCTGGAGAAAACTTCATTCTAAACAAGAATCAGAACGAGCTTAAATTTCTTCCCATCACAAAACCACTTGGTTTCAATAGAGGAAAGATGTTTTTGCAGATTATAAAATATAGTAACATTTTCTGAAATGTATCTAGGTAACAGTTATATTTTATTTTAAACTAATTCCCAACTTATCTTTAAATAAATATTATATGAACAAATGTTTGTGGACACCTGACCATAAGAGTTGTATGTGCTTTCAAACATCCCATTCCAATTTATTCCTTATTTGCTGTTTCTATAACCTCCACTCTTCTGGGAAAGATGTTCCACTAGAATATGGAGTGTGCTTGTGGGGATTTGTGCTCAGTCAGCCACAAGGCACAAGTCAGGTATTGATTTAAGGTGGGGTGGCCTGGGGTTTAGTCAGTATTCTAATTCATTCCAAAGGTGTTGAGGTCGGAGCTCTTTACCCCGACCATTCAAGATCTTCCACTCCAATTTATATAATCTATGTTTTTTTGGAGCTAGCTGTGTGCGATGGGGCATCCTGAAACAGTTTTGGGTCTCTTAGTTGATTTGAAGGGAAAATATATTGCTACTGCATCCAAATAAATCCTATATAAATTGTGTGCCTCCAACTTTGTGCTAACAATTTGGAGAACCACATATAGCCAATTATCTATTATAACCAATTATTAAATATCTCGTAATACTTTGTAAATATAGTGTACATTTGAAGAATCGCAACGAAACAAAAAAAAAAGTTAACACAATGTTTACCATACATTCTGTGCAGCTCAGCTATAAATAAAACTGTTGTTTATTTTTTGGTAACTAGCATGCTAAGTTAGAAAGTACAGTCTCCACTTTCTCTAAGGTAATGTGTTATGTAGGTTGTAATGGTCAACTGCAGTAAATATGTTTACTAACTTAAAAACAAGCCCTTTTCTTAGTTTTCTAACCAACAGTGATGTAGATTTCCTGTAACATTGTGGGAATGACTGTACAAGAGGTACAAGAAAAGTACAAGAGCCATACTAAAAACAGCAATTGCAAATGTCTCCTCATATCTTTAGAGTGATTGAAGGAAACTTTTAAAATAGGGAAAAAACTGAGCCAATAGTTTTCTGAATACTTACAGCTTTCCAAAATAAATTCTAAAATTGTTATTTTCTACAAAAAGTAGTCAAGAGAAGGAATAATTTAGCACTACCATTAAAACTTTTGGACACAAATATATTTATTTGAAGCATATAACTATTAATTAACCACAAAACATTAAAGAAACCCATTTGTTGAAAATGTTTATGGCCAGGGGGTTGCACCATACAGTGTACTACACGAAACCCCAGGATGAAGCATTTGCTGGATTTTCTAACATGTGATAATGTCTGTACAATAGAAAACCACAAAAAAGCTCATTGCAGAGCATAAAAACCCCCAAACAAATGCATGATGGAAGTATGCTTTGAGGTTATTTGAAGGCCTAGATAATAGACCTGTAATGGATTAAAGAATTTCAAGTGGAAAAATGCAAAAACAACAGTAGAAACGCCAGTATTGAATTAAAAGAAATGCTGCTAACCAACCTAAACCTTTACATTAAATATATATAGTAGCAAAAAAGACTAGCCATTTTTGAATTTCTTTTTGAAAATTTAATTTGAAATAAGTATTATTAAGGTTATTGACAATGCATATTTAAAAAATATTATATACAATATTATACTACAATTATAAATGTATCATATACTATCATACTATATATGTATTAATGTATTTTAGCATAATTTACAAAAAAAAGCATACTGCATGAATTCAAATATTTATGCCATCATCATTATATTGTTTTAAAATTATTCATTATACTGAATGCAATTTTTTTTCAATTACATTTTAATATACCAAAAGGCATACAATATATTTGGCTGTATTTTTTAATATTTTAGTTTAAAGGATAATTTATGTATTTATTTTATATTTAGTATTTAGTATGTGGAGGATAAATCTAAAGACTAGTTTACATGTGCCACAGTTTTTTCTTTCCACTACTGAAGACACACCCTGGCATAAATGGGTGTGTTTGTGTGTTGGGGGGTTGGTTGTGGTCGGGGGGCTAAGACTGGTGTAAAGGGGGAAAGGAAGGTCACTGGTGTTATATAACAGTGGCATTTTATTTGCAGTAAAAATAACCATGCCGGGGTCAGGAGAAAAGGTTATGAAGTCTGTTAGCCTGTACACTGTCCCAGTTTGAGGAGCCATTCAAGTTAGAATTTTGGAAGATTCCTTAGACTTAACTTCAATCTATATGATCCTCTATGCTGGGCTTGGTTTTCATGACCTGGATTTCAGCCCATACAGCAGATGTATCCTATGGTGACATTTCATTAAATAAGTGAATGACTTTTAACCTTTGTAGTGAAGATACCTAAAACTCTCAGCAACCTTGAGCTTGGTGTGAAGAGAGAAGGTCAGAGGTGCTGGAGATGCACAGAAGTATTCCAGATTTAACTGGGCTAAAATACGCCCACGTTGCTGTAGCGCACTAGCACAACAACACAGTGTAGCTATTTAACATGAAGTGCTTAGTGGCACTTCAAATTGGAAAATTGGAAACATTAATAGGAACATGTGCTTGATGTCAGCTGTAATTTGCATTAAGAGGAACAGCTCATTGGGTTTCAGATGAGCGTACTTGTGCACTAAAAATGTCCTGAATGTAGTGTCAAATTAAAACTGAGCAATATTCAATCTGCATTTTAATATATTGTGAATTGGAACTCATCGGATGCCATTTTAGTTGAATATTAGCAAATAAAAAGCCCTGCATACTGCGACTCTATAAAGTAAACTGTGCTATAAGGCAAGGACGATGACTACACGCCGTATCTATACAATACCTATATGACAACAAGTTTGCATATCCTCCATAAAATAGTGCATGAGCACAACTGTGTGTTCGAAAAGACTCAGAGGTCAGTGTGAGTGGAAGGCTCTTCACCATGTCAGGATGATGCAGTGGTCATTATTACCCACGCTTCATCATCCAGCCTCGCCAGCTCGTGTGCAATGTACACTAATATACCCAGTGATCATTAAGATCAATGTACTCTTTTTAGCTGAAGATGATTTCTTCAGTTGCCGTATGGAGATCATCCTAAGCCGAGGGAAGAGGTCAGAGAAGGTCAAAGATGAATATTTACGGCCATATTAATATAACACAAATGCCCCGAAGAGCCAAAGCTGTGGTGTTGCCAATGAGCTGTAGAAATGTAATAATACTAAATAACACGCCGCATGACAGCCACGAGAGTGCGAAATGATCCTTGAATAACCTTTTATTTTTCTAGATGAAAATGAAATGCAAACACTTTTATTTATTTCTCTTAGTGATATCATTTGCACAGGTTGAAGAATGGAGCTCATCACAGCACATTGATCTTGCTTATACAGTGTACAGGGGAACGGCCACAAAATGGACCTGAGTGTGATTTGTACAGATTACAAGAACTAGAATTATGGGTCAGGGTAGAATTTGCATTCTTTCTTTTGACTTTATTTTAGATTAAGATTAAAATTATTCAGTCTAAATGTAATGTTCCTTGCTTACTTTGTTTATTTTTTTTTTATGCAATTCTCCTTTTCCAGGGCAATGTTCAAGATTTTAGAGATGAACACTGCTGACTCAGCAGGTGCTGAATGAACGAGCAATGAAGGACATGATCACTCTGAATTAAGGATTTAAATGCAAAATCAACATTTTTTTTTGCCTACCATGTATATATGGATTTTCAAATTTTTTAAACACTTCACTGCATTTTAGTGTTTAGTTTTATTACTCATTTTCACAGTGCTCTCAATGTATCAAGAAAACACGAAATATTAAATTGCGGTATGTATCGTCGTAGCTGCGATATTTAAGGAAATATGCGAATGTGAATTTTGAAATCAGATTTACAATCTTAGGATCTTGACTCTATATTGCATCTATTTTTTAAACATCATCCAACCACACAAGTTTTAATTTTCTGGAAATAAATGCATTTTAGTATAAATTAATGATTTCAACAATTTTCTTAATTTATGGTCTCCCGATGAATGTGTGTGCGTGCGTGTGTGTGGGTGTGTGTGTGTGGGTGTGTTCACGGTGCTCTCTAATTGACTTGTGTCCAATCCAGAATGCCTCGTGTGTTTCCAAGGTAATCTCTAAATCCAGAACAGTCCTGAGTATTAAATGCTTACTGAAAATAAATGAACAAATGTTTGAATGGCTGGATGAATTACTAATTTATTTATCTAAATTAATTCATTAAATTAATTAAACTATTCAATAAAACACTTTTTCAGGAGGGTTTTAAACAATAGATATTTCATTGTAGCTGGATCCTTACCTGTTATGCCTTTATTTTTCATACCTGCATGTTTCCAGCTAATGAATCTCATTGCTGTGCAAATATTTTTTTTATTCATGGCCAGTATATATTTAGTATATTGTCATATTTTGGATGCTCAGAAAAATATGCACATATCTATGTGGGGTCCTGGGGAATTTTCTAAACTTTACTTACTTTAGGGTCCTTCTCATAGTAGTGTTGCTGGGTCCTGATCCACCTGCCTACCAGGTGATCCCTCACTGTGTGCGCCAAGGCGAAGTAGTAATCCCTCTTAGTGGCCACATTCCTGTCCTTCACCAGTGTGAAATGGAGGTGCCGGTTGAAGTTGGTCTTCAAGTCGGTCACATTCTCCACACCAGCAAGACCTCTGACAGAAATCTGTTTCCTTCTATCATGGTCGGACAGTGGTTTGGACATGATGCAGGATGAGTCCCGAACACAGGAAACACACAAAACTGATCTCAGCTGGAGCCCAAAGCTGTCACTGCAGCACCACTTCAACCCTGACAGCTGATCTGATTTAAAACCAAGCTCATTAATATTCATGAGTGGGTAGGGTTAATATTAATTGCTAGAAACAGAAATATTAGGGACTTTATTAAGAAAGAGGTTTATATAGCACATTCAATGGTTTATATTTTGAGCAATGTAAATTGATTTGTAGCTGCATAGTGTTTAATTTCCAACAAAAGCAGCAATTCATAATGAAACTACCACTCCCAGAATCCCATGTTTCTTGATGGATGTCACAGACGCTGTGTGTGAGAAGGGGAGAAGACTGAGACATTAATAGCTCTGTGTGACCCATTTTAAAGGCCGTGATATTTAAAAGGCATGTTTGCGAATGTCAGAAGATATCACCAAGCTGCAAGACCTACAGAAGAGCTGTACAGTAACATTAATAATAATCCTCCTCATCATCACAATTATCATCATCTTCATCATTATCATCATCATAATGCACAGTTTATTATTCACTTTTGCAATTTTATAAAATCCGTTTTTTGTTTAAAGTGGCTATTTCTATTATATATATATATATATATATATAATAGAAATAGCCACTTTAAACAAAAAACGGATTTTATAAAATTGCAAAAGTGAATAATAAACTGATTTTGTCACATTTCCCTGCGATTAGAATGACATCAGTAAGTTCACTTCCACGACACGCCCATTAGGGGCTCTATAATTCCCTCGTGACCTTAAACATCCATCAAACTCAAATCACATCCTGCAGCTTCAAGCAGCTGCATACATTTAAAAGAAACATTTCAATGACTAAACATCTAAATGTGGATGATATTAAATCTAGAAGCATGAGAACAAATATGACATGCACAAACTTACTCTAAGCTTTACTAGGAAACACCTGTATGCCTGCTCATTTGTTTAATTTCATAATCAGTTACTCACCTGCCTTGTTTCATTAAGCATGTGCTCAATGTGTATATATACGTATGTATGTGCGTATATATGTGTATTTACGTTTATATACTAACAGCCAAAAGTTGACACACCATCTCCTTGTGTTTTTTCTTCATTTTTATAATTTTCAACATTGTGCATTAATACTGAAGACATCCAAACTATATAAGAACACAAACAGAATTATGTAGTAAACAAAAATGTGTTAAATAAGGCAAAATATGTTTTATATTTTAGATTGTCCAAAATAGTTTTGTTTAGCTTTGATGATTACTTTGCAAACTCCTGGCATTCCTTCAACAGAATCACGAGGTAATCACTTGGCATGGTTTTTAATTCACATATGTGAAATCTCAAGAGTTAATTTGTGACATTTATTGCCTTCTTAATAGGCTATAGACTATCAATTGTCTCGTGCAGGGTAAAGGATGAGTACAATAAGTCAATAGTCCTATTAGTGCTACTACAATTACTGTACAAATCCATATTGTTGCAAGAAACTCTTAGTTAAGTCAATAGAAAGGACAGTCTGCCAATGCGTTAAGAAAAGAAGGTCGGTCAATACGAAAAATCTCAAGAATTTTTTTATGTAGTCTCTGAAACCATTAAATGCCATGATGAAACAGGCTCTTACAGTATGAGGACTATCCCCGCAAAGAAAGACCAAGAGCTACCTCTGCTGCAGATGAATTCCCAGGCATATTTTACCATCCACTGTTCAGAAAAGACTGTATGAGTCAGGCCTTTATGGTCAAAATGCAGCAATGAAACCATTACTTTGGAAGAACAAGCAGAAGTACAATTTCCTGTGCAGTCAATAAAGTCTCAAATTTGCTTGAAAAAAAAACGAAAGAAATGGAAAATTGTCCTTTGGTCTAATGAGTTCAAATTTGATATTCTTTGTTTTTATCTTTGTTAAATGTGCAGAGGATGAACAGATGAGTCCTGATGGCAGTTCCCACTAATGCCACTATTGATGGTTTAGTCAAACTTGAGTCACTGCTGGTAACTCCTCAAATTTGATTGAAAACCATTCCAGGTGATTACATCATGAGGCTGACTGAGAGAAAGCCAAGGGGTGCAAAGCGTTCCTCAACGTTATTTAACACGTATTGGTTAACTTAATAATTATATGTGTTGTTGAATAATTTGGATGTCCTCACTATTAATGTTTAATGTTTAAAAAAAAAGAAAGACAAAACACTAGAAGAGAAGATGTGTCTAAACGTTTGACTGAAAATAAATACACACACACACACACACACACACACACACACATATATATATATATATATATATATATGCCTTATCATTTAAAAAAAAGTTTATTATATATTTATTACAGATTTCAATGGTTTTAAGCATATTAACAATATTATGTGTATTATGTCTGATCTAATGTGTTTTGTCAGTAGAAGTTTAGGAGAAAGGAAAACGAATTGCTGGAGAACAGTATTTATAAAACAGTTGCATCTTTGAAACAGCTCCTTCAGTGACAGATTGTTACATCTTAGGTGTCTGAAGGAGGGACACCAAAGGTCTGTTCTTCCTTCTGTTATTAGACTTTGCAATTAGAGCTGCTCCCAGTGAACCAGTCACCATAATACCACTGTTAATACTGTTTTTTAAACTGATAAATAACACTAATTAAAATGTTTGTGCAATAGCCAAAGTGCACTAACATCCATTAAAACTGCAGTACTACCTAGTACAAATTGTTTTTTTGATAGTGTAACTATTACTAATGTTATTGTTGTTTTTCTCTTTTGTATTTATATACTGCTCTCTATATATTTGTACTGTGTTTCTGCTTCCTATTACAATGTTTCTCTTTGCTGCTGTAACATGGAAATTTCCCCACTGTGGGATGAATACATTATCTTATCTTATCTTATCAGATTATTTTATTCAGCAGTTTAAAGATTAAAAAATGTAAACACTTATCAATTTCTAGAAATTGATTTGCTGTCAAATAGTCTTTGATTATTTCAGCATAACCAAAACATTTTATTTGGGCTGTGCTGCACATTATCAAATTAAACCTTGCAAAAGCAGTGGTTCTTGGTAGTTCTTTCTTTATCTTTGACTTAAAATGGATGCAAATCTGAGAGCATGTAAATTATATCTAGCATGTAGATGGTGAAAAGATAGGCAATCTAATAGTTAATTACATAAATAAAGTACAGTTAGTGAGGTATTTTTTCTGCCTCTGTGCACAAGCACAGATAACCAGATAATAGTAGTCGAGTGTTTTAGCAAAGCGACCTGCTGAATTGTCTAACAAAGGTTGTCTCTACACTACATAGACAAAAGTATTGGGACACCTGATGTTACCAGCCATATGTGCTTCTATCCTGAACTATTTCCACAAAGTTGAAGGTACATAAGTGAATAGGATGTCTTAGGATGTGGCAGTTTTACATTTTTTCTTTAACTGAACTTGGAGACCCAAAGCTGTTCCAGCTTGACCATGCCACTGTGCACAAAGTCTTTGGAATGGATTGGAATGCTGACTTAATTCAATTCTATAAATTTTTTATTGTATACCGCTTTTAACAGCGGACATTGTCTTAAAGTATCTTTACACAGATAATGTGCTAATAAAGAATGAATTTGATTGTTCTTTATATGTGTAAGTTTGTTCCTAATGAGCAAGCTGGTGGAAAATTGTGACAAGACTCCCTGAGATGGCATAAGAAAGAAACCTTGAGAGGAACCAGACACAAGAGGGAACCTATTCTCATCTGGGTGGCACCGAATGTCTATTTATTAGTCTTCCATGTTGTTGAGGTGTGAAGCAATGATCAAATGCAAACCGTAGTCCTGAGTCAGTGTAGCAGTCTGTTCACATTAAGTAGAGTCCACACCTACATCAGTACCTACACCTATATTTACTAACACCATTTTGAGTGAATAAACACAAATCTCCACTAGCACATTTCAAAATCTGGTGGAACATCTTCCCAGAAGAGTGGAGATTTACTTTTAATTAAATTCATTTGTGCTATAGGCTGTGTTTTAAAAACAATTCTCGTGTTATTTGATGTGGGAACATGTTAAACTTGGTTGGAGGGTGTTGTGACGTGTGAAAGGAACCATTCGGTTAACAACAGGAAATGCAAGGACTGTAAGTTTCACAACCAGGCCGGAAACAGTGTGATCACTGTGAACCCCTGCTCTTGTTTTTCTGTAGTTAAACACACTTTGGAGTACATTGTGTCTTCTTGTACATTTACAATTCTGAGAGGATTACCGGATCATTTTTCTGCTGCAGACCTTCAAAGTAAGTGAGTATGACTTATTGTATTGGTATTAAACAACGTTCAGTAGTGTTTAGATTATTATATTTCTGTAATTAAGTCTTTTATTATTAGCCATTCATATAATACAGTGCTGTTTGAACCCCAGCTATCACCATAATAAGTGGAGGGCGTGGGAGTTTTTATAGTTGCATGAGAATTACTGATTGTGCTCATAACCAAATTGTTCTGAGCTCCCCTTTTTATTTTCCTGTGTTTGCACTGCTTTACGTGCTTCTGCCATGCAGAATTTGCAGAGTGACAAAGACAGATCAAAGAGAGGCGTGGAAAATCGAAAGAGAGTGAGAGAGAGAACGAGAGAAGCAAAGGAAGATGGAGAGCATTTTATCGGATCAGTCAGCCAGCGTGGAAGAACTGGTTGAAGCCTGCATCAAAGCATTCGGTCAGTAGTCCCACTCGCTCTTGTGTAAGCTTACTGATCAAGCAGCTCAAATGCAGGCTGGACCTTTCTCTGTGCTGATTAGAGGGATTCCCTCACTTTCTGTGTCAGTGTGAATGAAGTTCTCTTTCACGAAGCAGTCAATGCTCTGTCTTTCTCATTAATTCAGGGAAAGATATGAGGTTACCCACTTCAAGTCGTGATTTAGTTATGCAGCCTAGTCTCACTCTTAGCACTTTCTCTTTCTGTCTTACAGATGAAGATGGAGTGTTAAAAGATGCCTCGGAGGTAAGGATGTTCCTAATGATGCATCCCTGGTACATTTCTTCCACCGACTTCGCCAAGAAACTCCTCCTGAAGTATCCTTTCCGACATCTTATATTGTGTTGGTCCCCCTTTTGCTGCCAAAACAGTTCTGACCCATTAAACATTAACAGCATTAATTTCTTTACTAATATGAGCTACAGGAGCTCGTCTGTTGGATTGGACCACACGGGCCAGCCTTCGCTCCCCACTTGCATCAGTGAGCCTTAGCAGCACATGACCCTGTCACCAGTATTCCTTCTTTGGAGCACTTTTGATAAATATTGACCATTGCAGACCGAGAACAGCCCACAAGAGCTGTTGTTTTGGAGATGTTCTGACCCAGTCCTCTAGTTATCACAATTTGCCCCCTTGTCAAACTCACTCAAATTCTAATGCTTGCTCATTTTTTTAGCTTCTAACACATCAACTTTAAGGAGAAAAATGTTCCATTGGCTGTCTTAATATATCCCACCCACTAACATGTGCCATGATGAAGAGATAATCAGTGTTATTCATCCACCGGTCATAATCTTATGTCTGATCGGTGTATATTGTGAGCTATTAATTTAAATAACCAAAAGATGTCACGTTTTATGATCACCCTACATTTAAATGACCTAAATGAAAGGTGCAGTCAATGATTTTAACCATTTTATGATTTTGAAACACACAACCCCAAAACACAAATTCATGTTTCCTAGCTAACTATAATAAATGCTAACAAAAAAAGCAGGAACTCCACCTTGTTCTGATTAGTTGGATGCAAACAGTCTACCTAATTTGGTTTTTCTGCTTTTGTTTCTGGGAAAAACAGGGGTTTTCCTCTGCATATTGCAGCTGCAATATTCGGTGGTCTGATGCAAAACAGTGCAACCATGAAACTTATTATTTTCCAGCAACACTTCACTAACATTTTTTAATGTTTTTTATTAATTAGTGAATATTTATAATAGTTGTGTTCAATGTTGTGGGTTGTTCCTGAAACAATTTGGTTCTGTTATGACTTACATTTTCACACTAATAAAAAAAAAAAAAGAAAAACCCAGTTCTTACACACTCTTTAATTTTCCCCCTTTTGAAGCTAAAGGTCAAAAATTTACAGCTTGTCATACATGTTGCTTTACCAGATAAGAAGCATTTCTCTGTTAAATAACTACTAACTGTTAAATAATCTATTTTTAATTGGGTTATTATTCTGGTGTTGATTAATTTCATACAGCAGCCATGACAATAGTGCTGGCTACTAATACAGATGCAATACAGTATCATTTTTATAGTAACAGCTCCTTTATTTGTATGTCAGATGCTCCACATGGTCTAAGTTTAGTAATAACCCAATTAAAAATATGCGTAGTTATTTAACAAAGAAATGCCTCTGATCTGGTAAAGTAAACGTGTATTTTTAATTGGATTGCTAGTGTCTCAGTGATGTGGTATAATACAAATTTTAAAATTCTGTCCACACGTTTAGTGATTTAGCTTTAATCAAGCCCATACAACAGTCACAGGACACAAATTCATAAGGCTTAAATTAATATCAAGGTACTTATTTGTAATTTACAGAAATCAGTAGAACAGTGAACAATATTGTGATAAAGACGATCAGAAGTAACGAACAACTTATATTCGGAGCAGCTGTACTTACTTTGCAGTCTGAAACCCATACTTCATTTTCCTAACATCATAACTGACTGGAAGCCATAATTTACCTCTCTTGGGTGTCAAGTCTTTTTCACGGTGTGCAGTTTGTCATGCGCCGATGCTGTCAGCGTGAGAAATGCTCGGCACTGTCACATGTTCATTTTTCACACCTTTTCTTGTATTGAATTACACTGACAAAATGGAGATTTACCGTAACAGCATAACAGGTCTCAAAATTGTTCTACTGGCTGCCGCTCTCAGATTTGTCATCTTGTCAAGTAAGTCGAGAATCAAATCAAGAATCGAATTTGTTTGCTGACCTGTAAATAAAGCTTGCTCACTTTGATGCACCCTTATGGCGTCGCAGCTCAGAGAAAATGGCTGTGCTGAGAATGCCCAAAGCACTCATTGTTTTTATGTAGCATGGAGGGCTATTTCATGCCTTGCTAAGCGCCACTTTCTCTCCTTTTCTTTCTCCCTCTCTCTCATTCTTCCCTACTCGCTGTCTCGGCTCCCCTCAGGTACTGGATGAGTGAGTTCCCAGCCGAGTTTGACCTTAACCCGGAGCTGGCTGAGCAGATCCGTTGTCTGAAAGAGCTGCTTGAGCAGAACGGTGATGTGAGGCGAAGTCTACTCATAGACATAGACAGTGTGTGAGTCAAACAGCACACTAAAGACATTCACTTTTATGATGTATAGGGCCACATCAAGCACAGGGAGATAGTTATAACCTTATGATCACCATACACTGAGCAAGTAAGTATATCCTGGTCAGGGATGTAGCAGGTCCAGTTTATCCTGGAAACATTGGACGCAAGGCAAAAGAATTCATCCTGAGGGACCAATATGTGCACACATTCACATCTAGGGGTAATTTAGCATCGCCAAATTGCCTGCGGCATGTTTACTGGAGGTAAGGAATGAAAACCCTGAGGAAATCATTGTGGACATTAGAAGAACATGTGAAATTCCACACACATATATAACTGCTGTTCAGGACTAAGCCAGAAACTGTTTTCTTATTTTAGTTGGATTGGTTGTGCTAAATCGTCCCTGAAGAAATGCTATTTATGGAAGCTCATTTTCATTTCAGGACGTTCCATCAGCAAAACCAACAACTCCAAGCTGTTGACATTATTTTTAACTCTAATTGTTTGTCAGTTAATGTCTGAATTAAATCCATTAAATCTTAGCAACCAGTCAAACCGCCTAATAAGTATGAGAACATTTCTTTAATAACGGTTAGTTGGCATTTTATCCTTCATGAACCTTCATGAACCTTCAGAAACCATTATTCGGAATTATGAATTAAAACATTTTGGGATACCGACTACAAACCAGTTTGATCTACCACATGGCATGTATACGTGATCATGACAAACTTTGTAATAATCCTATGACTGAGCATGTGAGTTTGCATGTAATCTATTAATCTCTTTAGCCCATCGTATGAGTGGAAGCGACAGCTGACCTCGAGTATTCAGAAGAAGAGTAAGACCTCTCTGCTGTTTGACCATTTGGACTCCTCCACCCTGGCCGAGCACCTGACCTACATGGAGTACAAATCCTTTTGCAAGATCCTGGTGAGGCACAAACAAGAACTGCAAAGTCTTGTAGTAATCTGTCGTAGGAATCCATTGCCAATTTGATCAATTAATGTGGTTTACAATACATATCCGATTATGTACTCAAGGTTAACTAGCTAACTACTGATGACACTGACATGCTATCCAGGTATCTAGGTAGCTAGCTATATAGGTATATATAGTAATTTTTGTGGAGACTAAAGCATTTAAGCTTTATAGATGTTATAGTATAGATTTTTCATAATTTATGCTTAATTTATGCTCTTTGGTGTCAATCAGAAGATAACAGGTTTTGTTATGCATCTGGTTCCTTACAAGGTTTCTTCCCCTATGTTTGTCAAGATTTTTTCTTTCCAAAGTCACTAATAGTTTGCTCATTAGGAATGTGAATCTACATTTGGATTTTTGTGAAACTTCTTGTAAAAATATCTATTGCCAAGATCACTAAAGAATTAAATCTGAATTTATATTTGTATCTCCACAGTTCCAGGACTACCACAGCTTTGTGATGCAAGGGTGCACTGTAGATAACCCCATCCTGGAACGCTTTATCACCCTCTTCAACAGTGTGTCACAGTGGATCCAAATGATGGTGCTCAGTAAACCTACAGCCCAGCAGAGAGCCAATGTCATCTGTGACTTCTTCAAAGTGGCCCAGGTTAGACCAAGACATAACTGAGATAGACATCTTCTGACAATACAAACCCATTAATAATGTATGTTTCTTTATTTTCAGAGGTTGCTAGAGCTGCAGAACTTTAACACTCTGATGGCAGTAATCGGCGGGTTGAGTAACAGTTCCATCTCCAGACTAAAAGACACTCAGGCTCTTATTAGTAATGATGCTCGAAAGGTAAAGTCTGCCTGTTTACAAATCAAAATGAAACCATTAAAACATAGGTTTTCTGAATTTGTCTGTATTTTGTATATAGTAATAATGGCAAATGTATGAATAACCATATTGAAGGTACATTTTATATTGACTTCCAACATAAAATTTCAGCAAATTCAGCGTTTCCCATGACATTGCCATTCAGGAGTCTCTCCTTATCTCCTCATTTTTTGAGTCATTTGTCACACTGACTATTTAACATTTCCACATTGCCTCTGACAGTTTCCATTATGCTTTATCAGGTGTTTGAGGGGCTTGTGGAGTTGATCACGTCCAGCGGGAACTATAGTCGCTATCGACAACGCTTTTCAGAGTGCACCGGCTTCCGTTTCCCTATTCTGGGGGTGCACCTGAAAGACTTGATTGCTGTACACGTGGCCCTTCCTGACTGGGCTGACCCAGAGAAAACCCGAGTCAACCTCACCAAGACACAGCAGCTGTACACCATCCTGCAGGAGCTGACAGTGATCCAGGCCACGCCACCCAAAATTGATGCCAGCCCAGATCTCCTCAACCTGCTCATTGTGAGTCCAGGGCTAAAAATGTGGCCAAGCACAGTCTTAAGAAGGAGGATCATCAATTGAGCTGTCATCATTGGGAATTGCAACAAGCCCAAACAGAGGTCTAATCGGGGCAGGAATCATGCTGTGTCATTCTTGGTCTATAAACATTTTTTTCAACATAAAAAAGGAGCAGCGGTTAGAACAGATAATCACAGGGTTGCAAGGTTCATGGTTTCTACTTCAAGTTGGGTTAGTTTCACAATTCTCCACTGCCCTTAATGTCTTGTTATTAAGCAAATAATTAAAATAAAATCTAAGGCATTTCTACAATCAAAGGCAAAGTGCAGGCAGAGCATCTATGATGTAAAGAAAGTTTCTACTGTAAGATAACATGAAAATTAGACAAGTTAAAGGGGGATTATGGACTGATTATTGTCCAAGGATCAGAAATGCATTTCCCATGCAAACACAGAAAATAAAGTACTTTTCCAATAACTGAATCAGATTTGTTCATTGAATTTAAAGTATGTTTGTCTAATAACATGAAATCCTTTCTCTTTTAATGAGCTCAGGTGTCTTTGGACCAGTACCACTCTGAGGAAGAGATCTATCAGCTTTCGCTGCAGAGAGAACCACGTAGTCTGAAATTATCGGTGAGTTTTTTGCGCGGTATTGGTTCTCCATAAAGCACCGATCAGAACCTTGTGACAGCAACTTGCCTCAAATGACTACTATTTATGACATGGTTTTGACAGATTAATGTACCGATTTTGATTGCATAACCCACTTACTTGGGCTTGCAGCTGGGAAATTGGACAACTACACTGTAATTATTCTTTTTAGACCTCCGACAGGAGTCATTTGTACAAATCCATCAGTGCCATGCATATTTTGCAATAACGACTTCTCCATTTATTTTGGCTTGTTAGGCATCCAGCTCAAAGCCACAATCTCCTTTAATAGAGCAGTGGGCATCTTCAATCAAACCCAAGGCTGACCGTGCGATCATCAACAAACACATAGAAAAGATGGTGGAGGCAGGTTATTCACTCGACTAACTTTTTTTTCTCTTATTTATGATTTCTTTTTGAATGAGCCAGCACATTATGAGCCACTGTCATATTTATTTGTTTCAGTCTGTATTTAAAAACTTTGACACGGATGGGGATGACTACATCACTCAAAAGGAGTTTGAAAGCATCAGAAACAACTTTCCTTACCTCAGCAAGTTTGATGACCTCGACCAAAACCAGTGAGTCAAATCAGATTTTTTTTTTATTTTACCCACTACATTTTGATGCATGTTCTACACAGTATAGTCTCACTTTTTTTTTCGTCTTTATGTCTTACACCTAAAGGGATGGCAGAATTAGCCGAAAGGAGATGATTGAGTATTTCGCCAAGGCCAGCTCTATGATGAACTGTAAGATGGGTTTTGTGCACACATTCACCACCATGAACTGCTTCAAGCCTACAGTCTGCCAGCACTGCTCAGGCATTGTGAGTATGCACACACATTTTAAATATGATTATTGAAGTGAGATAAGAGAGTTGAGAACAAGAAAACGTTGAACAAAGACCAAATGTAACTAATTTCCACTTCAAATGTACCTTAAATAGGTTGATAAGCCAAGTCAGCCATTTTTTTCTTTCTTTTTATTGACTAGGAGACTGATATGCCTGACATTAGTGAAGGTCTTTCTGACTCAGGCATTGACTGTACATATCTGCCACGAACTTCATCATTAGAAAATGTTTTAAAGCGGATTACTGTTGAAGAAGGTTATGTTCGATTGCGTAGCACGTTTACTGTCATAGACGAATTATTGTTTGACCTAGTGGTCGAAATAAGAACTGCAAAAAACATAAATAACGGCCCAGTGGGGCAGAAATCATGCTCTGCCTGGAGGAGGAGCAGTGAACAGTTAAATACTGGGTTGCCAGGTTAACTGTGTTTTCGCCAAATTGGGTTTATTCTATGCTAAGATCTTTTTTAACAATTAATTTTAAAGCACTTATACTGTGTCTGTGATGGACAGAACCACAGAATCTGGATTCTGGATCTAATATTAAAATATATATAAAGTGTGGCAATGTGGGCGGTTTGTTGTTGTTCAATGCTGTTAAAGTTGAGAGATGCAGTAGGGTGTGGACATTTACCACTTCCTCCTCTTTCACTTCCTGTATAAAAGGCACCCAGACCTCTGTTTTTATCATGTGTGTACATCAATGCCATCTTGCCATTTTTTTTTTCTGTTTCTATCTCAATCACTCTGTTATACCATTAAGTCATGTATAAAAAACATCCTGTTTCTTTAGATGTGGGGATTCTACAAGCAAAGATACAAATGCAAAGGTATGAACGTTGTTGTTAATGAAAACAAGCCAGAATAATGAACTCAATTAAGACAGAATAAATGAGGGAAAAAAAAACACACAAACAAACATGCCTGTGTTTGTCTCTCCTACACTTTTAGTGTGCGGTGTTAGCTGTCATAAGGACTGCTGTGCTCAAATATCTGTAGAGTGTCGTAAACGGACTAAAAGTGTCAGCTTTGACAGCAATATTCCCCGCATTAGCCGCTCTTTCAGCTTGCCTCCTTCTACTAGACCACATTCTAAAACTAAACCTAAGTGTTCAGGTAAGCCACACATACACACATACACACAAACATATGCTAATATGTAGAAAAGGCACCACTCTCTAGAATTATACATAACATTAATAATGCACAGTGTACACCTGCTTCCGTGATAATATACTTCAGTACTACACACATTGGTCTCTCAGACGCCTTCTCTCTCCACTCAGTCATCAAAGAAGAGACTCCAGAGAATCTAGACAAGGAGGTGTTTGATGACCATCTTTGATAAGGTAGGGAAAAGATTGTCACCAGTGGTTTAGTGTTCTTTTTTTAACAGCAGAGGACACTTTCTCTGAATTCAGCCTGCTCCAAAGACAAACAAATCGATATTTATGGTACATGATTGTAGTCAAATTAATTTGCTAACAGTGATGATGATAAAGGCCGTGGTTTTATGGTTTTACATCATGTATCATTGTTTTAACATTAGCATGGATGTAGTAAAAACGGTTTAATATTAGCCACAGAGTATTGTTCAGGCTGTGTTTGCATGCATTTACAACAAAGTTTTTTTCTAATTCTACTCGCAGTTTGCTTGTAGAAATAAATGCTTACAAGTAGATCACGTTTTCTGGCAACAAAGCAAGGCTGTTAAAAAACAGGTTAAATAGTCAATCATGTGGCTTACTATAATTCCTAATACGAATGCTAAATAAAGCTTAGTATATTCAAAAAAATGTTCATGTCATTGATGCCACTTTTGCATTATCTGCATTCAATTTAGACCAAAATTAAATCTATCAGCCAAGACGTTTAATGTCTAATGTTCACATCTTTATTTTTTTTTACCGGATCTCTAAGGTTAATGCAGTTAACAGAAGTCAGAGAAGTCTTTTGTCGTTTCTTTTATTTGTTCAATTTGGTCATGTATTAAATGAAAAATCTTGGGTGAGATAGCTCTCTATTACTTTTCAGTGCAACACAGTGAAGCCATTTTCTTTGCTGATTACATTACAGACAAGAGGAAAGGTTTTTTTTTTTTGGGGAAAAATTCCTTTTTTTTACAGCATCTTTTATTTCTACAGGAGCATGCAGTGCCTGTAAAGCTTTGGAGGCTGTCACATGACCCAGTCATGAATCACCGACATGTCCCAAAGCTGTGTGAAGTTGATGACATGGTGCATGCTTCTCATTGTGAATATTGTGACTCATCTACTACTTTCTGGCTACTTTAAGACTTCAAGATCTTCGATCTTTCAGTTTAAGTGCTCACTGAATCCTCAGATTCCAATACATGGAGTGAACATCTGCTATTAGCTTTAAGGATTATTGTGTTGTGAAATCTGTGATGCTTTTCTGCTCACCACTGTTGCACAGAATACATTTACCTTCACAGCATTTGGCAGATGCTCTTATATTGACTTATAAAGAGTTAAGCCTTGCTCAAGTGTCAGCTTGGTGTTGCTGGGATTTAAACTCACGACCACAAAGTCTAACATTTTAACCACTGAGCTACCACTTGCAGCTATTTAAGTATATTTTTATCAGTCAACGTGTTTCCAACTGCCGAACTGCTGTTTCCTGTATATATATTTTTTTCTTTTGCACCAAACTAAACTCTATAGACTTTCATGTGTAAAACTCCAGTGGCATTTCTAAACGCACGACCAGGTCGTGATCGTCACTGAGATCACATTGTTTCCCCATTCTGATATTTCATGTTAACATTATCTGAAGCTCATTATATCTGCACGATTTTATGCATTGCTCTGCTGCCACATGATTGGCTGATTGCATAATTGCACGAATAAATATGTATACATAATTTTCTACCAAAGTGACCAGTGACCAGTGTACAAGTAAATCATAATAATAATTTTAAAGAAATCACAGTTTTGATTTGCAATTTGATGCAATGTTCCTTTCTGAATCTAACTCAACTCACAGTCTGTTGTTTTCTGGTAAATAGTTTCTGTCTTAAATCTGTATTTTGCTGGATGATGTCTCTTTCAAGTGAATGATGACTCTTGAAATTCTGATAAATTGACAGCGCCACATTTTACTTCATTAGAATATGATCTAATCTGTGAATTTATAGCCACAAGGTCGCATGAATGACATTTCTTTCACGTCATGATGGCCTTCAGCTTGATATTTCCTGCGTTCAGAGTACCAGTAGGGGGCACTGTTGAAACAGCTGGATTTGTATCTCCTCCATGCACCCTGTACATGCAATGCATTTTGTGAGATCATGACGATAATGTGCATCGAAACTGCAAATGTCTCTGTGAATCTACCAGCTTTGACATTAAAGATTTTGCCTTTTTTGTATTAAAGATGTTCTTTGCATCTGTTAAAGATGCATGTTTTTTTTTTTTTTTTACTTAATTGTACATATCTGTCTCTGTCTCCTCTTTAGGAGTCGTGGTAAATCTCATTCCCTGCTGCTCTTAGACAACAGGTGTTATTAGATAGTGATTTCCGTTTATTGAATGGGTCTCTGATGAGTAGCTAATCTTGCAGGTTGCAGGTTGTGCTCCGAAGCTTCGATTACGTCTAGCAACCTCTCTGCACCGGCTGTGATTTCTGACAAAGCTTTAATAGCAGGGTGAAAGCCTGGGCACAGTGGGAGTGCATGGCCCCCTGCTGCTCACATAACCACAGGTTTCTATGTGACTCCATGCTTTGCTTTTATACTCCAACACTCTGCTTCTCCTATGTCCCCATGCTTTTCATTTATTTTCCTTTTCACATGGGTCGAATTCATAAGCTTCTTTGAGCAATTGAATTATTCGCCTTCCCTCGTCAACAGGGCAACTTGCGAGGTACAATATTGATAATGTTTTCCATTTATGAAGAGTGTAATAAAAAACAATAATAGAATAAGCAGCGAAGGCCTCGGGAGATCTGTGGGACGGCGCACGTCTCGAGAGAGCTGCTGATAGTTCCCTGATATGGAATTACTCCATTACAATTAACCTTCGCGAAAGTCTGTGCGTCAGGGAGCAGACTATTCTTCTTTTCAGAGCGAATGCGTGTTTTGGTATCAGTATGCTTGAGGGGACCATCTACAGCGTTTCATTTGAATAATCAACTCGTTAATTACAGGCGAGCGCTATGGTCCATTTTACTAATGTGTGATGTGAAAGTGGCGATGCTCTAGGAAGCGCTGTGGTGGCTCATAGCCCCGAGGGGTAAAAAAAAAAGCACCACAAAGCTTACTCCCATCCACTATTATACTTTAGCAACATCTTAGGAGCAGAGGAAGTGAATTAAGAATTACAAATTAAGTATGGTTGCCCTTCAGGGACTTTTCTAGGCAGCTCTAATGTGTTTATATGTGTTTATAGAGGAGGAAGGGGTATGGAGAGGTGGACTCAATGACTCAGTGTGTGTGTGTGTGTGTGTGTGTGTGTGTGTGTGTGTGTGTGTGTGTGTGTGTGCAGGTGAATGCAGGAATGCTGAGTGGGCATAAATATATGCATATTAACATATGCTTCAATGTATATACGACTACAGCTGCTCGACCAAAGATATCGCTTGGTAAACACCGCTGATGCAGAGCACTTTCAAATTATAATTAGATGCAATGCAGTTAAATCTCCTATAGTGTTTTTTTATTTATTTGCGTTCTTGTACTAATAATCAGAAAAAATATGTTAAACACGATAAAAAATAATGGTTTAAACCGCGGCTTCAGTGCACGTCTAATATGAAACTATAAGAACTCATTTGGAAAACTATTCCACGGCCCAGAAGGCTTGTTTGCATTTTCATGAACCACTTTCAGTCATTTTATACATTCTCCAGCACTGATTCCATCCACTCTACCATTATCTCAGTCTGAAATCAGCAAACGGCAGCACAGCCTTATCATTCTCCTGCGAGCAAACAAATCACTATGAAAAAAATATATATAATGAAACAAAAGAGGGGGCATTAATACCAGAATAGGGAGGAGAAGCACTGAATTATCGACTTTGCTCCTAGACAGGTACGTAACACAATCTGCATAAAACGTTCAATATTTATAACAATGGTATAATGGTATAAAATGGTATAACATAACAAATCATGTACATATGCTCCGGGTTAAATTACAAAAAAAAAAAAACCCTGCACTCTGAACTCCAATCGGCCTGTCTTTTAGCTAGTGATGTGAATGATGCTAACATGATAACACTGGAACTAAGTGCTCATTAGAGCTAATTACAAAGATAAAAAGACAGTAATTACGCTCATTAATTATTATGAGCTGAATTTTGTGTCTTTATTGTGCTATAACTTGACTTTCAAGCCGTCTGAGTGCATGTCATGGCAGTCCTTTTAAATGGCAACTGAAAAGGAGCTTTGTGTACTTGCGTTTTGTGGACTTGCACTTGTGCTGTACATGTGTGCACTTGTAGCTTTAGAACCCCCTGCTGCTGGTGAGGAGAATTACAATAAGAACACTGGAAAGCTTTCCTTTTGCTCTAACCTCTAAATCCAGTCAGCTTCATGCATTGCTTTTTATGTATAGAGGTATAGCTGAGCACCTAATTTCTGGGCCAATAAAAGAACAAATCAGATCGAGCTATACACCGTGGAAGCAGTGAAATGTTTTAAAGTGTTTGAGCTGATAGCCTCAGGTGAGGTCAGAGCAGCAAACTCCTATAGCAACTATCTGTCTTTCCAAAACCAACAGAAGTTAGGCCAAAATTCAATCTTTACGGGTTGAAGTGGTATTTTTTTTTACTCATCTGATCTCTGTAACTTAGCAAAAAACCTGAGACACAGCTTGTAGTTTGAAAAATGCGTTTGATTGAAAACAATCGTTTCGCTTTAGGTGAATTTGGGTGCAGATGGCATTGTGTGTGAATGCCTCCCGCTTCAGTCTGGGTGTTGAGTAACATGATGTTGGCATTAACGTTTTACAGTGGCAGGGGGGTGAAATGGTCAGACGTGGAAACCAAATGTCTTGTCATTGGCGCTCGAATACAAGTGGCTCTAATTTACTAACACCAAAATCAAACTGATCAACTGGGAGCTTCATTGATTCATGTTTCAGCAGAGCAACGTATAATGCCTAATCTTTCATCAATTTTCATCTTTCCAGTCTCTGCTGAAGCCTGGGATTCCTGTTTTGGGATGAAGAGTATGTTTTGCTTTATTAGATGCTTTTTAGATGCTGGTTGTAAAAAAAAAGTGGTTGCTTGAGTTACTTCAACCTTTATATCAACCTAAACGAAGTAGAACTTTATACTTTTCTAATCAGCCATGCAAAACTCTTGACGTATATCTGCATTATTTTAGCAAATGACTTGTTGCCATGTGATTGACTGATTAGATATCTGCATGAATAAACAGATGTACATGTGTTCAATGCCTGGTGTATTTCTTATTTCTTATAGTAAAGGGTTTCTTGAATGTTCTTTAGTTATTTAAGGGTAAGACCAAAAATCTTGCTTTAGTATTTGAATGAAATGACCCAACCCACATTCAAAAAAAATATCCACATTGTTATGATCCCACCTTTAGAGACCTTTAGATCCTAAATATGGACATGTATATTTGGGCAAGTGCTAAGCTAGTCATACATTCTAAACCTCACCACTGTACAGAGTTTGCATGAATTACCCAGAGCAAAGTCGTAATCATTAAGGCGCATAATCACTGATGATGCTTTGCTTTGAATGGCTAGTGAGCTGCTTTGAAGATGATGGAAAGAATTCAGGTTGCTCCGTCTGCTGGTGGAGCTCCTAGCCTAAGCTCTGGCACAAGATCAATGCGTCTGACACGCCATGCAGTGCTCTGCATGTGTAATGCCCATGCAAGGGCCAGTAAACAGTGGGCACAGGGTGATAAACACATGGCCTCTGAGACAGCATTTAAGATTGGATCTCCTTGCACATACCTTGTCCCCTCTCTCTCTTCTCCTGTCTCACTCTTCCTCCACCTCTCTTATCTGGTCGAACCACTTCACTATTTGAGCTGACATTCTAATCTTTACATTTTGGTTTAGATTTTCTTTCTGCCCCCTCACACCCAGCCTTATGCTTGTCTTTTCTTCGACTGCTGTTCGCTTTGCTGCTTTTCACGCTGGGCCTAAGTTTGTGCGTTTGTTTATATCCTCCCTCTGCACAAATTGAAAACATTATGCTGGATACAAAGGCAGACGATGGCTGCGAGACCTCATGCTGGATTCAAGCCTTCCACTCAATTCAGGTGCATTATCAGCCCTGGTGGAGGTCAGCAAAAACAGCAGACAGAGTGCAGCAGCGATGGTACCTGCATATGTGTACTCAAGCACGAACAGGATATGCTTTAGTGGAGTGTGTGTGTGTCTGTGTGTGTGTGTGTGTGTGTGTGCATGCCTGACCAGAGGCATCACATCCGAGATGTCACAGGTATTCAGGAGCACTACCTCAGAGAGTGCTCGCCGCTTTGCCCTGTCCTCTCTATTAACCCAGGCAATTGAGTGGAATCCACTGGCACGCTGCTCAGCAGAGTGCCTGGACACTGGAAAGTAATGAGAGAGTAATTAAATGAAGCTGATGCTGGTGAAGGGTTCAACTGAAGAGGTTATGTTGGGTAAGAACGATGTACAGCTGGACCAGCATGGAAGCCTCGGGGGAGAAGATGTGAAAAAAAAATCCCAGCTTTCCCAAGAGCAGTGAACTGGCAGCTATATGTCCTAAGCTGCTCCGGCCTAATGAAAGGAACAAGGTGTGTAAAAGAGGATTAAGTGTGGATCATTAAAACGAGAGGCCTGCTGGGCACTGACGTAGTTAAGCTCCAGAGAGACGAGCCAGTGGCCACACCACAGCTATGGATCAGAATTATATATTCGTTCTCTTTGAGTAACAGCTTAATCCTGGTTAGGGTCATGGCTGGTCTGAAGCCTATCCTAGGAACACTGTAAGTGAGATGAGAACACAGTCTATCACATGGCACCATGGACACATATTTTGAGACAGTCAATCAGACCTGAGCATATTTTTCTAATTCCATATTTGCTTTTGTCTATTCTGTGATCTTTGAGAAATAAAATATGCTTTTGACCTTTCAACAATAAACAACGAAGTGGCTTATTTATTATTATTTTCCTGTTTTTTTCACGGTTTCACAAACTTCAAACCAAAAGACTGAGCGACATAACATTAGACCAATGAAATTTTCGAACGGAAACTAAAAGACGCACCTCACCTGTGTTCTGAGCTGCATCAGGAGAAAAACTTCCACCGATGGTGATTTTTAAACGAACGACGATGACAAAAGATAAACACCAGAGAGAAATAATTGTGAAAGGAAAATGCAAGACAGTGAACAATTACTTTCTTGGTAGGCTACTGTTTAGATACAAGCCGTTGTAACGCGTTGAGTCTGGGTCATGGGAGAGCTCGCTTACTCCAGTTGCACCAGAAATCATTTAAGCACAGACAGATTTCCAAAACTCGTGCTTTTTTGTTTTTCTTGGCAACAGCGTTACGGAATAGTCAAAGAAACTTAAAAATGAGCATCAGAAAATAATAAGGACATATTCCTCGGCCTTGCACATATGCAGTAATCCCGGAAAAAATGCAGCGACAGGCTGTTCTCAAAATGCCGCTCTGCTGTTAAAGGAGCCACAACATATTTCACCCGTTACACTGTGTAACAGACACTGTCTTCCGTTAAAGCCTGTGTAAAGTTCTTTAGTTTCAGTGTAGACTTACAGACTTATAGACAGGTGCGGCTTATTTATGTTTAAAATAAAAATCTTTGTAAAATTTACTGGGTGCGGCTTATATTTGGGTGCGATTAATAGTCCGGAAATTATATATATATATATAATGAATGAATTAAGCATGGAAAAGGACCTTGGAAGCATGAGATGCTACATGACTTAACACAGTGTCTGCACTTCTTGAAGCATTTAATTGACAACATTTTAAGGTATTTTTTATGTTAAACATACATTACTGTAAAGGTAATGTGGAATAACAGATCCCAGCTAGCATTGTGCTGTCGATGAATACGCTGAACATGTCTACGTTCAAGTTAAAGCGATGTAAATTGAATTCACTACATATAATTAAAATCCAGCACAAACATGTATTTGAAAGACAAACCCTACCATTTGGTCTTTATTCATCTCAGACAATAGCACTTTTTTTTCTCAGTCTGGCGCACATGTAATTAAACAGAAAATGTTCCACTATGCCTCATTATCTTTATGCATGACACACACACACACACACACACACACACACACACACACACACACACACACCTAATATCCTACTATCCGCAGTTAGTGGTTAGCTGCAGGAGCCGAGCAGCTGTAAATAGTGTGGCTAAATGTCACGCATAAGATCTGGAACGGCATTAGCATAGGCTGTGACGGCTGCCGTGCCTGCCGGTGACCCTTGCTGATTGACAGTCCCCGAGATCAAGGAGAGGTGAGTTGGACGGCATGAACCTGAGCCTTGTGGTAGAATTTACTGTCACTCACTGTCACCATTCGATGCATTTTGTAGCAATATTGGAATATTCTTGACGAAGAAGGTGCTCGTCACTGTGACACTGACGAAGAAGTGGCTTTATTTGTACGCTAGCTTTGTAGGTGACCTGCAAGCTGCTGCTGCTGCTGCTGAGAGTCTAGTGATCTACCTTTCCCTGATCTCAAAAGCACTGTTAATTAACAGCAGTGATTATAGCCTGCCCTAAGAGGCACAAAATGGCTTCCTCTTCTCTAAAATGCCCTGAGCTTGTACTGAGTGTAATTAAACCATGAATGTTGAAGTGTCCAGGAAGAGTCATGACTTCATAGCCTACTGTCTCACTTTTCCTTTTCTTTTTTTTTCCAGCTCAGTCTCTGACATGCAGCTTCTAAGACCATGTCATCGTACTGTCACATTTATTTGAATAGCAAATCCCTCTGTGCAACTCTGCAGTGCCATTTCCTTCCTCTGGTATATTTCTGTCTTTGGAGAGAGAAAAAAAAAGGTTTGTGTGAAAAAAAAAAAACTGCAGTAACCTACATCTGCTGTTGATGTTGTGAACCTCATAGGGGAGGAAAATCAGAAAAGGATGGGCAAAGGAGAGAAAGAAAAATAGGAGAGAGAAGTGGTGGAGGAGGAGAGACAGCAGCATGCAAGCTTTGACAAAGGCGAATAATGAAGACGCAGCCGGCGCAGGCTGAAAATGCTGTAATGGGTTACCTTTTACACTGGTGCATTTTGGAGTGTCTGGGTACGTATGCTGACGAAAAAGGTGTGTGGATGAGCAAAAGAGAGAGAGTGAGTGAGTGAGAAAAAGAAGAAAGAGAGAGCAAGAGAGCATAAACCTGACTGTAACAATAGACATACTTCTACATTATTTGTGCAAAGAAAATCATTTGAATCTTAGACAATGTCAACAATGTCAAATATAATCTGCACAACATACAGTAAACTGCTCTATACAGACAAAAGTTTGTAGCCATCTGATTAAAAGATTTGTATGTGCTTTCTAAACATCCCATTCCACATTTAATCCCCATTTGCTTTTCTAAATTGTCAAAAGGGCTTAGTACAGCCAGCAGGCACTGATGTAGGTGAACTCAGAAGGCCTAAGGTGCGGCCAATTTTAAAATTCATCCCAAAAAGTTTTGGTCCGGTTGAGTCATGATATCTATAACAGGCCACTTCAGATCTTCCACTCCAATCCACAAACCTTAATGGAGCTGGCTTTGTGTACAGGGGTTAGATCCTGGTGGAACAGGCTTGGGTGAAGGAAAAATCTAATGCTTTTATATCAATGCAATGCAATGCAATTATATTGTGTGCTTTTAATTGTATGATAATAGTTTGAGGAATAATCACATACAGCTGGAAAAGTAAGGTGATAAAGTGCGGCTGTTTAATCTGTATAAAAAACAGCTAGCCAAGTGGGTTATATATTAAACTTTCTTACATGTCCTCATCTTATTTACTTATTTGCACACCCCTCATTTTTTCTGAAGTTTAGTGTCCTGACGTAGTGACTGATGAAGGAGGAGGCATCAGTACCTGTGCTACATATCCAACTTGAGTCACATTCTTTCAGCTGTACATAAAAAAAAGCCCTGCTGGCTTTTTGGACTGTGTCATTTTTATTTTATGTGGCCTGGGGGGTGCCTCAGGGAGCAAATATGCGCAACCTTGAATGCACTTTTGAGCCTTACGTCCAGGGCCTTGCTCTCGGCTGTGCTATTTTTTTTTCAAGATCAGCTTCTTCAAGCCACAATAACCTCAGCTTTGCCTCAGGGATGTAGTCGACTTAAGTTTCAAGAACTTCGTCATATAAGGGGCGACCCCTCTGATGCAGTACCACCTACTGTCAGTGCGGATTTTTTGCAATAAAGTCAACTTTGACCTGTCATGAATCAGCAGAGGCAACCACTTTTCTGCATGGCTTATGAAATTTAAAGGATGACTGTAAGGTTGGTTATTCGTAGCTGCATTGTTCCAGGTTCAGTCCTGAGCTTTGTTTATTTTCTGCGATATGTCACACGTTCTCTATAAATTTTTTCTCCTACCAAAAATATACTGGGGTTACACGACATTGCCCATATGAATAGATGTGAATAATATGAATCATTGTGTTAATGACTGTTTTTGTATGTGACTTTATAATGGACTAGCAACCCTCATGCCCCTTACCAGGATAAAATGGTTAATAAAAATAAGAATTACTATGACTCACAGTATTACGATGCAAATGAGCTGCTTATTTCTGGTTAAAATATCTTTTTTTATTTGCTTCACTTACATCAGCTTTGCAATTTTCCTCTTAAAGGCATACCTTTAATAGTTTTAACAAACATGTCACTTCACAGGCTACATAGGTCTCTAAAATAATGAAGCTGTACTTGTAACAGACTTTATAATCACATCATGATGTTGTGTTTGCGTTATTTTACTTTAATAACAAATTGGCTACAAAATGGATCAGTGCTAACCAACTCCCCACCACGCTATCTAGCTAGCTAATTATCAATAACAGTAGGATCATTAAATCCCCATTTCTTACACATTAAAGTGCTAACAGTGCTTTGCAATCATGACAATATTCCCTCAGCCACGTATTGGGTTTTACTTGCGTGTGTTGGCTGCTACAAAGAGCACTTGTTGCCCCAGGACACCTCCAAAATATTTTATGTAATCCAAAGTAACAATTAAAACAATGGCAAATCTCCTGACTCCTGGCTAGGCTGAAAACAATAAAAATAAGTATATATATATATATATATATATATACCGTGTTTTACTGATGGCATTTCCCAACCTAAAATTCCTTGAAATACAAAGAGCTCATAAAAAAATATAGTGCATAACAGCCTAATGAAAAAAAAATAAAAATAAACATGCTGCAAAAGCCCATACAGCTGCAGTGTTTTTTATATATATAAAATATATTCATTGTGATGCCTGTGTGAACTGAAGTTGAACTAAAGGTGGTACAATCTGTAGAGCATAAGCAGCTCCATATGCCACACTAAGGGATGGTATATAGTCTATTTAATCCGCTATACTGCACCTGGAAAAATCATTTTCTTGAAAGCACTTGTTGGGGTTGAGGTGGGGGTTTGTGGGGGAAAACAAAAGGACAGGGTGGTGTGATGTGGCCTGATATATGGGAATAGAATTATGATCCTGAAGTTGATAATTTTACAACAGCATCAAAAAAGATTTTAATGTCTTTTTGCTCTATAGCATTATTTAAATTGTCCTCTAAAACATTTTTATTTAAACCATTTAAAATAAAGAAAAATCTAATCAAACATTTAATCATTTCTAGTTGAATAATACATCATTTTTTTATAGAATTATTATATAATATAATACATTATGGCAGCTAGATATACTCGTTCCATTATATAGCCTTTCATTTACTCTCTCTTTAAAATACATAATATTATTTAAAAAATGGTCCTAAACATGACATAAAGAAATCAAAATTACTTTACCCTAAAGATTTTCTTATGGTGAAATTGTACAAAAAGTGCATTTTTAAAAATATAGTTTTAAATTAATAAAAAAAATTCATGTTCTCTGCTAAACCCTTCAGCCTAAAACATTTTATGGATAAAGTTTAAAATCCATGTTTCATAAAGCTTCTTTGTGACAATGACTAGTGCTAACAGTGCTATGCAATCAAATTGAGTTGAATGTTAATTAGAAACTAAACCAGACCACCTCTCTGTCACATTTAAATAGTGCGTATTTTTCTCACGAATTACATACACTAAAAACATTCCGTGAAATTATTTCATTTAGATGTATTTATTGGTTTCACATGGAATAAATTGAATTTTTATAATGCAGTTTGTCTCCATACAGCCAACATGATTTGATGAAGCACATTCAAAACCCTGGAATAAAATCCAATTCCTCACACTTAGCCAAGATCAGAATCGAACACAGGACCCTTGGGCTATGAGCTAGCAACATTATCTACACATTTTTAACATAATACTATGGTCATTGTTTCTCCTGTCAGCATCATCGTCCTTGTGATTTTTATTAGATTACATTAATACTCTAGATAATTTCAGATGGTAGATTAGACACTTTTTACGTGTAGTTTTTTAATATAAGCATTGAAACCAGGTTTTAAACAATGCCATGTTAATACTGCTATAAAAAAATTATAAATACTTTTCCACCTGTACAACTGAATTTGGTTTGATTCGGTGCACAAATCACGGATAGAGTTTTAAATTAACATCAACCATGGTGGGAAAATTACACTACAATTAAAATTGCTGACACTGGAGCCTCGGCTCATAAATGCGAATTAGCTGATAATATAGAGGCGATAACATTTTAGAACAAACACATTAATGTAATCATGTGATTAGGATTACAGCCGGCACTGCTGTCACAGCTGCTGTTATAGAACGCAAAGCAATGCCAGTCAGAATGAAGAATTCAGCAGTGCCATGGGTTAATAACTTTTATTTGTAATGAATAACTGAAAAAAAATGTAATGAAAACATAAGGCTTAAGGCAATGCTCTACAAAATGGCTGCCCCAATGAGTAATGGTTACCCTTATGTATGGATATGTGTGAATGCTTGTGTGTGTGTGTGTGTGTGTGTGTGTGTGTGTGTGTGTGTGTGTGTCCTGCTGCTCCACCCTCCTGAGGTTAATGTGGCTTGACTGAATGCACTAAGCTCTACATGATGAGGCATTAAAGATGAGCCATGACCTTGTGCTACCTGAGATATGGGACAAGGCTGTATCCGTGTTACTGTTTTCAAGAAACAGATTTATTTTATTAGCATGAATATAAAAGGTGAATTAAAGGAAATAAGCTTTCAATTAAGTAGATTAATACTGAAATATTTCTATATAAAAATATCAGGTGCAGCTATATAAAAAAACAACAACAGTTTGAATATCTATACCTAATTTTATGACAAATAAATCTAATTTGTGGGATTAGCATAACGATGACATGAGTTTTTTTTCCTAAACCAATTAACCAACCTGATTTCCAAATCAAATACAACAGACAAGCAAAGTTGTTCCCCCTCCTGTGACTCGCTTATCGTTCCTGAAGCGATGCAAGATGTGATCTGGTATTCCTTGCTAAATTTCGCCCCCTGCGTTAGTAACAGGTGGTTAATTTTGTGGTGGGTTCAAAATTTAAGTCTGTTCCCCCCAGCAGGGACATACCTTCCATCTGTGGACTCATTACCTAATCCTGCATGAGGAAATTGAGTGGAGAGGCATGGAGCATGACCTTTCACTCTAATATGGAGTTATGGATATTAAGCATGTTTGCTTGCATGTATCACATTTATTCTATGTCTTTCTATTTACTTATATGTAATAGCTATTCATTATATTCTGTATGTTATTTTTTTGGCCTTCTGATTGCTTTTGCATACTGATTCATTAGTTAATGGGCAGCACTGCTGCACTTTGGATCCTGGTTTTTGACTTCGCACTAGTTTTGGGATAAACAGAGCAAGAGAAAAGCATGTCTGTGACCTGGGTTGATCCTGAAAGGATGCTAGGCCTTTGGCTAAGAGTGATCTCAGACTGTTTATATGTGACCACTGTAGATATGGAGGCAGCCGAACACGGGACTTGTGTATACAACCCCAGGTCAATCGTGGATCCTTTGGAACTCTCAGAATAGCGTGAGGCTAGGAGTGACGCTCATGCTGCAGTGCTGATAGGGAACGACAGCAGATATGGACTTCAAAACGGGTCAGGCCGCTCGCTGTCACCTCCTCTCTGAATAATGGATGAGACTGACCCCTCCATGTTCATTTTGCTAAAGGGAAAGTTATTAAACCTCAGATCCTGTGCTGAAAAAAACATTGTTTAACATTTTCTACTAAAATATGTCATTTTTTCTCTAATATTTGTATTTTATTTAATGCATTTAATTAAAATATATTAAAACTATATTACCTCAAACCCAGCAAAAATACTTTATCTATATACATACTGTACATGTGCATTAGATTATAAAAATAATCAGAGACAAAATAATGTCAAGTGTTATGACTCCAGAATTGATCATTTTCCAATAAAATATTTTTTTTTGCTTTAGTACTGCAGCTATTTGACATTGATTAGTTTTTCTTTATTTGTTAGTTTGTTTGTTAAAGAATAACACATTCTGGCAGAAACTTTTCAGCTGGGACATGAAGCTCTAGTCAAGGTAAAGAGAATCATCAATAGCTGCAAATATTACTCTATTATGACACATCCTGCAGACTTCTGTTGGATAGCTGAGGATAAAGGAAGACTTCACCCTCTGGCACAATGACCTGAAGCACAAATCCAAGTCATTAAAAGAATAGCTTCAGAAGAAGAAGTTCAAAATTTTCAAATGTTGCAGTGAAAGCCCAGATGTAAATCCTTTCTGAAACCTTAACTTGAAAAGCGACATGAGAAGGACTGTAATCAGTAGATCGTGTCACAATTTAAGAAATCAAGGAAAAATGGAAAATAAATACAATTGCCCAAAAGTATTTCTTCATGCGAGCAGGTTACATTCATTTGTCAATTCAAATGTAAAAAAAATAAATGTATTAACTCAATTATACAATGTAACAAGTCTCCTTTACTACAGCCACAGATCTACATCATCTCTAGCAGAAGTTTCAATATAAACCTCAAAAAATGACCCTGAGTTTTCTGTACATTTTTGTGAATTTTTTCCCCCATGCACTATTGTTTCCTGAGAAATTGAAATTAAAGCAAACTGTGTGCTTTTGTTTAAAATTATACAAAACAGGTAAACGCAAAACATATAAAAGGTTCCTGAAAACGCTTAACAGCTGGGTTTGAACTGTTAAGGCTGACCTTTCCTCATGATGTCCAGCTTTTCTTGAAAAGTCCAACTTGTAAATCAATTCTTGAATGAATAAAACAATGGTATTAAATCCACTTGTATATATTGGAGCTTGTTAAGTTTGCTACAGATTTGCGAGCTCTGATTAGTGCGCTCTCTGAACAGCCAATCATTGAACATAATTATGCCTACGTATTGGATGCCTTCTAGAGGACCATAGACTCAGCCAGTCGAAATCTTGGTTAAAGCAACAGCCTACATGGAATTTAAGTAAAAGATCCAGCAAGTGCTGACACTGAAGGGTTTACAGTAGATAGATACCCTGGCAACATGTGATGTGACAGCTTAAATCTGATTGGATAGAAACTCAAACCTACTCCAACTTACACTAAGGTGCGGTGCTCTTTTTTTTTTTAGCAGAAATGAGAGAAATGCTAAAAAATTAAGAAAATAGACTATTGGGAATAATTTTTATACATATTTGTGGATAAAAAAACAATAATTCTGATAGATGCTGCAGAGAAGACATTGCTGTAGTATCATGTTTGATGGAGTTTTTCACTAGCGTGTTTGTATATAGTTTTTAAATCCTCCAGCCTGGGTCTATCACAACAAACTGACACTTCTCTAGTAACACCAAATCTTTAGTGTAAGACATCGAACTGTCACTGAGTGTTAATTTATTTGACAGTTTACCTTGACATAACCAACACTAAATAAGGGAATTAAGAAAACATTATTTACACTAACACGAAACCAACCTTAGCCTTAGCAAAACACTTTGAAACATGGTCTCATTCTGGATACACACTTTAACTCCCAGAGGACCCGTCGACACATTAGGTTCTTGTGTTCATGCTCCTACAGTAGATGTGCCCCTGATCAACCTACAAAAGGACGTGTGCGTGCTTTTCTCTGTAGTAATGTAACGAGCACGTCAAGCCAAAATAGCTTTGTTGATGTAGGGAAAATAGCTAACAAAGCAGAAACATGTGGCGTGCTTAGCAAACTAAACAGACAAGAGAATGAACTCAGGAGAAGGTTGTGAAATGAAAGCGACAGGAAATCTAGAGTCTAGCCAAGCATTATATTTTGCCAATGATAAATTAATCTGCGCTCTTGCTTTGGGGGAATTTGTTACCCTAATAGGCTGACTAGCATTTTCTCTGCCTCAGAGACAGAATTTAATGAAAGTATGAAAGAAGGCTCATGTGAATGTATGTGTGCTGTATGTATGTTGTGTTGTGTGTGTGTGTGTGTGTGTGGCCATCTTCGATGCGTCCGGGCACAGAGCCCTTATCAGGAGCAGTGCAGAGTCAAGATGTAATTCTGTGAGCCGTCCCCTGGGGATTGTGTGAGTGGAGTGACAGGAGTGTGTGATGCTCATGGAACAGGTGGAGGAGGGAGATCCGATGCATTCTGTTTGAATGTTTTGTACTTTTATTGATCTCTCCCTCTCTCTTTTCTCTATTTCTTCGAGGCAGTCTCTTTTTTTTGCTCTCTGGTTCTCAAGGGCAGGTCCTTCGGTTACGCCTAGTCATCCTTGTAGCCTGACAAGGAATATTGACGGGGTCTATTGTGAGTCTCAGTGTTTAGGCCTGAATTTATTAGCGCATCTGACAAATAGTAATATCATCCGCATGCTGAGACACAGACCTTGAACTGGAGCATAAATGATATGAAGCGGAGCCGTCGTCATACCGAGTCCCATAAAATCCAAAGCGAATTTGGGATCGGTTTCTTAGAGATCAGTGAGAACAGATGTTTGATGGTGTACAGCTACGGATTTATTGCATCCAATTGCATGTCTCGATTTGTCACATAATTGCATGAACACTAATAAGTGGTAAATAATGAGCTGGGATATTAAAGGACACAATGCCAGAATATAATGTAAGGGTATTTAAATAAGACTATCTGCTATGCTATGGTTTCTAGGTGATAAATCTTTTCAGAGTTTTCACTTAAAAAAAAAAAGTAAACCTGGTCATTCCCACTGTGGCCTCAGATTTCTTTTCTTGGCTCACAGAAGTGGAACAAGGTTTTCAAGATGATTTTCTGCTCACCGCACATGTAAAGAGTGTTTTTTTAAGTTGCCTTGAACGTTTGGTCAGCTCAAAGCAGTCTGGCTGCTTCTCTTTTCAACAAGCCATCTCAGAACTGCCTGCTCACTAGATTCTTTTTCTGTTTCTTGCACCACACTGTTTAAACTCTAGAAAGTGTTGTGCATGAGAATCCTGAGATATCAGCACTTTCTGATGTTCTTTCAAACAAGCATTCCCTTGGTTATTCATTTTTTATGACAAAGGTACACTGTCTTTCTTTCTCTCTAACGCTCTCTCACTGCACAAACTTCCCTTTTCCTTCTTATTTCCATAGCCATCACATTGTGATACCTGTATAAATGGACTGAAATTGTATTGAAATGTAGCAAAGTAAGAGAACCAGCAGATGGTCAAGGTTATTATTCGGTTACTTGAAGCTAAAAGCATTGGTTAAAGAGGCCTCACAATCTGTAAAGAGGAGGTGATTTACTCAGAAGAAAAATGTCAAGCTGAGATGAAGTTTATGACAACGTTTGATGTGAGTCACTAGACCAGGTTTCTGTTCTGATTTTGTCATTATATTCTTTGTTTGTTTGTTTGTTTGTTTGTTTGTTTGTTTGTTTGTTTCTTTCTTTGTTTCTTTCTTTCTTTCTTTCTTTCTTCCTTTCTTTCTTTCTTCCTTTCTTTTTTTTCTTTCTTCCTTCCTTTCTTTCTTTCTTTCTTTCTTTCTTTCTTCCTTTCTTTCTTTTTTTTCTTTCTTCCTTCCTTCCTTCCTTTCTTTCTTTCTTTCTTTCTTTCTTTCTTTCTTTCTTTCTTTCTTTCTTTCTTTCTTTCTTTCTTTCTCTTTATTTATTTATTTATTTATTCATTCATTCCCAAAGATCTTCTGGGGTTTGGTAATGCAGGAGCATTTCTCTGAGTCAGCTGTGGAAATCTGTCTTCAGTTAAAAGGGGTCTGCTTAATATATTGGAACATATAAAAATAATATAATAACATATATTGGAACATTTAGGTCAATATGCTTTAAGCAGCTACAACTTCCCCTTTCTGAAATACATAAGGGCACTTGATTGCATTTTAAAATGACAGTTCTTCGCCAATCGTTTTGTAAAGAGTAAATTCCATACCATTAAAATTTACATACTCTTGGGGTATTTTTTTTATGTTTTTGTTTTATTTATTCTAGTTCATTATAGTCTATATTTATTTATTTATATATAAAAAAATAATAGCATGCAAAAAGACAGACACTTCTTGACACAAACACATGCATTTGTTCTAATTCCAATACAAACATCACTGTTCATTTTAAAAGATGTAGCTACTGGCAGTTATGAAAAAAGTTACAAAAAACAAAGTAAACAATATTATGATGATGATGTTAATTGTAATAATAATAATAATAATAATAATAATAATAATAATAATAATAATAATAATAATTATTATTATTATTATTATTATTATTATTATTATTATTATTATATATCCAAATATGGTTAAATTGTATATAGCTTAAGCATGGAAAGGTTAACTGATACCAAAAAAGGACATCCTTCAGCCCAATTGATGAAATTCTACCAGATGCCTACCAGCCAAACATAAATGATTGTTTTCTATAAAGCAGTCTATGGACTGAGTACTACTGACAACTGTTACATCACTGTTACATAACGGTTTCATAACGCAAACATGTTTAATCCTCAAAAGAAATGACACATTCCTTTTCCAGTCAGTTGACTGGAAGCACAATGGACTCAAGGTTACTGGCTGAATCTGCTTTCTTTGACCTAACAACAAACAAAAAAAAGCCTGAAGTGATAATTAGTATGTTCTAGTGTTTGAAAGTCATGGATAGGCCCAGTTATCCATGTTATGATACGAACTTGCACAGCATTATTTACCACATTGCTGATACTGCTAGTATTCAAAGAATGGAGAGAGATGAGGCGTTACTGCAGTATTGTTTACATTTTTTAAATATATATAAAGCACTAATTTAAAACACTTCACCTTTGAGGGTTTGCAAAAAATCTTAATTCACATTAATGAAAAAGGAACAAATGGTGAAAGATTTTGGAAGTACAGTACACATACTGTATAGACAGAGGAAGTCATGGAACAGATGATGGTCCTAAAAGAATAGCACAACAGCATTTTTGCTTGCAGTAGATCTCTGCTGATTGTTGGATAGAAATGGTTAAGTGCAGGGTAGTGTGTGTTTGTAATCTTCTAATTAATCTGAATTAACTGGGCACAAGCACTGGGGAAATGATACTGATGACACAGCTGTTTGGCTGCTCCTCAAAAGATGCATGCGCGCGTGTGTGTGTGTGTGTGTGTGTGTGTGTGTGTGTGTGTGTTTGTTTATTGAGTCAGGAAGGAGACAATGTGGTAAAAAGTGTGTGGTAATACAGTTTATGTAATCATTGGCCACCTAGTGCAATCACAAAGCCATCAATCTTTTCATCGGTTTCATAGGCGAGAGTCACGTTATAATCACATGATTACATTCCGAGGCGTCTATCAAAGTAGCGGAGCAGTGCAGCTATTTCTGAAAGCCCATATTAACACGAGAGAGGGAGAGAATGAGAGAGCAAGAGAATGAGCGAATAGTCTATCTCCTGTGACCTTGTCACTCTGCATTAATAGCTGTCTCATGCAGCTGTGCACTCGAGGCCTCCAAGGTCTGTCTGTCCAAATGGTCCAGGTTTTTTACTCCAGCAATCATTTAGGACAAGCTACAGTGACAACACACACATTCCCCTTTAGTCTGCGAGCCGTCACCACACAAGTCCCACTGCAGCTACCTGAACATGCTTCGCTATTGAGTTTCAGCTCGGCTGGTTTCGAGACAGAAAAACGTTCCGCTCAGCTGTGTCTGCAGCGTCACAATTCATTTGCATTCATTTTTTTTTTTTTCTTTTTTCTTCCAAAAAGACTCCTTTGCTACTTTTTCAAATGCAAACAAACTAGGAGTGAATATACTCCTGAAATAATAACATCAGCAAACCTGAAAAGATGAACTGCAGACTCTGTCCTTGGTAAACTTTGGAGCATGTGGTTTAAGGTGCGTAGCATGAGGTGCTACATGCCAAGATGCAAGTTTGGAAGAGCAGGCGAGTCTGTCTGCTCTGGGAAGATAAAGACAGCCCTGAGTCATTGCAAGGCACTCATCATAGCACGCAGCCACTTTTCAAGAAGTCAGGAGAGCATATTAAATGTTGCCCGTGTAATGCCCTGTAAATGTTTTGGCACACTCATCGTACGGGTGTCAGCTGGGCCTTGTGAGAGGTGCTCGCTTTGCAATCGCACTCCATGCAAAGCCACAGGCTGCTGGTGCCCTAACTAACCACTCGTGTTTTCAGTCATTGCTTATAGCCGAGGGTCAAGGCGCCACACTGGGGACTCGACCATTTATCACGCTTGCTCAGATTATTGGGTCATTACACAAAGCAATTTGCAATTACAGTCGGCTAGCTGACATGAGTCTGCTCAAAAATTGGAATGTTTCTGGTAGCTGGTGATTGCAGTATTCAAAGTAAATCATAGTTGTAAGATCTAATACTTTATCTAGATCATTTAGAATATAATTAGAAGTGTGCAATTTTTATGTGATTGTCCTTTCTTGCTCACTGGGGATAAATACACATAGTTCACGTGTTTACATTTTTATTTACCACTCATTACAAACATGTTGAGCTGAAGCGCATTTTAGAATGTACAACAAGGATGGGATACCAGTGTAGAAAACCAAATAATGTTTCAATGCAACAGAACTTTTGTCCTTCATATACACAGTGGGGCAAAAGTATTTAGTCAGCCACGAAATGTGCAAGTTCTCCCACTTAAAAAGATGAGAGAGGCCTGTCATTTTCATCCTAGGTACACTCCAACTATGAGAGACAAAATTAGTAAAAAAAATCCCGAAAACCACATTGTCTGATTTTTTAACAATTAAATGCAAATTATCTCATCTTTTTAAGTCAGAGAACTTGCACAATTGGTGGCTGACTAAATACTTTTTTGCCCCATATATATATATATATATATATATAAACACAGTATATTCATTAACTATTTATTCAGTTTTTATCAAATCTCTTTCTTCTGTTGTGTACTAATTAACATCTAACTGTTTTTTTTATGTTTTTTTTGTTTTTTTTTTGTTTTTTTAAACTGTCCATATATAAATTGAACTATTAAATAGAATAGTACAAACATTGTATGTTAGACATGGTTGCATTGTTTAGTGTTTTTTGGTCTCTTATTACTATAAAGGAAAACCCCCTTACAGTGTGAGAAACCCCAGTGTTTCCGAATTTCAATATCAAACATATTGCATTATGTTTTTGATCAGAATTGTGGTTTCTGGTTAACATATTGATTCTTTATGAACCAAATAAAACTTTCATTTATGACTTCAGACCCGGTTCTTAATTGACTAGGGACCAGAAACGAAGGAATATGAGAGCAAGAATAATTGTGTAAATTGGATGCATAGAGTGATTAATTGCATTGTTATGGATCAATTTTTTTTTTCTGTTAGTGTTGATACATTTTAATTGCTTGCACCTTAAGGAACATTTATGTTTAACATTGATGTGTTTTATCTTTGCACTGGATTCCTGCTGGCCTTTTTGCTTCCCTCCAGCTTCCTGTCTCTAACATTTCACTATAAATGCACACCGGATGGATGTGGCTTCTAGCTGGAAAATGAATACTAAGGTAGGCCATTTCCTGAGAAACAAGCTATCGGAAAAGTATTATGTAAGTACCACAGAACTGCTCTAATGGAAATGTTTTAGGCCAAAGTTTGAATTACACTATGCCCAGATTTGGTCAGTTATAATGTATAATTTACAAAGATTCCTTTAGGGTTTAGGTCATTAAGCGTTTTAAAAAGGAATGACGTAGTGGGGAGAATGGGCTGAATTTTGATCGTTCTCTCTTCGGAAAAAATGTAGCAATAAAATATGTTTTATAATCAGTTTGCTGCATACAAGGAAATTAACATGTATTACAGTGTGTATGTATGTATGTATATATATATATAAAACTACATAACTAAACTTTGTAGTTGCACACTAAATGACTGTACCTGATCCTTTATAGTTTCAGCATTGCATGATCATAGTGCCTGATACAGTAGCCATGTCACTGCAGCACCCACTAGACCAAAGATACCTTTAGTTTTCTATAGCGCAATGCCCTATATTACATTTTTGTACCTTTTTTATGTCTCTATTACTCATGAAAGTACTTGTTTTACTTGAAAAGCTAATTACATACACAGCAGTGGTCCCAATGGTTGCATATGTGCTTTAAGATATTTTAAAGGTACAGTATAAACCTGTACTAGAGGTACAAATGATGTATCATTGAGGTTTAATGAATGCGTTTAAAAAATACACATAGCAATAAATTATAATCTTGCAAAATAGAATTTACCATTTATCATCAATATCGAATTTACCATTATAATATTTAGCAATATAATTTTTACCTAAATGCATTTTAGAGGTCACAATTTAGAGGCCCCTGTATTATTCAAAGAATAATTTTTAAAACTTATTTGCAGAAAAATTCTACTTTGTTTGACCAGTAATTGTTTGCTAAAACAAGGTTAAGATGGTCAGGCTGTTAGGCCGTGTTTACCAGCTGAATATTGTCATAATTACCTCTATTAGTGGAAAGATGTTTAAAATATTATAATTGTCTACATTCTTAAAAGATACTTGCAAAGTGGAGTTGTCAACTCTCTGAGAAATGTCTGAAACTATTAAGATTATAGATGTAGATCTGGCTTTACATACTGTAGGCTGTATACAAACTATTAAGATAATTTTAGCTAAACTAGAAAATTCTATCAAGAAAGCTATCTAAATGATTACATTGTGTTATTATGTGCATTATCTTTTTTGCTTTGTAGCATTAGCAATGCATGGTTTAATATATCAATGCCTGCACTGCAGGTAACACTTCTGACTTGAGATGCTGTCAAATGTTCCCCATCATAAGCATGACATATGATTACTGAAGAGGAACTGAATGAATGGACTTAGAATTGAATTGCATTAGTACCTGCAATTCAAGAACTATAAGGAACTGTAACTAATGCATTCCACTACAATGGTTTAGGACTGTAATTTGCATAAACCGTTCTGCTTTTCTGGGATCTACAATAGAACTATATTAAATGGACATCATGGTGTGGATCCAGATGAGGATCCCTTTTGAGCTTAGGTAGGATATATTGAGAAGCAATTAAACATTTTGTTCTTAAAGTTGATATGTTAGTTAGCGTAAGTATTTGATCGGCGAGTTTGACAAATAGTGACAGCTGGATGACTGCTGGTCAGATCATCTCCAATACTGCAGCTGTTGTGGGTTTTTCCTGGTCTGCAGTGGTCAGTATCTAAAGTGGTCCAAGGAAGGAACAATGATTAACCGGTGACAGGCTCAATGGGCGGCCAAAGCTCATTGATGCACGTAGGGAGAGAAGGCTGGCCTGTGTGGTCGATCTAACAGACGAACTACTGTAGCTCAAATTGCTGAAGACGTTAATGCTGTTAATGCTCTGCTGGGCAGAAGTGTTTTGGCAGCAAAAGCGGAGCGACACAATATTAGGCAGGTGATCATCATTTTTTAATGCCTGATTGGTCGCCATTAAGTTATGCCTGGTCAGTGTAGTTCAATTTTGGTTGACTATTCAATGATGGGTGCTTAATGCAGATTGCTTCATGCAAACTGCAGTCCTAAGTCATTGTAGTAGACTGTGTGTGTATTAATTGCAGTCCAAATAGTTTTTGAGTTGCTCAAGAACTCTATGGATCTTCAGGGTGTTAATGTGAGTCATCCTAAAACTGAATTGAACATGTAATGTACTGAAGTGGTCCAGTTCGGCAAGTGCTTGAACATTGGACACCGCTGTGTCCAGCACTGTGACTATCCACACTCTTATCAGGTAAAGTAAGCTATAGGTTGGACAGCGCGTGCCGCAGTGGTCCTGGTTAGCTCGGCGGGCTCGCGCCGCGCGCTGATTGGCCGGCCGCTCGGCTGACCGCGCCCTCATTCCCCAGCTCCCACACGAGCGCTGCGGGTTAAGGGCGCGAGCGGCGCGCGGGAACCACAAGCACCGAAGCTCCCGCTCCAGCTCTCCCTGCACGCGGACGCAGGCGGAGCACGCGCATCTGGCTCCGAGACAAGCCTGGACGGAACAGGAAGAGGGGGGAAATAAACAGGGGGCGTCCTTGTCCTTGGACTCTATACCGGCGTGGATATTTACACAAAGAACGTTCTCGAGGGGACACCGCTGCAAGACGAGCAGGTAACAGAATCAGCTTTTGTGATGGTGTATAATTTGAGTGACGCCGGAACGAATAGAGAGAGATAGAGAGAGAGAGAGAAGGGAATGGCGCTCAGGCGAAAACAGGAGATGTATCGTTCTGAGACACTTCTCAGGGTCTCACTTCTTTCTTCTGTGGAATAGTGTTGAAATAGTAATATTATTTAATAGTATTAATAATAATAATAGCGTCAGAGCTTTGAGTGTTTTTTTCCCCCTCTCAATGTATTTGAAGTTAATTTGCCCGAAACGATGCTTAGGATCCGGGCACGCGCGCCCGCGCGCGTTCGCTCGCTCCCGTGTAGACCCCCCCCCCCCCCCCCCCCGAGTTCGACATGCACCTGAGATCCAGCTCACCTGACTGTATCAGTGTGACAGACAGTATCAAACGATCCACTGCTCGATATGAGTCTATATTCTGGGAGGGGTTCGGCGTTGACTTGGTTGTCGCTATGCTGAGAAATCCCTTCCACACACACACACACACACACACACACACACACACACACACACACACACACACACACACACACACACTGTTTTTTGATACTCCTTTATTTTATTGTTTTTGTCGTGAGATACAGGTGAACTGTCAGAGAAGTCTATCTATCTATCTATCTATCTATCTATCTATCTATCTATCTATCTATCTATCTATCTATCTAATCTAATCTAATCTATCTAATCTATCTATGCATGCACTGGACCAGTGATTAACTGCATCACCAACTGCTGCGTGGTGGCCAGTTGGGAGGAAGTGTGAGATGCTACAGAGAGAGAGAGAGAAAGAGAGAGAGAGAGAGGGACTTTCATGCATTTCTTTTCATGCCTCTACCCCTTTTTTTCTTCCCCATGTCCAAAACACTAACCTCCTTACCTCTCTTGGCTGGGATTTTTTTCTTTTCTCCTCCCCTGCACTCTTCATCGCTCCTGTGTCGGTCCTCCATCCAGAAGATAAGACGAAAGCATCACTTCACCATATTGCTTAGTCTGGTCCATTTATTTCCCCACTGGACAAAATCTATTCATTATTATTCATCCTGGCAGTAGGTAGGGTCATAAAGAGCACAGCACACAATGCAAATATGTTTTCCTTCGTGCTGTAATGAAGATTTAATAGATCCAGCACGAAATGATGGCCGTAATGGAATTCGTTCCTTTTGGACGTGTCGGGGGGGGGGGGGGTGGGGGGTGTTAGCGTTTCCTCTCTCTCTACACCCAATCTATGCAACTTTCATGAGCTCTTTAAATGGAGATATAGAAAAGAAAAGAAAGAAATCGAATGCTCTTTCTATCTGAGCAGATCTTATCAGTATCAATGATTTATTTAGTCATGATACACCGTGGACGATGAAATCTCACGTGCGGCTTGACCCGGGTGGCAGCAGGTGTTGAGAAATGAGTGTTCACACACATTGCGTTCTCAATGGATGTAATGGCAGAGCCAGGGAAAGATGGGTTTCATAATTGAATAGATCTGTATCTACATTTCCTTGGAATAATACAATGAATATATGCATGACCCATCATTTAGTCTGGATTCAATAAATGTCTGAAGCATTGCATTAATGCATAGTGTTGAGTTTTAATGGAGCGAGAGTGTAACTTATAATAATGCAAAGTGTACACAAACTGGAAATCTACTGCTAAACAAAAAAGTCGTATTGACTGTGTGTGTATAATTATTTATTTATTCACTTTACCAGCACCTACACATGTCTATAGACATCAATGTAATGAGTATCTCAAAAATCAACACATACTGTAGGAAGATATTTCTGGAAAAAAATGGCGATTCTGCGATTCAAAAACAAATTAGTTTTTATTATTAGATTAAATTTGGTGTCACAAAAGCGTCAATTTTTTTGCTACATGATCACTTCTTTCTATTCTTTTTGAGCAACAGAATACTTCTAATAATGTGTGATTAATGCTGGTGTTAAGGTTAAAGTACTGTAGGATAAGGTTTTAATTCGGCTCACCCTTATTTCGGTTATTTAGGTAAATACACGTGATTGCAGCCTGAAAATATACAGTGCACATTTTATTGTTTAGTTTCCTGAGAATGGTTTGCAATTATTTTCAATGTTCTAAGAAAACAAACCAGAAATACCAAGTATTGTTTACTTGGTTGGTCTGATTAGACTCCTGTGCACAAACAGATCAATAAATGCTGACCGAAAGAGCTCATGAGTTTTCTGTGTGTTTGCACAAGTATGAATGTTTTTAATTCTTTTGCATGTTAGAAACGAAGTTGATATAAATGGATATATTAAATTATGGCATGTAGGATTGTATTACAAAAGCAAACAATAATGAATCTGTTAAATAATTTATTTGATTAAATGGATTTTGGACTGATTTTAATACGTAGGCCACAATACCACATTTTATTAGTTCGAATAATACTAAAGGCAAACTAATACTCTCGCAGATTTATTTATTTTTTTACAATTTTACAAATACTTATTTACAATTTAAGTGTCCGAACTGCATTGCGAATTTAAAGTAAAGTCAAAATTAATATGTTGGATATCTCACTAGTGAAACACTACAATGCCTAGTGTGTTTATCTTCCAGTGTTTTTTTGTGTGATGACTTGTTTTGTGGAACTCAGTTTTTATTGAAGTCTGTTATATTTTTCACCACATAGAATTAGTGATTAGATAATTTTTAAGTATGTTAATGAGTGAGAATTACTTAAATACAGAATAATAATGTAGGCCTGATTATTTAATTGATACAACCTTCAAAGGTGAATTATGTTCGAAATTACATGAATTTTATATATAAAAAAAAAATAATAAAAATGTCACCAAGATGTACTTATTTTCTCCATTTCGCTCCACCATCTAATTCGGCATAAAACAGCTTCTAACAGGGTTGAATTTTAATATGCTTCTTTTGAGACATGTGAAGCCGGCCAACCGTTCTCTTTCAACCTGCTGACAAATTAACACACTCAGACACAAGCACTATCCACCCTCTTCCACATACCTAAACTCACAGACATCACTGAGTGTGGCAGTGATTGAAAGGTGAGAGTATTTCCCACCCTGTACATCTAGCGAACACAGCCTGATTTGCTATTGTGTCTCGGTGCCCTCGTTTGGCATCCAGTGATTCAAACCCAGGGATCTACCAGTGACTAGGGGAACACTTTTTCTTCATTAAGTGTTTAAATTCAATGTGCCAGACTGTGATGAACCAACAATAAATCGCGCTCAAACTTTCTCAGAAATCTGCTGAATTGCATCACCATTTGCACTGGAAATGAATGCATTACACATTGTGTACCATTCTGACACCATTTTAAAGATGCACTTCATCTTACCGTATTGGTGTCAGTCTAGTATAGTGACCCATTTTCAGTACTGATATTATGATGCTCTAATGAGACCATGTTCTGGAAGAGTGGACACACTTAAGGCTGTGGTGAAATAGTTTCATTTAGCAAAATTATAAGCAGCAAGGCCCATGTTCACCAAGGAATTTATTTGTGATGTCACACTCACATTAGTGGTTAATACCAGAAACAAAAGACACTTAGGGATTTAAAAACCCTGCTAGATTTTATGTTGTTATTTATGGTGTCAATTGTATGCAGTGTTTTACAATGGAAAAAGTTTTCTTTGTGCAATCCGTTTTATCTCTGTGCAAGTGTTATTTTGGAGAAGTGTAAATTGTTTGCTAAGCAGGGGGTCCCTCCATTTCCCAGTCTTCTTATAAACAGCAGCTTAAGAGTCATGACACCCTACATACAGAAACCTAAAAGTGTCCTGACCAATCACGTGGCTATAACTCATATGGCAATAGAATATCAATAAAATATTATGGCCTAATTTAGAATTAATTGAAAATGAATCTATATAATTATCATTGTTGAATTCCAAGTATAATACAATTACAGCTAGTAAACCATTATACAGTATAAATGATTTCAGTTGTAAAAAAAATTTTACCCTTTGCTATTTTGAATAAGCAATTATATACGTCAAGGTATATTTTAAATTAGTATTCCTGTTTAGTCTAATTTAATTTGGTCTAATAGGAATATTACAATAAAATAAAATAAAATGTTTCTGAGGTACTTGTGATAAATAAATAGGCTGAGTATTGCAAATGAGGCACAGAACAGAAACCAGTCCCTGCTTCAGAATTCAACATGACATCACCTTCTATCACCTACAGAAACACAGAACACAAACAAGCTTAAAGCACTCTACAGGGACTGTATGTGAAGGCTATTTCTTATGATAACATATCATTGTGATGGAAAGAATAACAAGTGCAGTAACAACTTCAACCCGTAAGAACATGACCCTGGTTTTTACAGTGGGGAAAATGGACTTTAAAGCATTGATCAGGATCCTCCATACAAGGTCTGTTATGCAAAAGTCAGGAACACGAGCGTTTACTCAAGTTGCCCTGCTTATACAACAAATGCCAGGCCAAAGAGGATGAGCTTCACAGCATGTCATAATATGATATTCAATGCCACTTTCAAATAAATGCAGAAAAGAAAAAAGTGCCTTTCACTGGTGTTTTAGATGGCTTTTAGTAATGATCAAAATGCAGTCATTTTATATACAGTGCCCTCCACAATTATTGGCACCCCTGTTTAAGATGTGGTCGTGGACTTCAAAAAAATTCTCCTTTTGTTTTTAAACAACATAGAGTATTAACATTAGGGGTGCCAATAATTGTGGGACACATGATTTCAAGTTTTTTTTTTTTTCTAAATGTATGCTTTTTTTTAACCACAAAGTTATGTACTTAAATGAAAGGTTGGATTTTTCTCTTTTTTTGCATTTGGGTTCTATGTTGTTTTAAAAAAAAGGAGAATTTTTAGAAGTCCACGACCACATCTTAAACAGGGGTGCCAATAATTGTGGAGGGCACTGTATGCTGTATATATATATATGAGATTGTTGGAATCACCCAACTCTTTAGTATAGTATATAGCATTGTGTATTTCTTTCTTTCGGCTTCCCACATTAGGGGTCGCCACCGCGGATCATCCGCATGTTTGATTTGGCACATGTTTTTCGCTGGATGCCCTTCCTAATGCAACCCTTCCCATTTATCCGGGCTTGGGACCGGCACTAAGACTTGTGCAACCCTAATGGCTAGGGTTGGTTCCCTGTCCGGGAACCTGGGCCGTAGCGTTGAGAGCGCCGCATCCTAACCACTAGACCTCCAGGGAACCAAAGCATTGTGTATAGTATTAGAAAATAAAGACTATAGTAGAATTTAATATATTAAAAGAGAACAGATTGGAACCAATTAGTATAAATAAAAATATGTAGACTAAAATATTATTAGGCTAATATGGATAGAATATATTAAAATACATGTTAAATAAAAATAAAATATAATGGAATAGTGTCAAATATAGGGGTAGCATCCTGGCTGTGGTATGTTACATAGTTTAATGAAAACTTATATCTCAGTGAGGAAAGAAATCCCATTACTTCCACAGAATTGATTATTTTTCTATAGACACACATTATAGGAAGTTTTTTATTGCTTTTATTCTAACGTGATCTGTGTCCCTAAGGATTAAACTACAGTACAAAGCTATAGATTCTGTTAGTACTCTACTATAGAAAATATGATTTATTATAGTGAATAATTCAGGGACCAAAAGTAAATAAATCTTTACTGTTTAACCAATAAAATGATTTTTTTTTTTTTATGAATTGCAACTGGAAAAAATCTTAAATAAATTATCAGTTTCACAAACACAAGAAAAAAATAAAGATAGGGAAATACAGTTTTGTTTGACTTTATTTTATTTTCTGGTACTTTCCTACCAAACCTGAATGCTAATAAACATTACATAGTTACAGTACAGTTTAAATGTCTTCAAGTATCCTTCTATATTTTTGCCATATTGTTGTTAGTGTCACTTTGACTAGGAAGAGCAGCTTGTGTGTAGCGGATGGCAGATGACCTTCAGCTCCACTTTGGAAACTGTGCTTTTTTTGTTGGTTTGTTTTTCTTTGTTTAATGATATTTACAAATGTATGTGTTTGCTGTGTGTATAATGGCAGTGTAGTCAGTGGTGCAGTGTGCTGTGTACAGTAGCTTGTGTAGTTATTTTTTTTTAAACATGTTTGTGCCAGCAGTGAGCGAGTGGAGGGTGGAGCCGGACTGAAACAGAGCACACTGATTAGTCTCATCAGCTGCAGGTGTTTTTTACTGCTCGTTTCGTCCGGGTTCGCCGTACACTCGCTCAGCACTGGCACATAGTCCTTTAAGGGTTCTTTTGGATAGTTAAACGTAGTCCAAAGTGTAGACAGCATTTCACCTGCAAGTTCTCAGCCATGCTCAGACTTTCCATCTGGTGATTTTAATGACTCCTGCTTGCTATGCCAACAAGCATAATAACTATTAGCTGGATATGATGTTTGTGTTTATGTGTTATAGTGAGTAAGTGAGAACATTAGGTTAGTTCAGGCACTTGGCTAAAAATGCAACAACAACAAAAAAAATACTGCTTGCTTTATGGCGTATATTCACGGCATCTGTCAGAGAGAAGATGTGCAGGTTTTCATGTTTTCTTTTTTTTTTTTTTTTTCATTTGAAACACAAATTTGTTGTTTTCAAATCACAAATGTGTTCATTTAAAATTTAATTTTCCACAAATGTAATAAGACTCGTTTAGGATTTTTAGGAAACTTTTATTGTATTATATGATAATACGCTCGCCTAAGTTGTCATAATGACTTAAAGGTCAAAACAGGTACTAGTTTGTTGAAACAGGGATTAAATATTATATTTAACCGCTCCTGAGTGGCAGGATTGAACCCAAATCTTATTATCTAACCGATAAGGTATCTAGATGGCCATCTCTGGCCTTCCACACATGACTCAACCAAGGGACCTGAGAGGTACATCTTTGACAGACAGAGAGCAAGCTTTTTTTTTCTCCTTCTCTGCATACTGGGAGCATGTGAACAGAGCGAGTGTCTGAAGGACTGTGAGAGTGAGGCTTCTTTGTTCTTTGCCCTTCACTCTTGTCCTTTGTTGGAGCCATTCTAAAGGGAAAAGAGCAATGATGAGGGATGTTCCCGCCATGTTTCAATTGCACTGTTTAAGGATGAGAGATGACCCACTTATGGAAAATTGATGCGTTATCAAATTTACTGCATAATTAATACCCATTCTTTTTCTTAATCTCCTTCATGCTATTGTTTTTTTTTTTCACTGGCAATTTTGTGCTCATATGTGACTTTGCAGAATACTGATTGACTGTATTCATTTGAATGACAAATGAGTAGAAAAAATCAATGCACATAATAATGAGTGTAATAACATAATGACATGCATATAATATTTCACTTTCACAGATGGCCCCTATTGCTATTATATATATAGCATATGACCTAATATTAGTCATGTAAGTCCTATACTTCTGTTAATAGTATTACATGCAGAAGTAGGGGCAGAAAGTGAGGGATAGCAACAATGCACGCACACACACACACACACACACACACACACACACACACACACACACACACACACACACACACACACACACACGCACACACACATGCACACACACACATGCACACACACATGCACAGACAGAGAGAGAGAAAGAGAGAGAAAGAGAGAGCTCTGATTCATTGCTGCTAGACTGGCTTGTGGGGAAGAGCACCTATTTCTCACTGTTTTCCAGCACCATAGATACGGACAGCTTCTTACACGTCTTCCTGCATGCCTGTCTCTTTTCAGAACCACCTACATGGACAGCTTCCCGTCTTATATTCATCTGCACCCATACGGACAGCTCCACATATTCTGCATTACCCACAGGACAGCTGCTCATGTTTACCGTCATCTATATGGAGAGATCTTTACACATCCAGTTGTTTACATCTTTCACGTTTTTAACATCAGCTATAAGGAGAACCGCCCATGAGTCTGGAATTAATGTCTCTCAACAACAATAGAAAAGGTTTTTTTTATTATTATTTTTTTTTACACCACCCATATAGACAGAATTATAACTTAGATGTACTCGGTTACAAACACCGCCCAACACCCAAAACCACACCCACACCCACTACGTGGCCGTCCTATCCCTCGCCTACTCACCGACCTACCTTCCCTTCTACCTACCTACCTGCCTACCTACCTACCTACCTACCTACCTATCTGCCTACCTACCTACCAGCCTGCCTACCTACTAACCTATCTACCTACCTACATACCAATTTACCTACCTACCTACTTACCTACCTACCTACCTACCTACCTACCTACCTACCTACCTACCTACCTATTTACCTACTCACCGACCTACCCACCTACCTACCTACCTACCTACCTACCTACCTACCTACCTACCTACCTACCTACCTACCTACCTGCCTACCTATCTACCTACCCACCTACTCTTACCTACCTACCTACCTACCTACCTACCTACCTACCTACCTACCTTTCTGCCTGCCTACCTACCAGCCTGCCTACCTACTAACCTATCTACCTACCTACATACCAATTTAACTACCTACCTACTTACCTACCTACCTACCTACCTACCTATTTACCTACTCACCGACCTACCCACCTACCTACCTACCTACCTACCTACCTACCTACCTACCTACCTACCTACCTACCTACCTGCCTGCCTGCCTGCCTGCCTGCCTGCCTGCCTACTAACCTACCTACCTACTTCTTCTTTTGACTGCTCCTATCAGGGGTCGCCACAGTGGATCATCTGTCTCTATACCATCCTGTCCTCTACATCTGACTCTTTCAAACCAACTACCTGCATGTCTTTCTTCACCACATCCATGAACCTCCTCCTTGTTATTCCTCTTTTCCTTCTTCCTGGCGACTCATACAAAACTCCTCTCTCAGCACCCTGTCGCACGCTTTCTCTAAATCCACAAACACACAATGCTACTCCTTCTGACTTTCTCTATACTTCTCCATCAACATTCTCAAAGCAAATAATGCGTCTGTGGTGCTCCTCCTCGGCATGAAACCATACTGCTGCTCACAGATGGTCACCTCTTCTCTCAGCCTGGCTTACACTACTCTTTCCCATAACTTCATGGTGTGACTGATCAACTTTATTCCGCTGTAGTTACTGCAGGTCTGCACATCTCCCTTATTCTTAAAGATTGGTACCAGCACACTCCTTCTCCATTCCACAGGCATCTTCTTACCTCCCAAAATCCTGTTAAACAATCTTAAAAACTCCACTGCCATCTCTCCTAAACATCTTCATGCTTCTACCGGTATGTCACCTGGTCCAACCGACTTTCCACTTTTCATCCTCCTAATTGCTGTTCTCACTTCCTCCTTACTAATCCTATCCATTTCATGCTTCACCTTCATACTATCCAATCTCTCTCTCTCTCTCTCTCTCTCTCTCTCTCTCTCTCTCTCTCTCTCTCTCATTTTCCTCATTCATCAGCTGCACAAAATACTCCCCCCATCTTCTCAACACACTCTCCTCACTAGTCAACACATTTCCATATCCATCCTTTATTGCTCTAACTTGCAGCAAATCCTTCCCAGCTCGTTCCATCTGCCCGGCCAATCACTACAAATCCTTTTCCCTTCCCTTAGTGTCCAACCTCTCATACAGCGCCACATTGGTTTTTGCCACATTGCTCTTTACCTGCGGCCGTATTCTCTTGTACTCCTGCCTACTTTTCTCATCACTCTGTCGATCCCAATTCTGTTTTGCTAACCTCTTTCTCTTTATGATGTCCTGCACTTCCTCATTCCACCACCACATCGCTTTGTCTTCCTTTTTATTTCCAGATGTCACACCAAGCACCTTTCTAGCTGTCTCCCTTATCACTTATGCAGTAGTTGCCCAATCATCCAGCACCTCCTCACCACCACTGAGCCCCTGTCTGACCTTTTCCCTGAATCACACACTACAGTCTTCCTCCTTAAGTTTCCATCATCTTATTCTTCTTTCAGTTCTCATCCCCTCCTCTTTTTTTTTTTACCTCCAAAACCATCTTACAAACATCTGATGTTGTCCAGCTACACTGTCCCTTGCCAACACCTTACAGTCTCCAATCTCCTTCAAGTTGCATTCTACATAGGACATAGTCCACCTATGTGCACCTTCCTCTGTGCATAATACGTCTCCCTTTGCTCCTTCTTCTTTTCAAAATAAGTATATATACCTACCTATCTACCTACTTTTTCCTCACCCGGGAAGGAACCCTTCCTTATGTTTAGAACAACATCTAAAGACCTTTGTGTTTAGCACAACCTACTGTATTAAGACCCATGTGGTGATTCTTGTGTTGAAATAATGTTTCACTTTTTTAAACATTATGCTTATAGGCATATCCTATGTCTTATGGCATTCCTTTCCCTTTTTCCTCACCTCACAAAAAAGTGTTTCCTTATGTTCAGCTCTATCCATAAGAACAGCTTTTTTCTTTTTAACACCTCCTTAGAATAAAGACGTCTATGTTTCAGTGTTGTCTGTCTCTCCTTATAAGAACCACCCACTAAACCAGCTATTTATTTTCATCACCACCTACATGGAAAACCCCTTATGTTCAATAACACTTATGAGGGTAGTTCTTTGTGTTATCACCTCTAATAAGGAAAGCCCCTTATGTTTAGAATCACCCATAAGGACAGTACTTCATGTTTATTACAGACTACTAAGATATTACCAAAAGTTCAGTATTACCTATATTGAAAGTCAATTTCCACATGCATAACTGTCTTTTTCTTAGCACCACCTATGAGAACAGCTCTTTTTTTCAGCACCACTGATAAAAACAGTTCTTAATTTCAGCACCACTGATAGGAACAGTTCTTGTTTTAGGCACAATTGAAATGATCAGTTCCTCTTTTTTATTGCACCAGCTATAAGAGCACATCTTCTTATATAGCAACACTAATAGAAACAGTTCCTCTTTTTTTGGCACCACCAATTAGAACAGTTTCTTTTTTTTTTTAGCACTACCTAAAAGAAGCTGCTCTTTTTTTTAGCAGCACCTATAAGAAGTTCCTCTTTTATAGCACCATCGATAAGAACAGTTTCTTTCTTTTTTTTAAACACCGCTTATAAGAACAGTTTCTCTCTTTTTAGAATCAACGATATGAACAGTTCTTCTTTTTCAGCACCATCAATAAGAACAGCTCCTTTTGTTCAGCACCACTAATGGGAACAGTTCCTTCTTTTTATTTTTTATTTTATTTTTTTAGCACCTTCCTTAAGGTGGCTCTTCATGTTTAGTGCCACAAATTTAATTGAAGCACTACAACCACTACTGGGTCTCTACCAATTAGGACAGCTACTTGTTTTTTAGTAGTATTCACAGGGACATCTCTTAATGTGTTAGCACTCATAGGACGAGCCCATAAGATTCAATACTATTTATATAAAACATTCTACACTTGTTTTATTGCATGCCTATCTTTGTTTTACCTCTTTTTTTTTACCACTCTTCTGAAGATGGCCCTTCATATTTACCACCACCAATAATGACAGCTCACAATGTTCTGTATTATTTATTTAGAAGCACTGCATTTCTGTCTGTCTTTTTCAGCACCACCAAGGAAGACAGCTACCTTTTGGGCTCTACCCAAAAAAAACATCCTGTATGTTTTGCACCATCAATACGGACAGCTTTTATGATGCATTATGTCCAAATCCATGTTTGTTTGTTTTTTTCCAGCCTTTTACAAAAACAGTTCCTTGTTTTTAGCCACACCTGTAAGAGAAGTCCCTCATGTTCAGCACCACCCATATGGAGAGATGTCTTGACTGCATGGCTCTCTCTTTTCTTTTCCACTTGAGCATTTCAGGCAGCTTGTTTCTCAAACGTTTCTCAAACACGCCCATCCCTGTGCTCACGCTGACAGATTCTTAAGCACAAAATTACCCGGAAAAGCAGCATACCTTAAACACTCCTCAATCAATGCCTCCATCTTGTTGTGTTCAACACTATAAAAACAACACCTTATGTTACCCTTATGGAGAGCTCCTTTTGCATTTTGACTGCATTGCTCTCATTTTTTCTCCCAAACATTTACACACAGATCTCTCAAACATGAATTTCTGAGTTGCTGTCTTTTCCCATCTGTCTCTTTTTTTTCATTTTTTCTCTTTTTTCGATTTCCCCCTGCAGCTCTATTGCGTCTCACTGATAGAAGAGTAGTTAATGCATGCATTCTGGGATGCTCACACACCTCCTCTTTTTTCCTCTGCAGAAGGCTGCCCATGCCTAGAGTATCTCTCCAGCTTCACTCTTCCAGGTCCTTTTTTTGCAGCAGTAGCAGCAGCAGTAGCAGTCATGATAAGGGAGAAAAGCAGCCATAGCACTGAAGGGGGGGACAGAGGAGGGGGTATGTGACCAACACCAGAGTAAGTGTGAGCTGACGGTGGTAATTACCGATGTCTGTAAAAGCCACTCCAGGGGCCTGAGCTCAGAACTCGAACCTGGCTGTGGTCACAGGCCATGTGCTCACCATTTCAGCCCACAATACCCACACACAGTCTGTTGTCCCTGAACATCAAGGTCGCTCTCATTCTCGTTCACACCCTCTCTCTCTCTCTCTCTCTCTCTCTCTCTCTCTCTCTCTCTCTCTCTCTCTCTCTCTCTCTCTCACTTTCTCTCTATCTTGAGATACACACACACACACCACACACACACACACACACACACACACACACACACACACACAAACGGGGATTCTTAGGGCAATGCAGAACCCAGTAACAGGGTATCTTGTTAATCTGGCCTGACACATGACTTAGCCTAAAAAAAAAAGAATAAAAAAATAAAACAAAGCAAATCATTGCTTCTCCAGATGATGATTGGAAGAAAGGTCACTTTTGAGGTCATAAGCTTCGGCCTCCTTCACCTCCAGGCAACTTTTTCCTTTTTGTTTTTCATTTCTTTCATTGAAGTCGCAGATGTTTATTCGAATCTATAGTTAATGTGCCCGAGGTTGGAGATGCTTTGAAACCCAGTGCACGTTTAGGGTAGATGGCATGAGCATTGCGATTAAGGCTACCGAAGTGCTTATGATCAGCGAAGGTCCAGGTCAAACTCACAAATTGCCCGAGCAGAGTGTTATTCGGCGGCTTACATCGTGTTGTCCAAATTACATCGCTCTTGTCTATAAAATTCTGCCCACTCCACTTCTGCTGCAGAATGACCATGGTCTGCGTTATGACAAATCCCTGGCTTATTTTGGGCGATTCCCGAGGGAACGTAGGAGGACGTAGGTAATTAAAGGAGCTCAATACTCTTTCTGAATGTTTGTGGGTAAAACGGGTAAGCAGCAACAGATAATGTAGATAATTATCTGGCATTACTGAGCACATCAGGATGCCAGATGCTAGCAGAGTGAGTGAAAGAGGGAGAGAGAGAGAAAGAGAGAGAGCTAGAGACAGAGAGAGGGGAGGCAAACTGACTTTATTTCTGAACGTGGGATCTGCTTTGGTATACATACAGCCTTGTGACCTGATCCCAGGTTTTTCAGATAGACTTATCCAGGCCAGCTTTGCATATCGGGTGTCTTTTTGCTATTGCAGAATTGCCACAAGCTGCAAGCTGACTGTGTCCAGGATACACAGGTATATTCAAGGGAGACGTGCCAGATATTGAACAGTTGTCCAAAAATCAATTATATAAAGAACCATAGTGTAAAATGAAAAACAGAGCACTTGTATCTACATTGTATTCTTGAGGGAGATGGGGAGAGGTGTGTGTGTAGGGGTGTGTGTGTGTGTGTGTGTGTGTGTGTGTGTGTGTGTGTGTGTGTGTGTGTGTGGCTCCAGTAGAGTGGAGGTGTTATTCCTGGCAGCTTCAGGAGTACGTAACCGTACACTGCAGCAGCCAGAGTCACTGACCTCTCCACACCATGCAGGGGACATGAATTAGAAAGGTAATGAGAGAGAGAGAGAGAGAGAGAGAGGGAGGAAATTTAAGGAATATTGTGAGGTAGAGAAACAGAGAAAGAGCAGCACTCCTTATATAGTGACATTGTAGGGGACACTGTGGCCTCGACTATGGCAGAACAATAGAGGCAGGGTGATTAAGCATCGCTCAATCCAGTGCTTCCTCAGGCTGTCAGACTTGGTTTGCAGCACCTAACAGGAGATTTATGTCAGACTGATGGGTGCCGGGCTGACGGCCGCTTGTATATCCAGCGATTTTTAGCATCTGCCTAGCTGTCCATCGTCCCTGAACTGGGACTCGGCGTCACCTGCCACTGCCAAATAGTCACACTTGGCTACACCTTCCTTGCTTCCACGCAAGTCTGCATGTTGACGATCCCTGCGTGCCAGTCTCCCTCCACATCTCTACACTTTATGCTTTCTCGAACTAACTGCACGACGTGGCCACCCAGCGCTGCTGTTTTCCTGCCCATCTGTGCCCATTCATTTTTAGCTCTGTCTATTCATTTAATAAGCTTTATTACATCAGCCTGATGCCGCGCAGTAAACCGCCTGCCACTGGCTGCGCATCCATCTTCGTTCTACAACGTTAATCCGACACCGATGTATGCGGAATGACCTCCCTCTGCTAGAATGATTGCTAGCGATTTGTCAGTCCACATGCTCCCAGACGCAGTCATGTGACTCGCCGGGATCCAATTAGCAGCTTCCCTGCTTATCTCCAAACTGCTGCTGTAGAGTCATTTAAATACCTGACGGTGAACTGCCTAATGACACGTTACCAGCTACATCCTGTTTACAAGTCGAAAAATATTTTTTATTCGTATTTATTCTGTTCACCTTCCCTGCGTTTAATTAGCAAAACCTAAGCGCATAAGAACATTAGATTGAGCATCTCAGCTAAACAAATTCTCAGCAGGGAGGAAATCTGGTCTACGGTGTGCGCTTAGAGACCTTTCGGATTCAGCAAGCATAAATCATTCTCTTCTTTCGAGTGCTCTCTGGGAAGAGTATTTATTCGTAGGCCGCACTTTGAAGGCAGCATCGAGGCTCTTCTGTGCCAGCTGCAACTCTCTGCCCCGGGCCAGCTTAGCAAGTCACACCGTCAGTGCCATCTTGCATGCACCTAGTAGGGTTCAGGTGTAGAGCAGGCTTACTGTTGCCTGGCAGTCTTTGTGTCTCGTTGGATGGAGGCGCACTGCGGTGGCTCAGAGCGCGGTTATGCCTGCTAAGTGATATCTGATCTCCCCTAGGCTAGCAAGTGCCGCTCATCTGAGCGATAATGTGCCACTCACAGATCAGATTAGCTCCACCTGAACGTTTCCAGCTGCCTGCTAATGCCCATGACCCACAACAAGATTAAAAAGATTAAGATATATTTCAGCTCGACTCGTCTGCCGAACCAGAAACACTCAGCCTGTAATAAGTTGCTTTGGCGTTAAGGCTCCAGACAGCTTTGTTCTTAGTGTTGCACCTTGAGGCACCTCTGTGTTCTTTATCTTATATTCCCTCCACACCCTGCTGTGCTGTCGAGGTGAAGATGGATGGCATGCATGACATTCAATGGCTGCATAAATGCAGTCTGTCAGACTCTACCAGGCACTTTAGAGGGGAATGGAAAATATCTTTCCATAGAGCGATGTCGCCGATTTTCGTTCTGATAGATCGAGCAAGCCGATATGACAGTGGATGAAGTGATCGTTAACAGATGGTAAATCCAACGAACATTGTCAATTTACTTTAAAGGCTTTTTTACATACTCTTTATTACAGTGTATTTCTCTACTTCAGTGGTTCTCAAATAGGAACTGTGATTTTCAGTTAAAACGGTTTGCCCTGTTCACAAAAAAACGATTTATTTATTATATTTATTATTGATTTCTAATATTTAACTGGAAAGAATGAAGGAGCAAAAATATTGTATTCATGTAAGCAGTGTTAACAAAAAATATATTTGTCATGAAGCAGATTGTGATTTTTGATTATGCTGAAGGTTTGAGATGTTTGGTTAATGGATTGTGGTTTCTGTCAAGATTTGGTGATCATGATGGTTATTGTGATTTCTTTCAAATTGGGGAGATTGTGATGGTCATCGTGGTGGCTATCAAGATGGAGTGACCGCGACGGGCTTTGTCGTCGGTATGAAGTTGGGGTGGTCGTGATGTTTATTGTTGTGGATCTATCAATTTGCGGTAATAATGATGGTCTTTGTGGTTGCTATCAAGAAGGGGTTGTTGTGAAGGTTTTTAAAATTGCAATGATTTTGGGGTGATCATGATGGTTATTGTGGTTGCTGTGAAGTTTGGGTGATTTAACAAACTGTTAAAAAATGTGATGGATATTAAGTTGGGTTGATTGTGAGAGCCATTGTGGTGACTATTAAATGTCTGTTGGAAAACTTTTTATCTCATAACGTGTCTTCTCATTATTATTTAGTTTTGTATCCTATACAAATCTTAATAGATGATGTTATCTGACTTGATAGGAGAGCAACCAACAAAACATCCAACCAACATACATGCCAAGTCCACTTATTAAATCATTCGCAAAACCTAAACAATGGTTTAAATAAGTGTTTTTTTTTATCTGGATGACTTCACTATACAAAGTTACAGTGGGGAATTCCACTGCTGTTCAGCACAGAGCACATACACAACAGTTTCTATACATTCATTACAGTTTAACAGTGAGCTTTGTTACAGCTAATAACTACTTTCTAAAACCTCTTAAAAAAATGGCTAAATGGTAATAATGTGGCGTATAATAAACATGTTACGTATGTCTAGACACGCCTCCTGATCCCCAACACCCATCCAAAGGGACATAAGAAACTATCAAGCAGAATAATGATAATATTTTGCATCCCATTTTCTCAAAAGCCTCTTGCTAGGTCTGGAAAAACAAAGTAACAGTAGTGAACCAAAGAGTAACCAAAGAACTCAGAAGTCATGAAATAAAACCGTTCCATACCAAGACACACTCCTGAATTAAAACTTGGATGTGTCATAGATTGCTATTAAGACCTAAATTGCCAAACCCTAGCTGTGAGCTCAGTACTAGAAGCGAAATCCTCCAGAAATGAATCAGCAGTTTTTCTTACAAAAGTTCACCTAAAGCGCTTCCTGAATCCTGGGATTAAATGTTACAGGCAGATGAGATGAAGATTAACCTGTACCTGACTGATAAAAAATAAAAAAGTTTGAAAGTGTGAAGAAAAATAGGAAATGCTCATGATCTGAAGCACATGCCTCATCAAGCAACGGTGGCATGGCGGTCGTGTTTGCTTGCTTCGCCACCTCACTGACTCACTCAGTCACTGACTCACTCACTCGGGCTCTATTAATGATAGCAGGCAGCAGGATGGAACTGAAAGGTACGAGAAACATCTGGAATTAGATCACAAAATCAGGAGAATTGGCACTAATTTATGGTTCGTTCAAATTTAAATGGCAAATGATAACTTACCATGTCATATGTCCATAGGTCGATTTGAGACACACCCGATTTGAGACACCACTCTCGCCGCCTCACGTAGATTTAACCTAAAAAGCTTGTTGCAGCTCTTATTTGTCGACCTGCTAAAAAAAAAAATGACAATTAGCTACAACAGCAACTCAGTGACTCCTAAATAATGTAGATTCTTTTTTTTAACTAGATAAATGAGTAATGCGGAAACCCAACATAATGTTCCAGGGCAGGAGTTTTATACTTTATTTAAACTGAGACACCCTCACCAACCACTTGATTAGGAATACCTGTACACCTTTATTTTATCCCACTGTCCAATCAGCAGCATAATCCATAAACTATGGAGGTCAACAGCTTCAGTTGAAGTGGTTTAAGCTCAGCGATTAAGGTTGGACTTCTGATTAGAAGATCATGAGTTCAAATCCCAGCACCACCAAACTGCCACTGCTTAACCCTCAACTTCTCAGCTGTGTAAATGAGATAATTGTAAGTTGCTCTGGATTAGGGCATCTGTCAAATGTAATACATGTGCCTCATCAGAATGATAGCTATATACATTATATGGGCAAAAGTATTGGGACACTTAATTGTTCCTGCCATATGTGGTTCTTCTCCAAACTACAAAGCTGGAGGCACACAGTCGTACAAGACGTCTTTGGATGAGGTATAATAGAGTTTTGCATTCACTTGAACTTGGAAACTCAAATCTGTTTCAACATGGCAATGCCCCTGTTCACAAAGCGAGCTCCATGAAGATATGGTCTCCATGGTTTGGTAGAGGAAGATCTCGAGTGGCCTGCTACAGAGCTCTGATCTTACCTCTACTGAGCACCTTTGTATGAATTGGAACACTGACTGCACCCCAGGCCTCCTGACTCTGCATTAGTACCTGACTTTACTAACACCTGTGTGGCTGATAAACACAAATGTCCACAAGTATTAATTCGAATTAACAGAGCAAATTGGGACTGAATGTGGAATGCGATGTTTAAAAAGCGTGGCCTGATTGCTGATTCGAGTATTCTTCGATCTTCAGCTGTCCAGATTCGGTGTCCACTTCAGCCTCAGATTTCTGTTCTTCACAGACATGATTTGCTGTTTAGTTGTTTTACTTTATTTAAATCAAAAATCAAAATGTATGTATTTTAGGATGTTTTTTTCTGGTCATCACGGTTGTTAAAAGTGGTTACCGTAGGGATCCAATCAGCTTGAATTACTTTGGCTATTCTCTGACATCTCTTATCAACAGGGAACCTCTGCCTGCAGAACTGTAGGTTTTTTGCTCACACACCATTCCGTGTAAACTCTAGAGGTTGCAGTGAATAAAAATTCAAGGAGTGTTTTTTTTACTGAATCTTGCTTTAGCGTTTTTTTTTGTAGGAGGATGTGGACTGCAGTGTAACCACATTTACAGCTATCAAACATACTGTAGAAACTTCCATCACTGGCCAGTTAATTAGCTTCTCATGCAGTCTTTCCTTATAGCCACTCTCATGTTCAGCTTTTTACCGAGTGTGATAAATAATGACAGGTTAACAGATACCATATGAAATGTCATTCTCAGAAAGACAGAAGATTATAAATTAAGTACAGGATCCTGAATGTTTTTTATAAGAGAAGGTATTTTGACTCATTGAATGATTGACTGAATGACTTTAATTGTTGAAATGTGGCTGCGCATGGAGTCTAGCTAGCCGAATTTTAACTTCAGACAGAGAGAAAGAGAACGAGAGAGGGAAAGAGCCAGAGACTAAAAGAAAGAAGTAGAGTGAGGGAGAGGTAGGATAGTGTGAGGTGTTTCATTATATGGATAAGTGTGTATTTGCTTGAAATATCATTCTCCTGTTAAATGAAAGATATTTAAGGAAGTACTGGGGCGTGAATGTTTCTATACACGGGTCGTGGTTTTCTTGACCTTTATATTGTTTATTGATACGACATGCAGTTTGCTAACAGTGTCACAGCTCTTGTTTTGAAAAACAGGGCAGTTCTCAAAGGTCTAAAGAACTTCTAATAAAAAAGACAGCTTTGAGAGCATTAAATCAGAGCATCCCATCCACGGGGTCACAACCCAGGACTGGGCTGTGAAAGAATTGTCAGGGTTGCAAGAAGGTTCTTGGGGCAAAACAAGTCACGTCAAGTCAAGTTTATTTCTATTGCGCTTTTCACAACAGACATCGTCTCAAAGCAGCTTTACAGAATTTAGTAGTTAAGGTGAACGATGTGTATTTATCCCTGATAAGCAGCGATGGTGCCTGTGGCAAGGAAAAACTCCCTTAGATGTTATGAGGAAGAAACCTTGAGAGGAACCAGACTCAAAAGGGGAACCCATCCTCATTTGGGTTAACGTCTATAGATACGACACTGTAGTTTTTATTATGCATTTTGCCCTTTCATTCAAACACTTTTATCCCAATTTACATACAGCACAAGCTCAGCTAATTATTAACATACGTGTTAAACAAACATCCCAACAAAAGTTTTTTTAGTGGAGGAGGTAAAGGCCAAGCGGTAATGTGGTAATAATGGAGCGACAGCTAGTGAGGAGAAAAGGGGAAAAAAGAACGCAGCCGTGAACCGAAAATATGATGACTTGTATCTATAATACAGTTTCATCTCTACTTTTGTCTCTCTCACTCTCTGTGTGTATAAACAAATGCCCCCCACCCCCCCACACATTCAAGCAGCCGATCTGAGAGAATATTTTAGAACACATGGTGTACAAAAGGTTAGAAACACGTGTCTTAAATGACTCATTGTTATTAAAAAATGCTTTGTAGCTTTGCCTTTTCTCTTTTTGTACTGTACAGGCAGGGATTTTAATACCAGGAACATTTCAATCCATAACACTAGAAATTGGGTAGGTATGCTGATGGTCCATAGCATCTTTGAAAACAGAATAAAAGACACTCTAACAGTCTGTACCTTGAATTGGGACCTTCTCCAACCCCATGACTGTACTACTCATATCCTGCACTCATTCTCCAATAACTTCACTTTTAATACAGAGAGACATCACTGTGCACGCACATGCCTGGATAAACACAATCTCACCAAGAGACTTTTTTTTATTTCTGCTTGGCTTTCTTTCTGTCTGTGCTTTCCCGTCTGAGACACAGGGTCATGCATGGACACGGATTCAGCGTGCATCCTGCTTTGTGTTGTTAGCGAGGAGATGCAGCTTTTCCAGACTCAAACGTGGGACGCTCTGGAGTGCTTTAGAGAGAGATCGAAAAAGCCGCACGACTGCTTAGTAGCATTTTATATCTAATATATATTCAGGGTTCTCCAGAACCTTCGACACCCTTCATGTAAAATGTAGTTAAAAAAATGTTAATTATAAAATAATAATAATAAAATAATTTTGATTAAAACAAACAGATTTGAAGCAACTCCAAATGAATTTCTACCCTGCACATTTATCAATTACATGCACACAACACACTCACAGCAGGGCTACTGAGGCCACACCCTCTAGATGCATTCCTCCAAAAGCTAAGACAGGTCATAAATACTTATTTTGGCGAGTATTGACGTAAATTACATAAATATTACATTCATTAATGTTGCAAACGTCCTTGTGCTGTGTGTAACGAAATTATACAAACTATTTGAAAAAATGATTATAATTTTTTTTTATTAGGTTACATGCATGTCAGCTTATGACCGAGCAAAATGTTTCAATTTATGTTTTATATATGATACACTTTATATAAATGTCCCTAAATTTCGAATTAATTCCCATAAATCGAATGTAAGTTCGGAATTTCGAATATTTCCAAAATTTCTCAGATATTTTCTGGAACATTTCTGGATATGTTCTGCCTCTTTGCAAGATTAAAAATAATACATGGCAAAGGTATGATATCCTGATGAGTATTGTGGGGTAAGAAGGACATGCAGGTGTTGACTGGATATTTTTCTGTGTTGTAGAAATGCACATTACACAATGGCTGTTACAAAACACTAACAGTGTAACAGTAAAATGTGCTACAAGTGTTATTTTGAGCAGAAACGTAGTTGGTGAGTTACAATGGCAACAGCCCCTAATGATGGTTCAAAACTTATTACTGTGGTGTTTATTGTAAATATTAGCAAGACACTTGTATTTCAAAATTAGCATAACTAACTTGCTAGCTAATGTCAAATCCTGCATTAATACCATGTTCATAGTAGCTAGCATAGGCGAGACTATTCTAGAAATGTCAATGATAGATAGATAGATAGATAGATAGATAGATAGATAAATAGATAAATAGATAGATAGATAGATAGATAGATAGATGGCTTATACTAAAAGCATCCTATAATTCTAAGAAGCCTAGAGTATGTGAACACTTAAATAAGTGAAGTATGAGTATATCTTTGTCATTTCTCAAAGCTCTGGAAATTGTGTAAGAGCATGAAGGCAGCTGATTCAAGCCATCAGCAAGTGTAGTCATTAAAAATCACAAGGTGCTGTGAATTGTGAGCACAGAAATGTAACCGTGAGCAATGTAGTGGGGAAGCAAGCATGCAGAGAAACCGGCAGGTGTTGGAGCAGTTCAGTTTTGCGAGCACTAAGTGTGCTTTCGTTCCCTTTTACTCCAGAGAGCACACAAGTCAAGGGTTTTGGCTATTATTAAAGCTACTGTGGTTCCAAAAAAAGTTTTCAATACTGGTCATGAGAACTAAAAAAACAATCATTTCATGGCTTCATGTGAAACTCGGAGAACATCATGATCTGGTACAAATATTTACTGTGATGATTAACCACAAGAGACACAAGAACGAAATCGCTAATCGGCATATATTAAGTTCTGAATAATAATGAAGTCGATTCCTGACAGGAGTATGACGTTATACCGTTCCCTCGCCCGCAGATTAGCATAATAATGTAATTTTCTGTGGAAAAACCATTGCCTTGTGTTTATTCCACCTCCCACTACCGTAACCCCGCAGAGCTCTCCTCTACAGCCACACACATGTAAATATGCCCCCTACTTCGATGACATGAAACAGCGCTGGCACAAGAAAAGCCTGTTGGGAAGCTTGAATAATTAGACCGGAGACCTAATTCCATCAGATCTGCAAGCGACACATGTTGTTTGAATAGCTCTGTAGTGGCAGCGTGTTTGTAAGCAACTAAACCCTCGCTTTTCAATTCCACTTTACACGCTAACCCGAAACTGACCCGCACCCACACGGTCTGTATTTTTTTTTTTTTTTATCAATGCCAGATTCTTCAGAAAGGGAACCAAATTGCAGTCAAATCTAATGCATTTACAAATCTGCTTCTCATGTGGACTAATTGTAGCCAGGACCATTGCAGAGTTGAACTAAAAAAAAAATGGCATGTTTTCCGCTGGACAAGTGAGTCATCTCCACAGAAGCCTACTGAGCCTCATTTACTAAACACTATATATAAAAGCCTGTGAAACAAGCAGTAAAAAGGTCATGTAGTTACTGTTTTATTCCAAACTATAAGATGAAGTACACTGTAAAAAAAACAAAACAAAAAAACAATGTTAGGAATAAACCAATCTGAGATAGATATTGTAACCATAAGGTTTAGTAGTTTATTAGATTTACTTGTGAGATAGATAGATAGATAGATAGATAGATAGATAGTGTCGAAAACCATCTCGACAGATCCTCTGTTTCTATCTAATCGCATGCATTATTGTAAATTATTTAGCTGAAGGAAGCCCTGTAGATCGGTGTCTATCTCCATGGATAAAGGTAATAGGCCAAAATAGCGAAAGGTTTCACAGACTTTCATCGATTTTCTTTATTTTATTTACCAGCACTTGTCCGATTTTTTTCAAAGAAATGTGGAAAAAACATCCAGCGAGCAGCAGGTGGTTCTGCAGGTGGAAATACCTTGATAACAGAGGTCAGAGGTCAATATTTAGACTAGTTTGTGTTCAAGGAACAGTACAGTACCTCAAATAGGCAACTACAGTAACTACACAACAAATACACACTCTTAACAACAGTGGTGAGCAGAAAAGCAGCTCAGCCTACAATACCAGAGAGCCACATTTCTGTTTATACTCCTGTCAGCCAAGATCGCTTTCTCTAATAAATTTGGAGCAAACTCATCTCCTCTGTGAGTCTATTGCACTGCACCCAAGTGGTAAAGTGAAGCGATGGTGCGAAAACAAACATAATGACTGAATAGTTTTTTTTTAGACCATTCCAAATTTTACTCCTGCTTTAAGAGCAACTTGAAATCTCACAAGAAACAGATTTTAAATCCCAAATCCCAGCTCCAACATGCCTTCAGCTTTTATTTTAGAAGTGTAGGAAACACCTCATGAACCCAGTCACTGCTTCTTTTCGAGGTGCCGCTCACAGGCACCAAGAAAGAATTAACTACATACATGAGCTAACAGACCCTTGTGATCGATTTCGCTATCTGCACTCTGGTCAACAGGGGAGAGGGGAAGGACATCCTACCCACTCCAGGACTCAGAGCCAATTATGGTTTCTTGGATTCCTGGCTTGTAGATGGTTGCAACATGGCAGAGTTTCACACTCTCTCAGCACTTATACAGTTGTTCCACTTCAAACTGAATGAAATGTGGTGTAGGCAGATAAAACCCGAGCTCGGTACAAATACAGATTTGGTTGGACCAATGCATATTTTATGAAAATGAAAGAGCGTTTATCATCCACTTTAGGAAAACCTGTAACCGGTAGATCATTATTGCTACTATCCAGTCAAGTAAACATGTTGTCATGTTAACCGTATAATGCATAATGTACGAGGTGGTATCAAAAAGTATTTTTCTACATTTACACAATACCATATCTAAAATACTCCCCTCACAGAGCAATACAGCGTTTCCAGCGTTCCTTCTACTTTTGGAATGTGTACTGGAAGTTTTCGTTTCGCCTATCAAACACATTTTCTAATTCGCGCTGGAACAAATGTCGACCTTTGAGTTGGATCTTCGGGAAGAGGACAAAGTCTGCAGGAGCCAAATTTGGCAATCAGGGTGGGTGTGGAAGTGAAATAATGTGGATTGTAAGACTTTTTCAGCGGGTTGAACTCGTTGGAGGTCTTCCTGATTCCTCATCGTTTTCCAATGATGATATTTGCTCTTGAAGCACACGTGCAACTCAAAACACCTCGAACGACTCGTTGCAGCATTGCCGTATGTCAACCGTATGTCATGTCAAACAACTCTGGCAGATTTGCCCAGTTTCATTAAGTATTTCACGTTTCTCTTTGTTCTGACTTGCTGTAAATGAGGTAATTGCAGATGTGGAAACGCATATGGTCAGAATAAAACCAGTTTGCACAATTAGTCTCTAAACATTTTTATACCACCTACTAAAATTTGTGTTGGTCGTTGCAGTCCAGGGCTCAGATGGAGATTTTTCAGGTGGCTGATGAAAGAAGGTGGTCATGTGATCAGCATGATAGCTTTCTTTCTTTCTTTTCCCTCTCTTTCTCACTCACTCACTCACTCACTTACTC
>MU551617.1:2426453-2533642 GCA_024362625.1 Silurus asotus | reverse complement strand
CCCCCCCCCCCCCCCCCCCCCCTCTCTCTCTCTCTCTCTCTCTATATATATATATATATATATATATGAACTCTATGAGATGTGCAGTTTTGGACTCATGGTGTTCAACCAGTACGACTGAACTGCATACATTCATATTTAATACAATAGACACAGGGTTGATATTTCACATATTCATGATGCAAATCATTACATTTGTACATCGCAATGTATCATACAGTGTTTAACGACACCACGAAAATTGAAAGCTAGTTGGTCCTAGGCTATTCATTTTTGTATTAGTATCATTATCTGTATGAAAGAATCCACTCATAATAATCTCACTGAAAAAATATGGGAAATGCTGCATCCCTTATTGACACTGACGACCGGTCCATTAAATATGTTTAATATTGAATATTGAATGTGAGAACTCCAGGCCTTTGCAGCTCTTTATTCCACCTCCACACTATCACTCTTGATCCAAGTAATAGATCATTTTCATTACACATTCAATAAACATAATGGAGATTTCCAATTATACTCCTGCTGTCATTTAGATTTGTTATTTGTTTGTTTTTCTGTTCGTTCAGTGAATAAACTCTCAATTCCAAAGGCCAGAGTTGTGTACTAGTTTTTATGCTCTGTGCCAATAAATGTTCATATTAGTGTTCACGTCGGTTACATTCAATCATCGCACTGAAATAGTTTCATAGTCTGTTAATCTGGACAGGAGTAATAGTTAAAGTACTTGATTTCTTTAGCAAGACGGCGAGTAAAAGGTATTGTGTTGATTCGTTGTTGTGCGAAGACATTTAACTACATTACCGATAGCTACGTGGATGTAATGCGTAAATATTTTACAAATCGTAGGTTATGCGTGTGATCCAGCGACACTTTAAATTATATACAGATGCTTCTCACATTACCACAATCTTCTTCTTTCATGGTTAATGCTCATATAATGTCACCTCAGTGTAGATAGCAATCGACAGCATCTCTGTAATGTAATCCAGGTCGGTTATGCTGAAAATCCAGACGCTGTGCAGTGAACCGAGGGTATACAATATCCGGCTGTGGCATTTTTGACTTGTTTGTGTGGTAAGAGGCAGGCCCTGAATGCATGATACTAGCCATGATGCAAATATGTGCAAGCTAGCTTAGCAAACACACACTCTTACTAAGCAGCGTTTGCATTCAAAAAGGAACTGTCAGGGAAAGGCTTTGCACAAAAGCAGCACCTGTCACTGTTCTTTCAGGAGCAGACACCGTGATTAGCTAAATTCAGATCTCCTGAAGGTGTGGATGAGCCTGTCATAACTTGGCTGAGGATTTCTTGCCATGCGAACAATGGAAATTAATCGTGTTATTGTCTCTTAAGTGCATTTTATGCCACTCATCATGGTTAGCATAGCAGTTTACTGTAAGTGCATGAAAAAGTAAGTGTAAGTTTAATTTTCTTCTGAAATTACTAACTACAGATACATACGGCTGCACAAATTATCATCCGAAACTCATTATGTAGATAAAAGTATTGGGTCACCTGCATTTTTTTTTATATGTGGTTCTTTATTAAACTGTTAGCACAAAGTTGGAAGCACTCAATTTTTGATTTACACAAATCAGGTGACACAAACGTTCCAGCATGACAGTGTTCACAATGTAGCTGCTCAGGTGTATGAATGAGACAAATGTACGCTCTGGATAGGGGTGTCTGGTGAATCCCATAAATATGATTGTTAAAATGCACTGTTCAAAAAACATGTATGAATCTAACGGTCGCGTGTGCACAAACTTTTGTCCATATTGTCCACATGATGGATCAAAAAGTCTAATTTTATAGGTACTGTAAACATCTCTAAGACCTAAACATACACCTACACCTACTGCGTTGCAGATTTTAAAGGGGGGGTGGGAGAGGGGGTGTACTCAGCTTCAATCATGTCCAGCTTCACCTCCTAGACTCCTGGAAAACTGGAGACATGATCATTCGTTATTTTTTTTAATGCCTCAAATGTTTGACGAATAACTTTGATGTCTTCTTGTGCGCTCAGTACACAATTTCACCCTTTAATATGCAGAAGTAAATATAATTTATTGTCTTTTAATGATAAGGACACTGAAATGTGAATCATTTTGCAAATTAATAATACACATGAATATTAGGAGTCCCTCTGCTGTAAACTGTGAATTGGTTATGGATTCTCATGAAATTACATATGAAATTATACCTGTAATTGTTATTACTTCTAAATAAATTTAATCTAAATGTTCATTACAGGAGGTGCATTTCATTATTTAGTAATAAAGACCATTTAACAGATTTCACTGTTTATTTCCCCTTTCTTACCAACACACTTCCTCTCCTCTGTCATTGCTTTGATCTATAACATGCGCTTTTACATTAATTTTTTTTGCTTTTTCTATTTTAGCATGTTTATGATTTTTGGTCCTTATTAGTGGGATAGAATTGAAGTCATTCTTCTTCTGAGAGTGAAATTATATTGTAATTTCATGAATGCTTGCTCAGTACTGGAACACATGGTTTTGAATGAAGTGAAAAAATATTATCCAATTTTGTGACATTTATTTAGAAAGAAAAAGGTTTTTATATGACTTGGGTTATTGCAATTATTTTGTTTATTATTATTATTATTATTATAGTTATTATTATAGTTATTATTATCATCATTCTACATTAGTGTATGTGTGTACTTCATACAATTATAATACACTGTTATAAAATTTGCCATTGGGATAGACAGCTCTGATACCTACACACCCTAGTGCAGCCAACACCACAAAGTTTAGTGTACATTCTTTTAATTCTGATTCTTTGAGTCATGCCAAGTCAACAGTGTTCATTAATGCTATGGGAACCCAACCATAACTAAATCCCTACATTTTTAAGGTAACATTTGTCAAAATTACCATTTAGAACAGTGCACAGCTCTTTTTCCTACAGAATCACATTGAGCCTGCGGTTCTTTGAGCCAGCGGTTCAAGGTTAAGGCCAGCTAATGTCAGGTATTTAATACATGTTGAATTAGAGTGAGATAACAGCACTATTCCATCAATGAATCCTTGCCAATTTGATCAAAGACGAATAAAATGGAATCTATTTTTCAGAAGATTTGTCAGACCCTGCTCGCCATGACCCCAGAGACTCTACAACAGTACAAAGCCTTCCTCAGAGATTAGTTTGTTTTCCTACATAAAGCAATTCTTCTCAAGCTTTTCAAAACGACATCTGCTTAGTCACCAAGGACCATGAAACACTATGTATTGCTGTACCTTTTATGTGGTTAAGTGACTTTTCCACATATTTATACAGACTGAAACCCCATTGTCTAAAATCCCTAATGCAGTGCCTCAGGGTTACAACATGCAGTGCACAGTTAAATATAGCCAACAGATTTTTATGTAAATAGATTTCTGGACAATGACATATTTGATTAGCAGAATAAAAAAAAAAAAAAAAAAAAAAAAAAAAAATTATATATTTTCAAATATCTATTTTTTTGAGAGGGAGAGAGGTAGGGAAAGGAGGGGGGAGAGAGAGAGAGAGAGAGAGAGAGAGAGAGAGAGAAATAGATAGATAGATAGATAGATAGATAGATAGATAGATAGATAGATAGATAGATAGATAGATGGATGGATATACAGATGGTCCCTGAGCTGCGATGGTTCGGCTTACGATTGCAACAACATTGTAAAAATATTTAACATTTTGTGCAACAGGTACAGGCAGCAGAGTATGATGTATGATACACACAGCTGGGATGTGCGTATCTCTCGCCCTGTGAGATGCTCCACTCTCGCTAGCGGTCGACACAGTAAAATTGTCTCTTCAAACAGCAATTTTAGTGATAAAAGCATGTTTTCCAAGCGCCCAAGTATGTCTCCTGCTTGTAGTTAAAAAAAGAAGAGGAAAGATATCAGTTCTGAGCAGAAAATTAAAATGATAAATCAGCATGAAGCAGGAAAGACTGCCACAGTCATAGCACCATCTTCGACTTACGATATTCTTTACATAACGATGGGGTCGTCAAGTAGGGGACTACCTGTATATTGTATTAAATTTTTTTTTAAATCTGAAATGTATAATGTTCAAATCTGGCAAGATTTGAAGTGTGACATGCTTTAATGGAAGTTTAAATTTCCTTGAATATCACCGTTGCAAAATAAAAAAAATGTTTCTTTCTCATTTCACAGATCGAATTTAGCAGGTTTTTGACAATGAATCCTAATTTGCTTGGAAGACTGCACACATTACGGTGTGAACATCTTAAGGCTAATGCTGATCAGTTCAAATAATTATGACTAGCTGATTGTGTAATATCGATAACAGATGTAGATTTTACATTTTTACACTATATCCTTTCTACCCAAGTGAGAGGGCTAAGGGAGACGTATGAGAGTGTCTGGTTTCTGTGGATATTATGGATTTTTTTCACTTCAGTGTTTCTGGATGTGTTCATGTTACACTTGCATGCCTTGCTTTTGTTATCAGAATTTCAGACTGTAGGATGCACTTACCAGGCAATTGAACACATTTCTACCGTTTCCTCGATGTGCCAATCTTACCTTTGCATTGTGTGCAAAGCACTGAGAAGGAAATGTAGCTAAGCTAAGGAACTGCCTACTCCTGCTTTTCATTGGTTTGTATGTATTGTCTATCAATAGAGTTTTAGTAGCAAATTAAGAAATGTTTGGTTCATGAAACAACTTGGGATGCTACAGTAGGTCTGAGCATTTTCAGCACAACTTATCAAAATGTGTTTAGCAGACTCTCTGTAAACACTGAGCAGGGAGACATTTTAATGCCATTAATCCTCCCACTCCTAGTCATAACCTTTTAAAAGAAATCGAATTGAAGTCTTTTCTGATCAGTCGGAGACAAAACAGTGGCACTGGCACTTGTTTCTCTTCCTTTTCCTTTAGGTTGTGTTTTATACTTTGCAAAGAAAATACACTGAAAGGACAAAAGTTGCTGGACGCTTGAGCACACTGTTTGCATGTGCTTGTTAAGCATCCCATTCCACATGTAGTCCCCATGTTATCATTGTAACCTCCACTCTACTGGTAAGATTTTCCACTAGATTGTAATCGCAGACATTTTAACCACAAAGGTGAAGTCAGGTGGTGATATATGGTGAGGAGCCCCGAGGAGCAGTCAGTGTTCCAGTTCATCTCAAAGATGTTTAATAGGGTTCAAATAGGGTTCAGAGCTCTATAGCAGGTCGCTCAAGATCTTCCATTTAAACTTATATAAGGTATATCTTCATGAAGCTAGCTTTGTGCACTTTGGCATTGTCAGGCTGGAACATGTTTGGGTCTTCTAGTTCTAGGGAAGGGAATATTTTATGCTACCACATTCTCTACATCCTATACAATCATGTGCCTCCAAGCCTGTGGGAAGTACCACATATGATTGGTCAGGTGTCCCATGGTTTATTTTTGTCTCTAAAGTGTCATTTTTATATAAAATCAGATAACATCTTGCATCCTTTTTGCTTAAGATCTTAAATCTCTTATGAGAAACCCTACAACTTAAGGTTAATTACTTACTTTTCCAGCTATAACATTTTTAGACTGATGCATTAATGCTTGAGAAATCTTTTATTTTTATTTTTTTATAGTAGCTAGCTAGCTATACCCATGTCCACCTGAGTGTTAAATGCTAGGTAGTTTGCTAACACTAATTATCTGACTAATTATCTGCCCTCGTTGTATTGATCAGCATTGAGACCAGGATAATGACTGTTAACTCCCTCACACCATGACTTAATTCCATTTAAAAAGACTAACACAGTAAAGAGATTTCCACTGTTTTTTCTCTATGCACCCCTCTGTGTAATGAAAGGACCAATTGGAAAGGTTAAAAACGACTGGTTGAGACAATATTTAGGCAAAACGCCCCGCAAAAAATACATACGTGACGATAGTGAGAGTCTGAAGCAAGGTAAATTAGTGTGTATGATTTTTTTAAAATGAGACTTTCCCACAAGAATAGGATAGACTAATACAAAATCTATACCAGCTGTTTATTTACAATCTAAATTTGTCCCATCAAGTCATTAGTTTTTATTTATCGAGGGTTTATATCATAACTCTAAAACTCAGCAAAATACGGGATAGCAATAAAAAAACAAGTAGCCAGAAAATCAGCTCACTTGTAGGAATATAACATTTGGAAAACCGTTCCAGTGAATGACATCATACCTCCTTGTAACCATTGTATAGAAAATAATTCGCCTTTAATAATAATATTTTTGTAACACCTAGACCTTGAAGGGTATTATGGGTAAAGCGTCATTATTTTCAACATTAAAACAGAATGCATATTTGTCTTTTGGAGGTTTCTGAGAGAATTCCTATGACAAATAAACAAAAGAAACCCTGTATAGTTTTTTCCTTTAGGATCTGTAAAGCCTAAGCTGAACTAATATCATTTGTAGAAATATTGATTTGTTTATGTATGTAATTAAATGCATAGTTTTCTGCTAAATTGTGCTCTGGTTTTATAGAACAACCCTATTGACTAGTCCTAAATGATCAATTCATAATAAATTGTCCAGTTTTGTTGAGCACATGTGTCCTGTGTCCTGTTCCCGGAATTTCCTCATGTCAGATTCCCGAGAGACAGAAGTGCGATCGGATGTCATTTTCTACCCATTCAACTCAAGACTTTACATTATGAGATGCATTTTTACTCATCATGGTTGTAAAGAGTGTTTTTTTTTGTGTGTAAACTTATTTTGTCTGCTCAAACAATTTACCCAGAGGTGCCACTCACATTTTTTTGAAATTGGAGTTTACAATGAAATTTAAGGCATTTGGTAGACTCCCTTATCCACTTACTATCATCTCATCCATACAACTGAGCAGTTGAGTGTTTAGGGTCTTGCTCAAGGGGATATGAATTGATGACCTTTTGATTAGAAGTCTTACGTCTTAACCGCTGAGCTTCCACATCCACAATGTGTAAACTCGAACTTTATGAAAAGCTAATAAGATCCCTAGTTCATCATCTACTTTATACATCATGTACTAATTCATCATATACACAGGTTTGAGGCCCTGAAAGAAAATACGTGTGTATGTGTACAGTCTGTACAATATTCACATAATGACAGTACAATTACTGCATCCACCTGCATGTAACGGGCTTGAATATCAAATAAAGACTCTTACCATGGTTATTATGTACGGCATCGTACGGTCACGTTGTGTTCTTATTAGGGTTGCAAATTTCCAGGAATTTTCAATGTCTGGAAACTTTCCATAGGAATTAACTGAAAAATATGGGCATTACCAGGGAATAATGGGAATAATTTGTGAATTTAACCAATAACAGAGAACTTAAATGTATTTGAATAATCTTGCAGGATAATTGTGGTTAAAGAACCAGATTGAATGCAATTTCAGTTGAATTTCTTCCCTGAACATTCATCAATCACATGCACACGACACACTTCACTGCTGTCACACTGCCCTCATCAAGTCCTGCACCACCCTCACATACTTCTCTGATACACCTGACTTACTCATACAATACCACAGCTCCTCTCTCTGCACCCTGGCGTACGCTTTCTCTAAATACACAATGCAACTCCTTCTGACCTTCTCTATATGTCTCCATCAACATTCTCAAAGCAAATAATGCATTTGTGCTGCTCTTCCTCAGCATAAAACCATACTGTTGCTCACAGATGTGCATTTTTATAGTCCCTAATTTATTTCTAGAAATTCCCATGAATTTCTGCTAAATTTCCAATTTGAAATATTTCCCAAATTCCCCAGAATAAAGTTTTCAGACATTTTCTTTGCAACCCTAGTTCTAATAAAAAAAATTCAATTGTACAAGGTTGATGAGGACGATTAATCTGAATGTTGAGGTGCGATACATGAGAATTAGAGGAATGTGTCATATCATGGAGCCTAGATAGGTGTGTGTGTGTGTGTGTGTGTGTGTCTGGCCAGGAAAAGCCTGGTCATGAGAACCAACCTATGTAATTCAACAGGCACGGCTCTGTTGCACACACTCCTTCACCTCCTAGTTGCCGTATTTCTCACTCCTCGGCTGACTGACAGGCTGTTTCATGTTACACACGACCACATGCAAGGAGCTGCATTGTGTCACCCTGGGATATCATCAACTTCAGACTTTTACTTAGCTTGACTGGAGAGACGAGCAGCGGGAGTACTACACAGGGTTTTCCTCGGGAATTGCAGCATGGTAGTAACATACTAATGCGTATTAACGGTACACATATTTTACATTTCTCCTGATGAAAACACATCATGGCTGTTTGTTTTATTGAATATGCACAATGTTTTTTTTTTTAATAGTACCAACACATTGCGAGGTTTTTCTTCTAACAGGGTGTCTGAAAAGAACCGATCAGAGTAAAAATACATTGTACTTTATTAAATCATTTATTTATTAACTTGTTAGCTCTTGTTCTCTATATACATCTCAATCCTCTGTTTCATGTTTTTGCAGGCATTGCTCCAAATACTCAGACCGACACCTTTTGCTCAATATATTGCGATTGGTTCCTGACTTTTTGGAATCCCTGTAGTGTAATGTAACCCTGACTGTGAGATTTACTGCCAACTACCTCTTCAGGAACAGCGATTCTTCGAACAAACGAATGCCACTGAGGGGAAAAGCCTTAAAATCTTGATAGCCTGGAAAAAAAATAAACAGCTATTATTTTAATAATTTTTTGAAATGGCACTTCAGTATGTCACCAGGAGAAAATGTGTTTGAATCATGAACAGCATTTAAAGAACCTGTGGAAGTCTCTATATTTTTTTTTGTTATGTAAATAGACCCAAATACTGTACACTTTATGGTCTACACATATACTTTTGACCAATATAAGCAAAAAGATGAACACACACCATGCAGAAATGCCGTAATATTTTACAAATTATATCTTACCCACTTTGTTATGTGTCCAAATGGCCCTTGTTGTTTTTAATGTAACTCAACATGTACTTTGGAATTTTGGTTATTTCTGATTAATTTGGATACATGATCTGAGATTCTGAGACAAGGCAGTGGGGTCCAGCTTCAATCCTTTATCTATCTATCTATCTATCTATCTATCTATCTATCTATCTATCTATCTGTCTGTCTGTCTGTCTGTCTGTCTGTCTGTCTGTCTGTCTGTCTGTCTGTCGATCTATCCATCTTTTAGAGTTACTATAAGGAATGAAACAGTGCCATAGACAGAGACATGTATTTTATTCTGTGGCTAAAGATTGGCACCAAACCAGCCTGAGATTTGGTTTAAACTCTCACCAGTCTACTTCTGTAATCATGAGAAAAGACGGTGTCGTCCCTGCACAATGGTAATTAGGCACCGTGCATCTGTATTCATCTGCAAGCTCGTTTTTTGTAGATCAAGTGAAATGGCCATATCTATTAGTGAAAACAATCAGAACAAGGCTGTAATTAGCACTCCTGTTAATAAATCTGCCTCGCCAAGTACTTGTTTCAGAAGAAATAAATGATTCTATGTGTAAAAAGGTATCAAGGTCTCTCCCAGAGACATTTCTAAAAGCAAAAAAAAAAGGGATCCTGTCCTGGTCTTTTTTTTTTTTTTACTGAATGATTTTCGTTGCTGTTGTGTCAGGTCAGGTTAACTAATACATTTGTATTGAAGATTTTCCCCTCAGGAGTTTGTCTTTTTTTTTTTTTTTCCCCCAACGCTGAAGATGGTTGTCATAAAGCTTGCACAAAGATATAGGCGTAAGGCATTAGATAACAAGAGATGAATAGATTGCTGAAAGGCAGGCGCTGTTTGGTTAGAGGGAAGACCGTTGCAGAGAGGTTTTCAAGGTTGAGCTGATAGACAGAATTGCAGAAAGAGCTGCAGTCTGGAAGAACTCCTACACAGAGTGAGTGAATGGCATGTTCTCAGTGACAAAAAGTAATTGAAATATCTTTTAAGTTCATTGGGAAACAGGTATTTGCAGACAGGTTCTGTTAGATTTTTTTTGTTTAAGCCTCGGTGTCGAGTGTGTGCGCCTGCTAGCGCACCTCCGCACGTGCGCGCACGTACACCGGAAAGGTAATGAGGGCCCTTGTATCCATGGTGACAGCAGGCCACATGCATTGTTGTTTGGCTGTAAAGGAGAAAGAAAAGGTGGCTCAGTGACAGCCTGTGACTCGGCGAGACCCTTAACAAGCTGTCATGTTTGTCTTTGTTATGTTGTATGAGAAAAGAAAAGGGCTTTTAGCTCCATTAACTGCTACTGCATTAGCCTGATCTCCGTTTGGCCCTGGAAACGTGAGCAGAGTTTCAGGAGGTTTATCAGAGCCCAAGCCCTGACCATCTAAAGGCTATTACACAAGACTTCATCATGCAGGGGATATAAATGAGGCACGTTGAGATAAAAGAAAGGGACATGTGTGTGTATGTGTGTGTGTAAGGGCATATGTTATTACATTCTGGTTGGGAACCGAAGGTCAGTCTGTCTGTCTGTCTATTTACGTATTTATCTGCATCTAGATCAATTAAAAAAAAATATATATATTCACAAAAGTATAGGACACTGGAAATTTCACTGGTTCCTTCCTGATTTACACAAAGTTGTAGACACACAATTGTAAAGGAAGTCTTTGGGTGCAGTAGCATAACATTTTCCCTTTACTTGAAGATTTAGAACTGGAAGACCCAAACCCATTTCAGCATGACAATGCCCCTGTGCACAAATCTAGCTCAGATATTAAGCAGCCTGCTATACAGCACTGGCCTCAGTCCTGTTAAACACCTTTAGGATAAATTGGAACTCTGATTGCACCCCAGGCCTCCTCATCTCATCTACATCAGTACCTGACTTCACTAACACCTTTGTTGCTGCAAACTCCAAAACCTAGTGGATCTCTAGTGGAAACCTAGTCCACCTTTCCATGAGAGTGAAGGTTATCAGAACAGCAAATTGGGGACTAAATGTGGAATGGGATGTTTAAAAGGCACATACCAAGCTTATGGTCAGGTGTCCATGATACTATGTGCCCATGTGGTTTAAATAAGCTGAAATCTCATAAACACACTCCAAAATCTATTAGTACATCTTCCAAGAAGAAGAGTGGAGTTTATAATAACAGCGATTGAAGACTAAAGGTGGAACGGGATGCTCAAAAAGACACATCTGATGGTGATTAAAGATTTGTATGGACTTTTGAGGTTGAGATTAAATTTAGGATATCTAACTGATAATTATGTCAATTGAAGGTTCTCACAAGGTTAGTAAGACATGCATTTGTGTGTTCATGTTTTTATGTCTTGGGATACTGGACAGTTTTGACCTTGTAGTGATATTTGGCTGGACATTTGGCATTTCAGTAATAGTAAGAAGTGCGTGTGTGTGTGTGTGTGTGTGTGTGTGTGTGTGTGTGTGTGTGTGGATAGGAATATGTGACAGATGTGACCTTGTGGGGCAAATGCAATCTTTTATTTACTGAGTCAAAGGTTAGATTCAGATTTTGAGAATTTGCTTGCATCATTTTAAATGTAAAGTAAGACAAATGTGCATGGCGTGGTGGTCCAGGAATAGCATCAGGTTTATAGTTGTAGAAGAATAGTATGTGTGTGTGTTTGTGTGTGTGTGAGAGACAGACAGAGAGAGAGAGAGAGAGAGAGAGCGTGAGTGACTTGTGGATGCAGACTGCTTTTAGCCACACTGCAGGACATTTAGATGGGACAGAGCCGAGCCGAAGTGATGGACGACAGCTCTGGAGATTAACAGCACAAAGCTCGGGCTCCATAGCAGTCCGCCGCTTCGTAACCATTCCACCCGACTTCCACGCTGCCTAAGGATGTTGTCTTTTGATACTTCTTCAGCGCCTCCAGCTTCCTGAGGTTGAAGGGGGTCGTAAATTAAAGCGGGCATCCAGCGCTAGCCCACAGACACGTCCTAAAGATTGAAGTGTCTATGAAAAGAGCATATGTTTCGAAGCTGTCTCACGACTTCCATGGACAATTTAGCTAATTTATGTAGCCTATCTAAAGCATGCTGGAACACTCTGGGTCTATTTCTGTGCACAACTCGGGGGAGGGAAATCATATGGTTTAGCTTTTGTTTATTACCACAGCCTTTCTCTCTTTCTCTTTGTGTCTCTCTCTTCGATTCTTCTCTCGCATGTCCCTGTTTTGAAGCATATGTTAACAGTTAACAGTGATTTTCTTTCAGCTGGGTAATTCCTTGACTTTGAAGGCACATCACACCTTGCTTGAGATGTCACAACATGGTTCAAAATTCTCTGCAAACCGTCAAGTTTGGCTGAAGGGCGAGAAAGCGGCGTGTGGATGTAAAAGGCTGTGGCGTCCATTTAAGCATGATTCCCTATTAATCACTCCGGAGATCTAACATCTTTTGTTAACTCGAACGCAGTTGTGTAGAATTAAAATGGTTGCATTAAAAATCAAAAAAGCACCCCGAGATGCAAACGTGTGTGTTTCTTCTCTGAGCATGCAGTACACCATGCAGCCATATGCTCTCCGACTCAGGCTCAATGAATCAGATAATGATTGCTTTGTTGCCTTCTATTTGACTCATTTCTATTTGTTGTATGGATTTGTCTCCGCACGGCTCCTATACGGCTGACTGGAACGCGGGGCTAATTTATGATGTTAAGCGAGAGCTTTTCTGGCGCGCATCTGAGTAATTTGGTTTGTCTCTCAAGGACAATCGATACGGCAAGGCAGCTGATAAGCCTAGTTAAAGCTCACTTTGTCACCGGACCTTTAAGCTCCGTCTCGAGAATATCTCCGATACACGGAAAGGAAGATCGATCGAAAACAGAGCGTCACGCGTGACCTCGCTCGCATTGCGCAGTCATTTGATCCGTTCAATTAGCTCACTCTGAACGAACCGCCGCACCGAGAGCAGCTTTCATTTACATAACCGAATTAAATCCAGAGTTGAAGAGGAGTGTGTTTGTAGTAGGTGTAGGAAAGCAAGGTGTTGAATACACTGTGTCTCTCTGAAATACATCTATCACTTGAAGCTTTTCACCTTATCTCATGTCCACACGTCTATATATTTATATAAATTATATATTTTTAAGGCTCTCATGAGAAACCCAGAAGGAGACAAATGTTTAGTCTACATTTGTTTAACTGCAGGAAGAAACATCAAAAACACAACATCCTTAGACTTCATGAATGTTGTCTGGAATGATAACCAAGAGGCACGCTGCGATACTTTGGTCTGCAATGTCTTATTCGTTTGCAATTAAAATTCGCTTTGTTTTATTTTTAACGAGATTTCGGATAAGACCCGGCCGAGCATTCTTTATTTGAGTAAAACCATAAGGAGAACTTCCTCTCGTATCAACAAGATGCCAAGAAATGCGAAGGAAGATGCGAAGAAAGAATTTCACTGTGTAGTAATGTATTTTTCTTTTTGCCATGTTTGTGTTTTTTTCACGTTTGATCCTTTTCTTGAAAAGACAGTGCCATCGAATGTGGTAAAAAACAAACCAAATGTATGGTTATGGTAATGTTAGACATTTGTTGAGCTTTGGAAATGCATGAGTGACTGCTGACAAGAATACAGCGTTATTATTAATTATTATCCCTTTATTACTATTAATTATTCTAATTATTATTGTTCATGATTAGCCTGAAATAGTTAGCTACAGTGTTCACACTTGGCCCAATTGCAAATTTGTTTAAGTTGCTAATGAACACAGCTAATCAGCTTATCAGCTATCTGCTATTCCTGCTGCATTTAATCAACGGTGTCAAAACGGTGACCTTTGAGCCTAAATCTACATCTTTGGGAAGAGGGAGAAGTCCACAGGAGCCAAATCTGGTGAGCAGGGTGGGAGCGCACAGGACCATGGCATCAGGCACACTGACTTTTGAAGCTCGGTGCTCAGTGTGACTGTGCATGCAGCCTTGTGCTGCCATCTGTTGGCGAGTTAAAAAAACTAGTCTCTGAAAGTTTTAGTAGTTAGCTGAGTGGTCTGGAGAAGGAGCAGCTACATAGCATTGAAATTTGTCAAAAATATTCCAGTTTTTTATATGTTCATTCAGATGGAGAAGATTATAAACACATGTTTTTGGTGGTAACAGCCTTTGATTTTGGAGTGTATTGATTGTATGGTACAGAATACCAGCATAGACTAGAAGCACAAAAGTCTCAGAACACGGGATTTTCCAGCCACGTATGGTTCTTCCCAAAATTCTAGCACAAAGTCTTTGGAAGTGTTAGCATGCAATTTTGCCTTCTCTTGAACTCGGAAACCCAAACATGTTCCAGCATGACAATGCCCATGTGCACAAAGCCAGCACTATGAATATATACTTTACTTAGGTTAGAGTGGAAGATCTTGATTTGCCAGCTATAGAGATCCCACCTTAATTCTATTGGAACACTGACTGCATCCCAGTTTTCCTCACCCTACATGATTACCTGACTTTACTAATTCCCTTGTGGCTGAAAACCAAGCACACTCCAAAACCAAGTGGAACATCTTCCATGAAGAGTGAAGGTTATTATTGAGAACTAAAAGCACATACCAATCTTATGGTCAGGTGTCTACAAATTTTGTTCATATAGTTTACTTATTGCCTTTAAAATGGTAAAATTCTCACCTCATTCAGGTAAAAAGTGCAACATATTCAAGTGTGGATGTTTGCTTGAATTTTAGTGCATGTGTGGATGCTGAAGTGAAGCGAGCTGTTGCGATTGTTTACTGTCTTAGCAGAAATTGTAAAGATTTTATGGTTCAATATTTCTAATAAAATTGCAATTAAGGTCTAACAGTTAAAGACATAACATCATAACCGATTCTGTTGTGCTTATATAAGTGGTGTATAATTGTGCTTTTCTGCACATGCAGGAGATTGTTTTCATGACATTTCGTCTATTTTTGTGAAAAGAATTTTGCTAGAAAACTTTGTGGGGAATAAAGTAAAAAAAAAATGTCTGTATATGTCTAAATTAAAGCCACAGGCAATCAGTGACTCAGTGTTCACTTCTGACCACAAGCTTTTGAATCTTGTAAAATTATATTCATATTATATTTATAGACCTTGGATGATATAGCGTGGCACAGTTATCGTTGAAATAGTTATAGCAGGTAAATGTGGTCGGTCATTTGAAATGTCAGTCAGACCGTCTTTCTTTTGTGTGAGTAGGCGGTTCTTGGCCCTTCTTGCTAGACTCTTTAGCGAGCTCCATACGATGCACCACACAGCGCCTGTGTACAGAGTTTATCTGTTGTAGCAAAGCGTCCTCAGCGTGCGGCCTGGATCCCTGTGAAAAAAAAAACTGAGCAGGAAATACAAACTCACCAGTTGCACGTGACTCCCACGCAATACGGCTGCCAGCACGGCTCTTCCTGGTGGCACCGAGCTCCCACAGTGCTGCTGATTATTCTTAACCCCCACACCCACCACGCCTGTCACTAAGCGCCGGTGAAGTAGTGGGCAGCCAAAGCAAAAACACAAGAGCTAATACGAGTCTTAATCCTGTTTGGAGAAACAATGCGGCACGCCATTCTCAGACTCGCTCCGCCGTCGTGCTTTAAAGGTATTAGCATTCTGCAGAACCCTGTCAGATGCTCATTCCGCCGCCTCGCTTCCTTTGCTGTTCTATTATTCTACTCTCTCTCCATTTTTTTTTTCCTCCCCGAGGCTCAAAAAAAGCTTCTGTGTTCCGACTCTGCTAGAGGATGTGGATTTGTGCGAGGTCCCCAGAGCCTCCTGTGACCTGTGATGTCACAGCTGGAGAGATGGAAGAAGTAGCGATGATGCTTGTGTGTGTGTTTTGTGTGTGTGTGTGTTTGTGTGTGAGAAAGGTAAAACTGGATTAACCTTTGACGGTGGGATCTAGGTCTGAAACCCAGTGGGGTGTTCATGACCCATGCGAAAAGCATTCCATCTAACTTGAGCATCAGCCTCCATGAATACCAACGTTCTCTTGTCTGGCTTTGATCTGCGCCTTCCTTCTATTTTACTTTAGTTCCCTTAACCTTCGGTTGAACTCAGCTGGGGTTCGAGTTTCCTACTGGGGATGGTGTTCGCAGCAAAACATGAAAAGAAGAACAAGATATACAGCGAGAAGAAAAAAATTTATATTCATATTATATTTATAGACATTGGATGATATATTCAGTAAATGAACAAACACTATTTATAGGCTTTTAAGTAATGTAACAATATATACTGGGATTTCATTTCATTTCTTATTTTTTTTTTTTAATGAAACAATAGTTTTGTTTGTTTTTTGGACAATGGACTAAAACATTTTGTTGCAAATGAGAAGTTCAGCAAGGTTTCATTGAACAAAATGTTCTGCAATAGGGTTTGGAAGGATTGTTTTTAATTTGCTGCACTGCCAATCATATAAGCTATTATTTTCAGTGCTACACACTATTAATAGTGATGCACTAGTTCCAGGCTGATCCCAGGAAATAATACAGCCTTCATAAATACATGGAGTTGGGGGGTGGATTTTTTTGTAACTCTTTGTCAAAGTATACATATATAATCATTTTTTAAATCTCATAAATGTTTTTTCTTACATTTATACTGTCAGAATTGAACATCTGGAAAGTCTGTATATCACTTATGCCTTAGAATAGCTTTAGAGTAGTGTTAGTGGTGGTACTGTTTAGTACTGAGAGCCCAGGAGAGTTCACTTAGGTCCAGGTCTCCAAACATCTCATCCAGTGTTTAAACACAGTCTATGATCCTGGGATTGTTTAAATAATACTGAACGCTGAGCAGCATCTGAGGTGTCATTTTAACCAGCAACGGAGCTCCAAAGTCATGTGAAATGGCGATTTAGAGTCTTTAAAGCTCTTTTTTTTTTTTTATAGAATTTTCTTCATTTCGTCGTTCCCGTCAATCACTGTGTCGCTGTATCGGGTAAATCGTAGTAGCGTAGCAACTGCCACTTTAAACACACATCAGGGGAAGTGGCAGCTCAGTGTTTAAGATGTTGGAGTTTAAATCCCAGCCTAAAAATATCAATGTAAAAATGTATGTTGGAAGATTGAGTACTGAAATAGTTGAGGGACAGCAAACCTGAAGTCAATTAAAGAAGTATCCTTGGTAGAGACAAGCAGTAAATACTCTGCTACGTTTACATTTTCCACTCTTGGCAACCTGGCTAATTTGTTTAAGTTGCTAATGAACACAACGCAGATGAGTTCATTAGGACCTACATGGGTTCATTAGCAACCCAGGGCAAGCTTGAGCACACTGAGGTCCGGGTCTTCAAACATTCCATAGATTGAACAAACATAGTTTATAAACTCGGGGTTGTATGAACAATACTGAGCTCCGTGAAACTGGAGTTTCAAAGTTGCATATAATGCAGACGTACAGATCCCAAAGCCATGGGTGTGATATCTACTTAAGAACGCTCTTCAAGTACTATATTTTGGCCCATTTCCAGTTGTTGTATTCTGGAGCTATCAGGTATTTCATAAGTGCAGAACATTCTCTATTGCGAATGCACTGACTTCCTATGAAAGAATGCGATCACGTTTTCTACGTGTGTTTGATTTACTCCTGTTACATTTTATTACACCAGGAAATAAAAGCCATCATTTAGTACGTAGACGTAGTAGAGTTATCGTCTTGTTTTCTTTTCCCTTTGTTAACCTGCTTTTTTTTCTTATAGAAAACAATTGGCAGTTAGTAAATGCCACACACTTTACCATCATCCCCTCCTGACTCATCTTTGTAAATGATAACGACTCGGAAATGTGGGAATTATCCCAGCGAGGCAGCGAGACAAACCACACTCATCCGTAAAGCAGAGGCACATCGGCTGCTTTAGTGCGGTTTAGGAGGAGTCCAAAGGGAGGAGGGGGTGTTCCCTCAAAGAATATTTGACTGTAACATCCCAGCAACTCGAAAGCCAGTATTATGCTTTGTGTGTGTTTTATTGACCTACCTTGATACACTGGAGGATGTTTTGATCATGTGCTCTTTATATTAAAACAATCTTTCTTTTGACCATAATGCACTGCATTATAAATAGGTGGAGGCGCATTTTCGAGCTTTTCTTTACCAACTGTAGCCAAATACCCCTTGATCCTGATGATTTATCTTGTTCCGCTCATTAGGGAGAGATTACTGAGACACACTCCGGACACACACACATCGCCTATGGTGAGAATCACACAGCATGAACTCCCTTCCAAACAGTTTCTCCAGTAAGTACTGGGGAACTTATTTAGAATTTTAAACAGCATTTCTTGGATAAAGATAAAGGAATTTGCAGAATTGAATATTTATAACCTTTTAAAACGTACTCTTGTTTCATGTTTGTACAAATGACACCCTTGAGAGCGAGTGCAGCGATGCATCCTCACTATTGCTGATGAGTATTAGACCGAGCGCGTCTCTTTTCGTACCACGTCACTTAGGAAACGGGTTGCTAATGACGTGATGCCTCCTTGAGTCACCGACACGCATGACAGTTTTCCAAATCGTCGCGGTCTCTTGCCAATACCAAATCAGCATTAGCGAAGACCAGCATGTGCTGTATTACAGAGCTTATTGGCAGCCTCGTCTGTTTTTTTCTACAGCTGTCTCGCACCAGCCTCTCAGGGTCAGACGCGGTCTCTAACGAGAATACACATCTGGATATAGTGGTTTGATGTTTGGCTTAAGGAGCAGCTGTGCTCAAAAAAACTCAAAAGTGTTTGTAGTAAATTTCATTTTTTTTTTTTTTAGGCAAAAGTGGCTTATTGGAGATAATGCTACTTCCGTGAATGTTGAAAGACTACAGGAAATTGGGACGGGTTAAAAAAAATAATAATTATCTGTACTATTGCTTTTCAATGGGGTCGTACCCTCAGGCCTACACCTTGAAAGATTCTTTGAAGAGTTTCTTTAAAGCTTTAATCTAAAAGCTAATCATTTTCCAATTATGAGTCTTAAATATATTTTAAAGGTACACTGTCTTCATGTTTCCAGCGATAAGGAAAGTGCAGCTTAGGACTTTTTTCCTGCGAGGGAAAGGAAAGTCAGCATTGCTCATATTCACTGCCAAGGTTTTGAAAGATCGTCTCTAGTAGGGATGTGACGATTCAACTAACAATGCGATACGATTCAGGACACTGGTTTAATGATATGATTTTCTCTTTTATTTTATTTTTTTTATTAAAAAATTTTTTTCAAACAAAAACATTTCCTTTGTGACATAAATTTTTTTTGTGTGCCAAATAGCAAAACTTTAAAATTTTTAAACCAAATTAAAATTTTAATTAATCAATGAATAAATAATACAAATGAATAATCTATAAACATTCTTCATTTTATATGACAGAAAATTGCATAATTTCTTTCGCCATGAAAAAACAGACTCGCGCACGTCACCCTTAGTGGGTCTGCAAATTCGCCAGTTAATGTCTTTTGGCCCATTTATAGCTTTTTACGTGTTCTAGTTTCTTACTGTGGTGACTAGAGATGTGCATCTTCATAACTGAGGCCAATGCGATTCGAGTCTTGATGCATAGCCGATGATACAATGCATTAATGACACATACAAAGCAGCTTCCGATGCGATGGGATACGATTCACCTTTTAATATGATGCAGTTTGATCTGATTTCGATTCCATTTAACGTAATGCGATGCAATGCAATACGATGCAATGGGAAAAATATGGTGCTTTACAATACAATATGGTACAGATAGTTTGCTTTTATTTATTTGGTTCAGACAGACAGCAAATCATAAATGTACTTAAGTTCCTTCTGACTTCTAACGCATGACCTTTTCACACACAGGCTTTTGTAGTGCAAAAATGTTTAATAACACCAGATGCTCTTTTTCTGTTCTGTCTCCAGAAAGATGCAGCTCTACCTCTGCCATGTTAATCTGTATTCTATGTGACTCTCAGGACACAGTAAAGCACAGTACAGTGTCCAGATTTAGTGCTCCTGCTGTTAAAGACGTATCAGAATGAACATTTCTACCAACTTGAATTGTCACATATTTTCTTAAATTTTCAACCGCCTCAGGGTGAATCATTCCATCTGCAGTCTGTAGAATTTCCAAACATGTGACATGTGGTTTTGTGAGAAAAATCGTTTGGCCCGGACACCAGTGCTTATGTGTTATATACGCTGACCGGTTAATTTAATTGGACAAACGATTTGCGCACCTGAATGTTCATGCAATTCTCCAACCAACCAAAGCAGATACACATTTCAAAGTGATCTCACTGACTTCGCCAGTTAGCGACAGCTGAGCAGATGGAAACACCTGTATACTGAGAGACGTTAGAGGACGATGGGTGGAGACGATAGAGGATAATGGGTGGACCGGTTTGAGTTTTCAATTTGACTAACTCAAATAACCACTCTTTACAACCCTGGTGAGCGAAAAAGCATTTCAACCTGACAAACAGTTTCTGGGTGAAGCCCATCTCTTACTATCTATCAGCAGAAAGGGACCACCATAGGACCACCAGTGAGCAGCTATTATTTTTTGCTGGTGATTCATTTTCAGCACAGCAGTGACACTGACAGGTTAGTGTGTGTGTGTGTGTGTGTGTGTGTGTGTGTGTGTGTGTGTGTGTGTGTGTGTGTGTGTGTGTGTGTGTGTTTTGCTACGAGTGTATCAGGTGCATCACTGTGATCCCAGTACAACACCTACCCCCCAAATCATATTTGTTCAGCAGCGCTCCCTCTGCACTGATGGATGGGGTAGAGGAGGGAAGACTAACTGCACTTAGCTAAAAGGGTTTGCGGTGTCACACCCTATAACAGCAGTGTTCCATATAAAACTAAAACCACTTACTTTCGCTGACTTTCCCACATAAAAAGAATAAAAATACAAGTTCCCCAATTCAAGGGAAAACAGTTGAGAATGTATGAGCACAGTGATAGTAAACTTTAATCAAGAACAATTCTGAATATTTCTTCTAATAATACCAATTAAATAAAAAAGAAGAAGAAGATTCAATAATAACAATAAATGTATTCATGTTTAAGCAACATGATTCAATAATCCTACATATGGATAAATTATTCATTAACTGAAGACCACTCTATACAGCTGGGGATGGTTTAACATGAACATCCAGATGATGTCAGATGGTGCCACGAAGATGAGGATGGGTTTCCTTTAGAGTCCTCTCAGGTTTTCTTCTTCATTTCATCTCAGGGAGTTTTCTTTTGCCACTGTTACCACTGGGATTAAACCTACAAACTAACAAACTTTTTTTGTTTTTGTTTACCCCTGTAAAGCTGCTTCAGGACAATGTCCATTGTTAAAGGCGCTATAAAAAGAAAACTAAATTGAATTAAATTATAAACTCTACTGCTTCTTCTACTATTAATAATGATTTTATTATATATTATTGTTGTATTTTATGAAAGTATTTTAGTGATAGTCGCAATAAAAATGAATAAAAGTGTAGTGTAATTGGAAATAAGCAAAAACTAGGATTAAAAACATTATGACCACCAATAATAATAAGATTCACAATAATACTACTACTATTCATAATAATAATAATAATAATAATAATAATACAGTTGTATGTTATTTTCAAAAACTTCAAAGATAATGAGAGCAACATATATCTATCTATATTTTATTAATCTATTAATCTATTTTATTTTTAAAAATAATACTACCCTATTTAAAAACTAAGAAAACTACAGTACAATAACATTAACAAACAACATTATATTATGTAATATATTATTCTTTATGTTATGATATGATATATGAGATGAGATGAGATGTTTTGTGGAGTTTTGTGGAGACAGTGCACATAGCGGAGATGTGGTTGGGTAATGGCCCAGTGCAGGAGCGAGAAGCCTCTCAGGATCTTCATCTCACTGTAATTAAGAGCTCTAATAAGAAGGAACGCCTTGATGAGGCCCATGAGTAGGATCCAGTTAACACTCCCTGAGGAACTTTTATACACACTTACACACGCACACGCGCGTGCACACACTCACACACACATTCACACACACAGAAATTAGTGCCCCCCTCTCCACTCCCCACTCTTATGTTATGTGATGGGCCAGCACTCTTGGGCAGACGCACTTAAATCAGGTTGAAGTTCCACACTTTACTCAAACCCATGAATAATGCATGCCGTGCTCTATGTTTCTCTGTACCACAGCTCATCCTCCTCACACTTTCCCCTTGTCCCTTCTGGGACCCACCTTGAAACAGAGCCCTTCACTAATTATACCTCGGGAATGTGATCGATCACGGGTTGACCAATGACTCATGGGTGGATTGATGGCTGGATTGATTACAGCAGAGGTGGAGAGTTTACCCATCCGCCGATCATTCCACTATAACACAAACAACAACACAACAAAAACACCCATGCTCACATGCTTTGCCTGTACTCGTTCTTCCTCATCAGCTCCCTGCTTGCTCCTCTTATTTTAATGAGCATTGCGAGATTTGCTCCAGCAGGGGAGTGAGCTAACCTAGCGGAGTTCCTATACAGGCTGTGTTCCAAAGCACATCAAGCTCCTACAGAGGAGCGGGAGGAGACAAAACGCTTTGTGCACCGCTCGGTTGCAGCTGAGCACACGCAACAGCACACGCTGGAGGGCACGAGAGAGAAAGAGAGAGAGAGAGAGAGAGAGAGAGAGAGAGAGAAAAAAAAACACTTGCAATAAATATCTCCAGCATGATGCGTCTCGTTCTCCAGCATTTCTTCGAGTAAATATTTAGCTGACTGAAGCCACTTTTATACCTGCAAGCTTCAGAAAGGATAGCAGACTTATGAATTCTCACTCATCGCATGCTGATCATTTCCTCTGTATTACTACTTTTCTATTTCTTTCTCTTTTTTATTTTTTTGGCAGTGGGATTCTCACAGAGAGCCTGAACTAAAGCCTGACACTGTGCAAGATTTGTATGGAGTGGAAGGGAAAAAAAAAAGATCGCTCAAATCGCTCTGGTTCGGTTTATTTTGGTGCATTTCAAAAAATTATACATTTTAACAACAGTGTGTAATAATAAACGCTCACCGTTACTGGGCTCCGGAATAAAATCACATTTATTACGATACTCACGCAAATTAGGAACAAAACTATTTCATTGCACTTTAGCATTTTAAGTCGCACGGAACGCAGCCTTTCATCACATTATAATCTCCTAATGCTTATACACACTTGACTCAAAATTAGGTGCTTAGGAACATGTTAATTGAACTGGATCTTTTAATTTTCTGAACAAAAAAACCCACAATTTGGTTGAAAGTATTAATATAAAAAGGAAATCGTTCGAGTGCGCTGTGCTTTTTGTTTGTTTTGTTTCAAAAATCTTTCCTCAATTTCCAAGACACATTAAACCAATCTTCAGGAAAAACTGCATATTATATAAAGAAGATCTCCCCTTTTCCACATACTGGATATAAATATATAGATGCCCTCAAAAAATAAAACATAACATGAAAATAAAACTGGACAGGGCAGTGTGATACAGCTCAGCAAGACATGGCTTTACTGTTACTGTTACAGCACCCCTAAATAGTTAATATATAATATATATATATAGTGACAGGATGGACAGGATTAGAAACGAGTTTATTAGAGGGGCAGCACATGTAGGACGTTTTGGAGACAAGGTGAGGGATGCGCGATTGAGATGGTTTGGACATGTGCAGAGGAGGAACACGGGGTAAATGGTGGAAGAATGTTGACTATGAAGACCAAAGAGGAGGTTAATGGATGTGGTGAAGAAAGACATGCAGGTAGTTGGTTTAAAAAAGGCAGATGTAGAGGACAGTGGGTATGGATATGGATAATCTGCTGTGGCGACCCCTAATTGGATCAGCCGAAAGAAGTGGAAGATTTTATATATATATGTGTGTGTGTGTGTATATATAAATCTGGTAAATTGTATCCATTTATACTTACATTCAATACCAAGCATTCTTTTTTTCACCAGCATAATTTTCTTTTCTCTTCAAGTCATTCTGGCAAAAAGATCTGACTGAGTTTGTCGTAAAAAAAAAAAGAAAAAGACGAAAAGAAAAAGACTCTGCATGGTTGAAAAAAAATTACATACAAATCATTGCCATTGGATACTTCTTTCAAAAAGTGTAAATAAATGCCTCCTGACATGCCGAATGTCTGCCTTACAAGTCCATGTGGTGTTGAAACAGTAGCATATTAAAATAAGTGCATTGATTTAATGCTTAATAATGAACAAAAACCTTCTGGAAAATCAGATTTCATCATTTCAGAGCATTGTGTTGTAATTAAATCTCACTAATTCATTAAGGTTCACTGCGTCATTTTTAGAATACACCAATCAGGCATAACATTATGACCACCTGCTTAATATTGTGTTGGTCCCTCTTTTGCTGCCAAAACAATTCTGATCCGTCAAACATTAACAGCATTAACATATTTAGCAATTTCAGCAACAGGAGCTCATCTGTTGGATCGGACCTCCAAGGCCAGTTTTCCCTCTCCACGTACGTCAATGAGTCTTGGCCGCGGATGAGCCTTTCACCGGTTCACCACTGTTCCTTTCTTGGAGCACTTTTGATAGATACTGACCACTATGCATTTGCTTTTTAAAAAGTTTCTAGCAAAGTATTCAAGCAGCTCATGTATGCAGAAGAGGGCAAATAGCGCCTTCCCTCCGAGTTTGTTGAGGAATATTCGAACATTATTTATCGCAGCAACGAGACTCCTAATTAAAGGTTCAGTTTGGTGTAAAATTCCCGTCAGTAAATAGAGTCTAATCACAGAAGGGATTCTATTTAGCTTTGTTTTTAGCCAGCGTGCCTCCTGTTACTGCAGGGTTGATGGGTGCCTGTTTAATTTGGGAAGTCGAGCCTGGTGTCTCAGCCTCTCTCCCCTTTTTTCCTTCCAAGGTCGTTTAGTGCAGGTATGTAGGGATTTAGAGAGTGAAGGTGTAGAGCGCATCCTGTAGCTCACGATGTGTGTGTGTGTGTGTGTCTGTGTGCACACCATAAGGTCACCATGGAGGGCAGTTTGGTTCGCCCCTGCACAGGTGGCCAGGGCCAAGATCGGAATAATTTATGAATGTTGGGTCATTCTTTCTCCACAGCCAGGCCGAGTTTACTGGCTGGAAGCCACACGTTCACCGATCAGCCGATGAGAAAAAGAAGAAGCCCGCCATTTTAATTGAAGCTTTTTTTTTTACGAATAGTTGCTAGGTAGCCTGAGACTTTAGGCAAGGTTTGATTAATGTCCTATCATGCCGCAGAATTGACCCTAAATAAATGCATCACTGAATGCATTTTCTTCCACACCAATTCATCCACATATGTCAGAGCAACCCACTGCTGCTTGCTGTTTTTTTTCAGACCTGACACACAGAAGGTTCAAAGAAAAGCGTTAAATCATTATAACTAGTAGACTGTCCAGTAGAATGTGTTATTAGGTGTAAACGAGTTAAAGTGTTTCGCCGCTTTACTCTCATTATTACATTGTAGGTGCTAAAGTCCGTACATGTGGGACAGATGTGTAGCCATAAGTCATAGTCATAGAAAAGATTAAAACCATGACTTCCAAGGTGGCGCAACAAAAAAGTGTTTGTCTTTAGGTTTTAATTTAATTCAATTGAATATTTATTTGAATGGTACAAAAATAAAATTGTCACCTATTACTTTTACAGAAATAAATAGATTGAGAATGTGTACATTTTAACTTATAATAATATGATTTCCTTTTACTGTGTCCCTATAAGTCTATTATTAGTAAGAAGGGGAGGCAGGTCAAAGCTAGGTAAGGTTGTCCAAGACAAAGCTAAGCTAGGAAAGCCTAGGAATGATTATGCTATGCTGGGCTAGGCAAGTCAAGAAAAGGCAATGCAGGGTATGGCATGATAAGACAAGGCTGTGCAAGGCAAGTCAAAGCAAGGCAATGCAATGCTAGCTAAGGCTAGGCTAGGCAAGACAAGGGAAAGCAAGGGAGGGACAAGACAAGGCTAGACAGGGCAAGTCAAGGCAAGATAAGGCAAGCCAATGCTAATTAAGGTTAGGCGAGGCTAGGATACACAAAGCAAGACAAGGTTTGGCAAGGGATAGGACAGCATAGAATAAGATAAGATATAGGATTAGATACTATACTATACGATACGATAAGAAAAGATGAGATAGAAAGAGAGAAAAAAAAAGAAAAGAAAACCTCCCCGTGGTGATATAAGAAAAAAAATCTTTAGAGGAACCAGACATCGATACTGATATTCCTCTATTAGATTTATTTTATTGTTGAAGTCATCAGTACTCACTGATGAAGACGTACGTGCAAAACTTTTCATGGCAATTGTTGTTCTAAGCCATCAAAACAATTCTGTGCATACTAATTACAGCTCAAATCCATGACAATGCTACATCAATCCAGGGCAATGAAACAAGGGTACAGAATTGGTCATGGATGGATGGTATAATCCCTCTTTCCTGTCAATCACAGTGCCACTAGGTAATTGTGAGCATCTGTGAGCTCATGTATGTGGAAGCAGGCAGACTATGCTTTTCTTTAAGTGTGTTACTCTGTCTTGTGATGGAACATGAGCTGTAGTTTGTTTATAAAGAAAACGTGACAGCCTTCACTTTATCGAGGTGGAAGATGTTGTATGATGGTTGGTAGGTGATCAAATTGAGGCTGAAGATGGATTTTTATGCAAAGGTTTGCACTACACCCATCCATCCAGTTGAACCATGACAAGATGTTAATCAAAAAGTCATGGATTTCGATTACATGTAAACACTATCGAGATAAACCTGGTATCAGGATCCCAGCATTCTGTGTCCGCAAGCCACCTGCGAGGCCGATCGGGCGTGATCAGGGTAACGATTTTCTCTCTGTAAAGATCTCTGAGATGCATTCCGACTCTGATAAACAGAATTAGCTGTTGACTGCCTTTCCTTTTCACACTAGGTGGTTATGAGGAGCTGTATTGTTTGGCAGAATGAATTAAAGTTTGGCCCACTGGCTCCTCCTTCCCTCCTTTCTGTGTATCTGCTCTGGCTCAGCTCGAGCATCCATCTGAAATTTAGCCTTTGTTCTGGCTAATGTCCTATTAATTTCATGCTCTTGCACCCACTGAAAAAAAGCACCTTGTGTCGATTTTTCCCCCCCTCTCCCTCTCTTTCATTCATCGAGTTGCTTATTAGCGAGATTAGTTTTCATGGAAGACTCGCAGACTCTCTTCTTTTCTATTAGTGGAACAATTGGATATGGAATAGTACTTAGGTTTTGTTTATTTTTTATTTATTTATTTTTTCATGTTTCCATAATCTATTTGGAATCACTACATTTCCGTATCTTAAATTGGGGCCGACCACTTTCTGAAACAGTATCCTGAACAACAAATCAAGCGGGTTGGAGAGTGTTTTTTTAATGACTCCCCTGTGACTCATCTAATGATTTTGTTTGCATGAAACCCCCCAACACACACACACACACCCCACCCTCACTGAATAGCTGGTAGCTGTTGTTGCAGGCATTAACCCCCAGACCCAGGGTTTATAGAACCGAGCATAAATCTCAGTGGAGCTTCATGCGCCTTGGCTGAACATTTCCTTACATATGCAGCGTTTTGATTAATCGTGTATGGCATTGCTCCCGAAAGCTCCGGCTCGTCACCATCTGAGGCCATTAGTCACTGTCGCCAACTCCGAATTCACGCACTGATTGCTTGTGCTATCTGTTCACAATGCTCGCCGTCGATGTGTGTTACACAATGCATTCCCGCCTCTGTACACTGCACTGGAACAGACTTCATCCACTTGTTTACAGCATGAAGGCTTTACAGGTCACATCTTTTTTTTTTTTTTTATACCATCCTTTTTTTTTGAAGATTTCCTTATTTATTTTTTGCTGCATGCTTACATACACGAACTTCACAGCAGAATTTCCATACACATTAAACATACTATAAGCCAGATGTGCCAAGCCGTGCGTGTGCCGTGCCGCAATTAGACCGCCTGAAATCGTACTCTGGTCATAACACATACATCACCAATGCAGGCATTAGCTATTACAGGAAACTCAAAGGAAAATGAAGTACGGCTGAAGTACACACATTTCTACAGAACAGCAGAAAATGACAGTTACGGCTTCACAGCTCTATATTCCTGCGCTCGGGATAATATGCTATCGTTTCTATAGTAACAAGTCATTCCGTTCAGAGGGACAAATATAAACGTAGAAGCAGTGATTTGGTCATACCTGGAGATGTTTATTTAACATTCATGAATGGACTCTCCAAAAGGCATGATTTGGGATTATTTGTGATTTTAAAAAATCGAATTGCTTTATTAGTTTTTTAAATTATTGCTCAATTATCAATCAATTAGTGTTGATTATTGTATCAGTTTGAAATTTTTTATTATCCAAAATACTCAAAAACAATGATATCGATAATTTCATGAATTTGAATTATTTGGGATAAAAAAATAAATAATTGTTTTATCTGTTTATTAATTATTGCTATCAATTATTGTTGATTATTGAGAGTATCAGTTCACTGTATTTTTTCTTTTTTATCATCCAAAACAATCAAAAACAATGATATAAATGATTTCATAATAAGCATATTTCATCAAATTGTGAGAAGATGGTAGCTCACTGGTCAAAGCATTGGCTTGTGGCTTGGCTGCTGGGCCCTTAAGCAAGGCCCTTAACCCTTCACTGCTCAGTTATAAAGGCGCTCTGGATAAGTCGTCTGCCAAATGCCTTGCTTTATTGCTCACTAAGTGAAAAAAGAAAGTGTGTGTGTGTGTGTGTGTGTGTGTGTGTGTGTGTGTTAATAGCTATTATACTACACCGTCAGCGATAACAGGAAACATCCACAACATTAAAGGATATAAAAGGATCATTTTTTAAGGTCTACAAAACCTAAAAAAACTTTCATATTGGCGAATGTCTGTGATATCCATGGAATAAAAGAACTTTAGATGTGTTGTTTTTGTGTTTTATTCCCTATTTGTTTTGCTTGCAAACTAATTGGGACTCTAATGACAAATCTGCTTCATTAATGACCTCCTTACTGATTACTTACTGACAAGGCGTTTATCTATTTGCTGCTAAATTTGCAATTTCTTCTTTAGTCCTGAGCTTTTTTTGGTGGCATGATCATGGCTGATTTTTCAGCCATATTGAGTCGAGTTCCTCATGTTTTTAATGAGGTTTTGAAAGCAGTGGTCATTCCTGCATAAAGGAAAGATTTTATACCTAATATTTAATTTACTTCAGACTAGTAACATATATTGATACATCCATAGTTGTAGCTTTTTTATTGTGGGTAAATATCTGTTGTTTTGTCATTTTTAGTGATCTGCTTTATTCCCAAGGCCTCTAGGCTATGTGCTGTGTGTGTGTGTGTGTGTGTGTGTGTGTGTGTGTGTGTGTGTGTGGCTCTGGCCGTGAGATGGCCTGCATCAGCACATTTGTATCTGGAGTGCCTGGTGAGATTGCTCTCCTGGGCACTGTCCACTGCCCATTCATCTCCCTCAGCCTTTGGGCTGATCCTCCACCTCCAAGCCCATAGAGAGTGAGATGGAGCTGGACGCAGGCCGGCTTCTCTGGCCTGAGGACAGCAGCTTAAGTGCTCAGACTGAAATTATTACTCCATTGTTGATATTTAAAACACTGTGTGTGTGGTGCGTACGAGCCGCTAGCGACAGGAATAATACGGCTGCCTCGGTATCAGTAAAGTGTATAACCGGAGGCCCAAGTTTCTTTTTTTTTCTTTTTTAATTACTTTTATGCTATCATTGACTTAGAGTTTTCAAATCTATCACTTATGACATTGTGTTTTTTCCTCTCAGCAAACGCACAGTCACAGTGAATGAGACGTCTGTACATGCTCGATCCAGTAGAAAGATGTTTTCTGAGTAAACGGTATACAGTGTGGCCTGTATCCTAGCTCCTGTGAAGGAATAGTTTCTCAGTGCCTGTCAGTCACAGCATAACGGTGTTGCTTCTGTACCTGTTAGTTCCAGTGAACGACAAGTTGTCAGTGCCTGTCAGTCACAGTGAAGGTTATTAGCCTCTGTACCTGTTATGGATACGAAGAAAAAACATTTCAGTGCCTCATCGATGCATAGATGCAGTATCTGGACTCTGTACCTGCTACTTTATGTAAAGAAATATTTTCTCAGTGTCTGTAAATTCCAGTGGAGAGGTGTGACCCCTATACCTGTGAGCTTAGGTGAAAAAATGTTTTAGGTCCCATTGAGGCCCTTGTAGCTTCTAGTTCCCCTGAAATAATATTTTTTCAGTGCCTGTCAGTTTTAGTAAATGGATGTGGCCTGTCAGGCACAGGGAAAAGTGTTAGTGGTTGTTTTACCTGCTGGACCCGCTTAAGAAAGATGTTCTTAGTCCCTGTCAGTAATAGTAAAAGGGTTAGTGGTTGTTGTCCTGCTAGATCCAGTGATAGCAGAGCTTCTCACTGCCTGCCAGTGTCAGTAAATGGTTTGGGCTTGTTGTACTTGCTTAATCCAGTAAAATAGGATGCTCTCCGTGCCTGTCAGTAATAGTAAAAGGTTACTGGTTGTTGTTACTGCTAGATTGGGAAAATAAGATGTTCTTAGTACCTGTCAGTGACAGTGTAAGGATACTGTTTGTTGTACATGCTAGTTCCAATGAAAGTAAAGGGCTAGTGGATGTGGTAACTGCTAGAGCCAGTGAAGGATGATGTCTTTAGTGCATGTCAGTAATAGTAAAAGGGTTAATGGTTGCTGTACCTGCTAGAGCCACTGGGAAAGCATAGTTTGATGTTCTCAGTGCCTGTCAGGCACAGTACAATCATAAATGGTTGTTGTACCTGCTAGATCTAGTGAAGCAAGATGTTCTCAGTGCCTGTCAGTAACAGTGAAATAAATAGTGGTTGTACTTGTTCGATCCAGTGAATGAAGAGGTTATTAGTGCCTGTCAGTAACAGTAAAAGGTTAGTGTTCTTAATACTTTTTAGTGACAGGAAGAGGTTAATAGTTACAGTACATGGTAGATCCAATGAAGTGAGATGCTTTCAGTGCTTGTCAGTGACATTAAAAGGTTAGTGTTTGTTATGTGTGCTAGATTCAGTGAAGAAAGTTTTTTATCTCAGGGCGTGCCAGTAACAGTGAAAGGATAGTGGTTGCTGTACCTGCTAGAACTAGTGAAAGATGATTTCTGTCAGTGCCTGTCAGTAACATCGAAAGGTTAGTGGTTGTTGTCCTTGCTAGATCCAATAAATAAAGAGGTTCTCAGTGCATGTCAGTAACAAATAAGGTAACTGGTTGCTGTACCTACTAGATCCAGTGAACAATAATTAGTCAGTGCCTGCCAGTCTCAGGCAAAGACAGCCTCTAATTGCTAGCACAAGGAAAGGAATATTTCTTAAAGGGCCTGTCAGGTATAGTGAATTGCTGTGAATATTTTTCCTCACTCATTCTAATGTTTAAAAATGAAAAAGATCATACCTGGAAGGCAGGTATAGCTTTTACAATGTCAAGTGACAATATGGTTTCTGTGCCTGTCGGTACCAACAAAGGAGGCGTGGCTTGTGTGCGTTTCTGTCACTGCAAGAATCGCAGTCTTTTTCTGCAAGGCCCAGTGAACATAGTGTGTCTCTTGAAAAAGGAATAGCCTGTGCTTCTCAGTCTTATTGAAAGCGGCGTGGCCTGTGCACTTCAGTCTATCAGCAAGAGGCGTGGCTTGTGCACATCAGTCTAATGGCAAGAGGCGTGGCTTGTGCATGTGAGTCTAATAACAAAAGGCGTGGCTTGTGCACATCAGTCTAAAAGCAACAGGCGTGACCTGTGCATGCGAGTCCAATAGCAAGAGGTGTGGCTTGTGCACTTCATTTTAATAGAAAGAGGCGTGGCCTGTGCATGTCAATCTAATAGCAAGAGGCGTGGCCTGTGCACATCAGTCTAATAGCAAGAGGTGTGGCCTGTGCACATCAGTTTAAAAGCAAGAGGCGTGGCCTGTGCATGTGAGTCTTAATAACAAAAGGCGTGGCCTGTGCATGTCAATCTCATAGAAAGAGACGTTTCTACATACCAGTCAAGTGGGCTATCAGGTGGAGCTGATATGCCTGTCAGTCTAAATGAAGGCCTGTCATGCCCAGTGAAATAGGCACGACGACATGCCAGTGGGCCTCCACTTCTGCAGCTAACACTCTTTATTGTAACAGAGTATTGTCCTATAGCTTAGTGCATACATTAAGATGCACATCATGGATAAAAACAACTTTGTGTGTGTGTTTTTGTGTGTGTGTGTGTGTGTGTGTGTGTGTGTGTGTAAGCTTCAATGATCAGAGCTTATTATACTCCAAAATCGAACGTGCTTGATAAGGTCAGGGCAGTGTGAGGCTGACTGTCTTACACACTTTTAATGTGGAATTACTAAATGTTATGTGTGTGTGTGTGTGTGTGTGTGTGTGTGTGTGTGTGTGTGTGAGGTTTTTTCTTGAATGTGCTTTGATCATAAATAAACTCAAGTAGGGTTGGCCTTATCAGTTATTGCTAATGCTAGAGTTCCTTCAGGTGTCTCGGGATTGTGTACGGTTGTGTAAAATGTAGCAGCGCCCACTGAAAACTGTCATAAAAGTCCCAACCAGTTAGTCTTGATTAGAGATCGTATCGAGCAATTTAGCCAATGTGTGTTTTCAGGTCGATTCTAAGGCCCAGGACAGAGCCGTGCTCTGGACAGAAGAGCTTATTTAAAGACATTGCATTCACTCTTGAGAACTGTTGATCTTTCCGGAATTGATTTCCTTTGTGTTCAATTTGCAGAAGGCCTGACGCGCTACACATCTGCCATCCGTTGTGAGGTGTTGAGAACACATATTGATCTGATTCCCATGGAATGGCTTGTTCTCAGCCATTTAAGGAAACACTGGCAGAGAGGTGTGAAAGGAATCGCTTATAGGAAGCCACATAGCTGGATAGCTGGAGATCCCCAGATTCTATATCGGCCTGCGATTGATTTTGGCTGCTTAAAAAATAAGCCATGCAATCGACCAGTGGCAGGATGTTGAGAAAGTGCTAATTGTCATTGCTGATTAGTTCAGGGCAATTAAAATGAAAGAAAAGGTGGCTAAAATAGAGGTGGTATATAAGTGGTTTAGACATTGGACTCTGGATCGTAAGGTCATAAGTTCAAATCCCAGCACAATCAAGCTGCCGCTGTTGGGCCCTGGAGCAAAGCGCTTAACCCTCAACTGCTAAGTTGTAAGTTGCGCTGGATAGGGGCATATGCCAAAAATGTATATGTCAAATAGCACCACATCTGCATTTTATTTTTTATTTAAGTGTTCCTGTAGCTAATATAAGTCGTATTTTTTAAAGCATATTTTAAAGCAAAAACCATATTAAATACATTTATATACTACACATTACTGCTGAAGAGTTTGACACAATTCAGTGAAAAACATCTACTTGTTCAATGTGATTTATTGTTTGTAGCATGTTTATAAACACTACCATATATGGCAAAAGTATTGAGACACCTGACTTTTCCAGCCACATGTTGCTCTTTGCCAACATGTGGCCACAAAGTTGGAGGCACACAATAGTATAGGATGTTTTTCTGCACGGATGCATGAAATCCTCCCTCCACTTGAACTAGGAGACAATGCCAATGGGTATGTATGCCAGCTTCATGGCATACATAAGTTGGAGTGGGAGATCTTGAATGAGGTGCTATGGAGCTCTGACCTCAACCATACTGAGCACCCTTGGGATAAATTAGAGCACTGAATGCACCCCTGGCCTCCTCACTTCACCTTCATCACTACCGGATTTGCTAACGGCCTTGTGGTTGAATGAGCAAAACTTTTTACACCCTCACTCCAAAATCTAGTGGAACATCAGAGCAGGAGAGTGAAGGCTATTCTAATAGCAAATAGGGATGTTAGAATAAGACAAAAAGCTGAATGATAATTTTATTAATTTTTTAAGTGTGTATAGTATGTACAGTTAGCAGGGGGTACAGTATTGGTTGCTGCACACCCTCAGCAGAGAAGCAGTTGACTTGTTGCTCGTATTTGGCACAGGCAACTAAAACTGCCACACAATTTAACTTTAAAATTAAAAGCACATTTAAACCCACTGGTCCAGAAGGAAATTTATATTTTTTCCCACATGACAGACCTGCATTTTTTATGCACGTCCTTTTCAAGGCTCTCTCCCATCCAGAAGGCACAGAGTTAGCTTTATTTATGCACCAACGGGTCGCTGCCTAATCCCGGGCTCCGTTTTTTGGTCTCCGCCGGCGACACGCAACAAATGAGAAAGCTCAGCAGGATTTGAGGAATCACACATACAGTGTTTGCTGCATCTCGACCCCGCTGCCCTCTCGACACACAACGTAGCACTATTTCAGACCCGGGTCTCCGGAGACCTTTTCATCCCCTCAACCTGAGCACACTCCTCCATCTCCCCTGCCTCGTCCCCTCCACCTCCCACCAGCATCATACACCTCAAGGGGAATATTCAGCGCAAGCTACTGGATAGAGATTAAACTGTTTCCTCCGTTCCCCAATGACAGATAACAATATGACACAGCACATATTTCCGACGTTTATTTGTTGCCAACTCTGCATCGTCCTAAAAAAAGCTCCCCCCACACACACACCCAGAGAAGGAACTGGGAAAAATGGTGCTGTCTGTCTTTCTAGGTGAAGGTTCCTTTCAAAGGAGCACTGCACCATTTTATACCGGTGCCTGCTTTACGCCTGTTTATTCTACAATTACGCTCCGCTTCTGGATCGAAGGAACTCATATATAGTAATTGGATCTTATGGTTATATGCTTTACCCTGTCATTACAAGCTTGACAGTTTGTCAGTGACTGGGCAGCACAGCTGCGGCTGCAAATAGAATAGCAATATGTCAATCAACAACAAAACACCACACCTCCCTCTTTTCGATCCTTTCCTCCTTGTTCTGTGAATAAATAATCGTTATTATGAATTCCTTCTCAGTTGCGGCCGAGCCTGGTGAAACCTATAAAAGAAACATAGCATTCAGACGTACTGGATGAAGCAGATGTTCTCAGACGTACAGCATGAAGCAGATGTTCTCAGACACACAGTATGAAGCTGAAGGCTATGGGTATATAAATATACTATATGTGTGTATACAGACTCTAGAATGCTAATATCCATTTTATCATTTAAATATCAGCTCTGGGTTTGAGCTGTGTAGCTCCTGATATTACTTACAGGGTTTTTTTTCTGGCTGATATGCCCTGTATCCTGCTGTCTTCGCTGTTCTCCTTCTGTCTGCATGTGCCATCTTATTCTCTAATCTCATTTCAGGTCATATTAAAAACCTGTTCTTTTCGGCCAGCTGTCCAAAGAAATGGGTTCTTTGGTATTGATGTAGGCTTGTTTTTACACCTACTTTTTAAGCTTTTAATGGTAAAATTCCTCTTTCCCTGCATTACCATTTAAGTGTAGGAAAACAATCCACGGCAGGGTGGTGTGATACAGCCGGATGTAGAGCAGAGCCACTGTTACCACTCCGAGTATGTCGAATATGGTTTCATGCCTGCGAATTGATTCTATACGACAGCCGTTTTCCAACAATGACTAGTGTTAATAATTCTAAAATCAAGCACATTTGTTAAAAGTTAGACTTGTACACAAGCAGGTACAAGCCAATTTGTAGAAATAGCATTAAAGTTTTAAAAGGGGAGGTGGTTACGGCTTTGGACTTTGGATCCGAAGATGGTGAGTTTAAACGCTGCCACTCCTGGGGCTCTAAAAAGGCTCTTAAACCTTATAGACGCTTAACTGTATGTAAGTTGCTCTGGATAAGTGCATCTGCCAAATGCCTTATATGTATTTACAGTTACGCCTCTTGGCAGACATTCTTGTCCTTATCCAGAGCAACTTACATTTATCTCATCGCCTTAACTACTAAACTACAAACCTCCCATTGTACACTAGCCAATTAGTGGACACAAGTTTTCCTAATTTCAAACACGTGGACACGTTTCAGTGTTACAGTACACACGCAGTAGCTTCACCTTGCTTAGTGTGGGTTCTAAAATAATGTAGCTAGCTTTGGGTTAATTGGTGTGTGACCTGAATTTGGGTGGCAGCAAGACTAGTTTGTTAGGACATGTATTAAAAAAAAGAAAAACAAATCTCATTCAAGTCAAAAAAATGTTTTCTTCTTGCTGATCTTAACAATCCAGCAATCATCTGTAAGTTGCTCTTTATATAAATATTTTTTGTGTTGGCATATTTAGATTTTGTATTATTTTTTTGGCTGTATGGGAGCATCATCGACACGTATTTTCTATAGAAATGATAATGTACTACAATAAACACATCGATTAGATCCGCCTTGTTAGAAAATGAACCGACTCATTCCGACCCATTACAATCGGTCGAAATATACAACAGCACTGTGTTCTCATATTTAGCAAATTCGATTCTCTGCTTTCAAGGATACCACTATAATTAGAACACTATAAGCAGTGGCTTATAAGAAGGATATTTTTTTCTTCTCCAGCTCAAATTACAGCAACTCACTCGGGTAGGATGTTGACAGGGGGTATGGTGCAGGATATAGAGGTGCACCAGGGGTTAAAGGAAGCTCTGAATGTGAACATGTACAGTCCTACTTATCATTTTTACACTGTAGAGAGAATCATAGATCACATAGATACATAGATCCTGCTTCGCTGCAGTGTAGCTTTTATTCATATTGCAGACCACACACACACACACACACACACACACACACACACACACACACACACACACACACACACACACACACAGAAGCAAAACTAAAGATGAAGTACAATTAGATGTATACTTGAGACAAAATGTAAAAAATAAATTCAGCCAATTAGAAAATTCAGTTTTTTGTTGTTGTAATAGCACCATTTCATTTCATTCATACATCAATCCACTTTATGTCTAATCTGTCGTAGGCCATATTACGTAGGCTACTAGTTGACTGAAGTAAGTATTCAAGAGGAAAAAAAGAGCATGCTGGATATTTACCTTGATTATTATCTGTAATAAATAGACTTTTGAATTGAATTATTCGGTCACGTTGTAGAAAATAACATTTTTTTTTCCCCTTACAAAAGAGATATTGGTTAAATTTGTCAAATCTTAGTCATCAGAAAAAGATAATAATTTCCAGAGCAATTTTAGCTTGGTAGTTTACAAAAAAAAAAAAAAAAAGTAGGAATTAATAGATTTATTTTCTGCTTTTATACGATTTTACAGAATTCACTATTCAAAAAAAAAAAAAAAAAAAAACCCAAGTAGGAATTAATAGATTTATTTTCTGCTTTTATACGATTTTACAGAATTCACTATTCAATTCTTTAAAGCTTTTTTTCCTTTCACTAACTGTATGCTGGCTAAATAAATGTTCCCTGCCAGCTTTAACAGCACAGCAAATATTTAAGTCTTTTACTTTTACCTTCAGTACAATAACATTGTAGTGAATGAGGCAGGATGCCTGTGTGTATACTCATTTGTCTGAATCTGAGACTTGTAGTTATTATCCATAGCTGGGGTAATAGGTGTAAGTACACATGAAGGCAACATCAAACAAGAATAATTCATAATCAATAATGATAATGCGGACACTGCAACAGAAAAATAAGCCTCAGAATGCACAATGTCTGATACTCAGACACAACAGCATGTAAATAGACACAGCACAAAAGGGGAAGACAAGCAGCGACAGTGCAGGGGTGGAGACACAACCAGATCACCTGCAAAGTCAGAATACAAACAAAAGCATATGGAGAAAAAAGCATAGGCAAACAGCAGTCGCTGTGCTGAGAAGGGAAATTCATGACGAATTAGGATTGCGATAGCAGCCGAAGCAAGTTGAGCTAATGTTTTAGCAATAGCTTAGCCAAACTGATCAGTGCAGAAAGGTCTGGCGTGTCCTCTGTGGAACCATTTGGTGCTCAAGGCAGATATTTTGAAAAATTGATTAATAAAGAAGCAGTGAAAATCTAATAAGAAATGTCTCTCCACCCTATATAATGTACTTTATAGAGCTTTTATATTCTTCGCAGTGCACCATACATCAAATCCGAGGCCCATTTAGGATCGACTAGAGTATTTAATGCGCGCCTTTTTGCCCAATGAAGTGTGTCCACGGTCCACGGGTGTGCAAAGGAATTCAAATAGCTCGAGGTGACGTGTTCACCGACATCCACACTAAATCTGGAAAAAAAATTCTGAAGAGAAGAAAAAGAATTGTGTGTCAGTATATCGATGCAGGGGGCGGAAGAGATTATTGCAGATATGCATGGTCACTGCAATCTCATTATTATTCATATCATGTACAGATCGATAAAGATCATTTCTGTTTCTGTCCTGTCAAACAATTTTTCTGGCGCTCGAGCGAATGCTGTTTTGTAGGTGAACTTACATTCAGGAAAGGCTTTGGAATCTGGTTTTCTGCTTCTGGATCCTGAACTTTTTCAGACGGTCTCCATATTGTATATGCATGTGGATTTCCTACATGTTCTCTGGTCTAGGTCAGGTCACTGTGTAAATGTGTGTATGGATGTGTGTGCGTGTGTGCGTGTGTGCGTGTGTGTTTGTGTGTGTGTGTGTGTGTGTTTGTGTGTGTGTGAATAATTGTTTGGGTGGATGGTGTTTTTCCAGTTCAGCACCTTATTGAATTAGGAATTTTTGTTTTGTCAAAAATTTTACATTTGTTCATTCATTTCTGTATTTTTCCCCAGTTTGAGCTTTTCTCTGTCAAATACACAGACAAAGCATTATAACATTATGACCGGTAAATAACACTGATTATCTCCTCATAATGGCACTGTTAGTGGGTGAATATATTAGACAGCAGGTCAACATTTTGTCCTAGAAGTTGATGTGTTAAAATCAGGAAAAATGGGCAAGAGTAAGGATTTGAGTGAGTTTGACACAAGGTCGAAATTGTGATGAGCATCTCCAAAACTTTAGCTCTTGTGGGGTGTTCCTCTGTGCAGTGGTTAGTATCTATCAAAAGTGAACCAAGAAAAGAACAGTGGGTCCAATAGATGAGCTGCTGTAGCTCAAATTGCTGAAGTTAATGCTGGTAATGTTTGATGGGTCAGAACTCTTTTACCAGCAAAAGGCAGCTGGTTATATTGTTATCTGGTTGGTGTACTTGGTGCTAACAGTCAGCTAGCGTAATGCCATCTCTGTCACCTTAGCAGCACAGCCAGTTTGGTTCTTGGCATATTCTGTATTTAAACTCCTAAATCCAGAATACTACCTGTTCCAACAACACAATGCCCAAATAAAAACTTTCTTTTAGCTTCTCCCGTTAGGGGTCGCCACAGCGAATCATCCGCATGTTCGATTTGGCACGTTTTTATGCTGGATGCCCTTCCTAACCCAACCCTCCGCTTTTATCTAGGCTTGTGCAACCCTAATGGCTGGGGTTGGTTCCCTGACCGGGGATCCAACCCGGGTCGTAGCGTTGAGAGCGCCGCATCCTAAACACTAGACCACCAGGGAATCCTAATGCCCGAATACCATGTGCAAGATATTTTTTTTTTTTATGAAAACCCATGAATACAGAATGCCTTAGTGCCATTGTAAGCTTAGTGCTTAGAGTGGCTACTGCAGTGTATGTATTGTGTAAGTGTCTGATGAATGGAGGCAGGTGGGCTATGAAGAAGAAGAAGAAGAAAAAATAAGGTCTAGTCTGGGTCACACAGCCACAGCCAAGTCAAAGAGTTTGCACTCCAGTCTGAACTCTTTGTCTCTGAACTCGTCCGTTATGACACACAGGTCGGCTTAGCCGAATCATTTGGGAGCTTCTGCTTTGAACTTGTTTTAACTGACCTCTTTACGGTTAAATAGGATTTCGGCTGCATTTTAGGCTCCACAACTGATCTCGCAGCCAAAACCTGGTGACTGGAGGTTATGAGAGCCGGAGCTGGCTAGGCTTCGGTCATGGTGCTGAATGGACGCTTAGCTTTTTCGGCCAGAGCAGGGACGCTCTAGCTCATGTCAATCTCACTGACTGTACAGCACAATGCTGCATGCTCATCTGCTGTTAAGACCTCGAGCCAACTCGGGGAACGCTCAGTGAGGAGACGTTTCTCTGGAACTGTCATTTGTGGCATGTGGGTGGCTGAGGAACCCTTTGTTTTTTAATCAAGCAGATTTGATTAATCTAATTAAAACGAACAGAGAGAGGAAGGAATGCCAAGCAGGCCTGCGATTGTTAATTGAAAAAGAATCGACTAAGCCATGTGTGATCTTTAAGTAGAAACCGGATCAAAGGAACCTCTCGTACCTCTCCAGCATAGGTCTGTTTGCTAAGGCCCTATTTTTGCATGCATGCCGCGGAAGCATTTTTTATCTCCGTGCATCCCTGTGCTTTGCTCCTAACCGCATTGTTATTGCAAATCTCTGATATACCGGCATATTGATTTAGTAAGCAAGGTGTGATCAGCACATTAAAGAGACTCTGCAGGGTTGTGTTGTATTTTATTTTTTATTTTTTTTATCTACTGCATTTATCTGTAGTGTACGTGTGATCCCATGCTAAGAAACTCGATCAATAACTGCTGATGTGAATGACTCGTATTCAATTCGATTCCATTTTGTTTGTATAGCACTTTTAACAATAGACCGTGAAGGAAATCTGCTTTACAGTAATCCGGGTGTGGATTTCTGTTCAGAGCTGTAATGAGCAATCCAGAGGTGACAGGGCACAGAAAAAACAACCAGCACCAAGAAAAAGCTATTCAAGGGTCCCAAACATAACCTGTTTAAAATAATGAGATAATAGATTATATCTGGATACTATAAAATAAAGCCTATTCTGTATGAGTATCAGAGTGTTTATGAGTACAGTTCTTACGGATATGGGGGCCACTAAAGAAAGAGCACGACTTGGGTGTGATAGGAATCATCACTCTGCTAATTAGCTTAAATACTCATTACATGGAATTGAATACGGGTAGGAAATATCAATACAAATATCACATGATTCTCAAAGACCTTTCACTGATATACAGTATGAACTAAAGTATATGGCAGAGAAAAACACCTTTGTTGCATTTATAAATTAAATGTACTCATTTGATGTTTATAAAATATATTGATTTATCAATCAATTAATATATTCATGTGTTTAGTTGTAATTATTTATTTGTTCGAATTCATTCTCTCTAAAAAAAATAAATAGTTATTCTATTTTTATTTAATCCTATCACTTTTTTTTTTTAGCCTTAAGTGGCGGTTTGTCGAAGTTGAGGGTGGATTAAATAGGTTTTAAGAGTGGATTAGAGGGATGAGATGGATGGATGGATGGATGGATGGATGAATGGATGGATGGATGGACTTTATCAATCCCTAAGAGCAAATATAGAATGGGTGGGTATGAGGCTGGACAGAGCCTTTGTGGAATGTTAAATGTGTGGCACCTCCTCTTTGCTACTAAAAATGTATATTTAAAATACACCATATAAACAAAAGTATTGGGACACTTGACTTTTCCAGCCATATGTGATTCTAACCCAAACTGTTGCCACAAAGTTGGAGGCACACAATTGTATTCCAGCAGGACAAAGCCAGCTTCATGAAGAAATGGGTTTTATTGGAAGATCTTGAGTGGCCTGCTACAGACCTCTGACTATAACCTTATTGAACACCTTTGAGATAAATTATTTGGAACGCTGACTGCACTCCAGACCTCCTCACCTCACCTACATCATTACCTAACTTTACTAACACCCCTGAGATCGAATGAGCACAAATCTCTAAAAGAACACTCCAAAATCTAGTGGAGAGACCTTCCCAGAAGAGTGGAGGTTATTATAACACCTAATGGGTAAAAGTAATAATAATAATAATAATAATATTATTAATAAAAAAATAATAATAATAATAAATAAAAATGTCAGAAACGATATTTAAATTTTTTTTTTTTACAATTTTGAAACATTATAGCAGTTTCTAATCAGTTTGTGATTTTTTTATGATATCCATAATATCAATTTATCATATCATTGATATCATGATATCACCATCAGCTTGAAGTAATCAGAGTCAGTTATTCAGGTTGTTCTCTCAGTAGCACATTGAAATTCTTGACCACGGCAATCACATGCTTTTACAAATACTTTAGCTATTAATTATGCTGATCGATGGTGTCCTTCGAATATATGGTTTTATACCATTATATCCCTGGTAACGGCGCAGTACAGATGACTTGCGCCGCCATGACTACAGGAAAACATGCGGAACGCTTTGTTAGGTCTGGCTCCCTGACTCGGCTCATCATTATGCTCCATGATGAAGTGATGCATCATGCTCAAGGGCAGATAATGACCTTAATGACAAAGACTGAGCAGAAAGAGAGAGCGAGCGGGAGAAGGAGCGAGGACGGGATTTGTCTCTATTTGGAATCCTAACGTAGCTGTAATTAAAATGTGCATTATGTTTAACAAGGCCATATCTCTTCGGTTTCAAATGCCGAGCGAAAGCACGCTGACTTTGCCTGGTGTTATATGAGGTATGAAGGAAACACTGAGCATAACTCCTGCTTCTCATGACACTTTGGTATGCTGCATTTGTTTTTTTAAATGTATTTCTTTTCCTACCAGCTTTGCGTCTAGTGTTCACGGTCCCCGAGCAAACGTAACCCGCTCGCTCATCTCCTGTGTTAAAAAAGAAATTACATGGATGATATATTTGAATTGGCGAAGGACTGACTGTCATAGAAGGCAATCTGATCTAAATTGAACTACTTTTCATTCCAATTATTCTGGAAGAGTCTCATTTACCCTCCCACCCCCTTTTCTTTTGTGCAGAACAGCTGATGAACACTGCAGGCTGCACCAAAGACATTAATAGTTACCAAATCCTGTGACTTCTGTATAACATTCCTAGAAACTACTTTCTGTAGACACATCACATGTGAAACATCTGTTTTATTGTTTCCTTGAGTTTCGAGACTGGGAACGCTCCAGAAAGAACGAGCGCTTTTTTTTTTTTTAAATTCTTCTTTTTTTTTTTAACAGCGCTGGTTGGAAAGTTGTCCCCGGAGGAGAAGACACCACAGTCGACAGACAGAAAGCTGCTTTTATCACTTCTGAGGTCTTTAGAGAAGCATTATACACGATCGCAGTCATTAATTCCGAAGCAAAATGAGAAATTAGACTCACATTTGGTGTGATGGAGTTAATTTCTCAGGGCGTGTGAAGTTAAGTTTATTGTACAGGCTTGAATTTTTCTTGAAGTTGATGAGAACAGAAATGGGCTTGTGAACTTTTTTTTTTTTTTTTGGCGACTCTTTACTGTCTAAGTGGTTAAGGCTCTGGGCTACTAATTGGAAGGTTGGGGGTTCAAGCACTGGTATTGCCAAGCTGTCAGTAACGGCCCTCTGAGCAAGGCCTCTAATCTTCAATGCTCCCGGGGTGCTGTTTAATGGCTGACCCTGCACTCTGACCCCGGCTCCTAACATTTCTGGGATATGTGAAGAAAAGATTTCACTGTGCTATAAAGCACCTTGATTTATTTTCTTATATGCTTTGCTAAAAACATTTTTTATGCTTAAAGAGTTAAGCAAAGAGTGGATGATGAACATGCAACAAACATCATCCACACTGTGATCAATGACTGGATCGAGAGCAATCAGAGCTACAATGAGCAATTTATTTATCTCTCTTTATGTATCCTTGGTTTGAATATACATGCACATGTGCATGCACCATGCTGACTTTAGGTTTATGATTAGATTGTAAATAAAGTTGTTAAAGAAAATACGACATGAGGACATTTGGATAGTGGGTTGTACAGTTGAATAAGTTAGTAGTAGTATAAGTCAGGAATGGTGTTGTAAAATAATTGCACATTGTACTGTATAACATATGCAGAATGTCTCCTGGTCGGTGCTATTTTGCGGATTTAGTCTCTTGTCCTGCACTACTTGCACTAGATTGCACACACTGCTCTTTATGTGTCAAGGAAAACTTACTTTAGTCCTTAGCGCTGTGTTCTGTTATGTAGCTCTGTGTTGTTTGTATGTAGCAGCAGGGACCTGGAGAAACGTTGCTTCATTTCTTTGCATACTACGTCAGTTATATGTGGTTGATATGACAATGAAAGCTTCTTGAATCTTGATTTAAAAAATAAACTACACATTGGAAGTGAGGATACTGTATCTAAGTGCTCAATGAATTCAACTGCTACTATACGAAATTCAACCACTACTATAATATATACAGTATATATATATATATATATATATATAAATATATAATAGTACTGACTTTTCTTTTTACTTAAGTTAAAGTTAAGGAGTTTGGGCTCTGACATGTACTAAAAAGTAGCCATTACTACTACCTGTTTTAGTGACACGCTGGTAACTGGTCCTCACTTTATATTAATATTTGGGCAGTCAATAGATTCAAAATATTTAATCGCGATAAATCACATGATTGAATCATTTTAATCTGTTCCAAATGTCCCTTAAAATAAAACTTTTCATGTTTTAATACACTAATCAACATGGGCATGGACAAACATGGATGCTTTATGCAAATGTATTTTTCTTATTAGTGAAACCAAAATCAACATAGAGCATGAAAACTAAATATTTTTGTAAATGTATTAAAGTAATAATGGTGTTTTAAAGTACGCAAATCAAGCTGATATGTAAATCAAGACACCAAATTGAACATTTGCCAGGTTTCCACATGGACAGTAAATCATCAGAGAATTTTCTTAATTGGTTTATTTAAAAATAGACTTTTATAGCTTTCTATTCATATATTTTTTATGTCTGTGAGGCGAGTATTTACTGAGATTCAGGTTTTTTTATTTGTGTGTCTGTGAAGAGAGATGACAGCAGAGAGTGCCCCCTGTCTGTTGGCTTTATTTTACAAAAGCACAGTGTTTTGTTGGTATTATGAGTGTATACAAATAAAAGTAGACCCTTTACAGATTCAGGTGATGTATTGCTCTTATTTGTACGATGAAAAAACTTAAGCTTGTTTCGGCGTTATGAGGAAAAAATGCCACAGGGCGCGCCGACGCGTTTGTCGACCTCAGAGGGTAAATTGTATTAATCGCGCGTTAATAAAATTTGTGATGTCAAAATAAATTTGCGTTGACAGCCGTAATTATTATATTAATACAAAATAATTTTTTCTTTTGTTACCCAATGAACAACCACCATATAGAACACAATGTGATCAAAAAGGTCTCTGTTCTCAGTCATGTTTACATCGCTGACTCCCTCTGGCACATCCACGTAAATCCCATACTTCTTATTGCATTCTGCCCTGCTTCTTGTTTTATTCGTAAACTAGTCGACATCTGCAGTGTGTGAGAGCCAGGAAATGACACCAGTGGTTGATTGAAAAAGCCACGCAATGACAGGAAATATGTTGATGGGATTAAAATGCTGACCACAACGAGGAGAAAAATATTGACATTTCAAAAAATAGATTAAAGCCAAATAACAAATCTGTTTTGAAAATGTAAGAAATAGAAAGTAAAGATATTTGTGTTTAAATTCAATGATTGAAAGTAAAAAGTTGTCCGAAAAATTATTAGTGAAATAAAGAACTGATACCAGAAAAATCTTTACCTTAAGTACAGTATTAATACTTTGTACAGTACATTATTCACCTTCTATAATATGACCTGTTATGGAATGTTATCTCTGTTACCACAGCATTTGTGTTATGTTTAAGGGAAAGTATGTCAAGTAAATATGATTGGTATCCCTGCAGTAAATCGTTAAATAGCTCTCTGAAACAGTATTTTTCTTCTGCTACTTTTCTTCTGATAGATTAGACTGGAATAGTTTGATCAAACATATAATATAGCTATGGGCTCATGACAGGAATACAAATAAGAATGTTTTGATCTATTATTGCTGTTTTTTTTATGCATACTTTACTGGCTTTTTTGTTTTCATAGATACTAATGAGGATTTAACTTGTTATTTGCTTGTTTTTTTTTATAGGCCTGAGCAACAGAGGATTGTGGGAATGGCATCTCTCCCCACAATGGTGTGCCTTTGATCAGCGGCAAAGTGTCTCTGGAAGGACCCGTAGAAGAGTGAATGGAAGTCATGTGTCCTTTCTGCATTGCCGACTGCGAACAAACCAACAGTGAATAAAACCCTGAAATTAATTCCATTCTTCACTTAAACGTGGGCTGCAAATTTAACATGTGGAATCAAGTAACATTGTGAGTCTTTGGATGTTGGAAGACTTTTCATGGAAATACAGCGAGAAAAATCAGGATGGAGAACCGAGTCGAAAGAAACTGTTAGATACTAGGGAGTTTTAGAATCCGAGGCCATCTATTTGCACAGTGCTATTTTCGAAAAGGCCAAATACATTAACGCGCCACGCTGGGAATAAATTTCTCCTCTGAACATCAGAAAAGCAGGATTAGGAGCGTGCCTGAATGAAGATGGCAAGAAAGTGGAGGTGTAGTGGGCGGAGACTGCGGATCTCAGTGCTGCTGTTGCTGCTGGCGGCTTTATCGCTGGCACTGGAGTTTGATGGCCTGCCAGGCCAGTGGGCACGCTATGGCCGTTGGGAGGCTGGCGCTACGGGTGAACTGAGCTTCGCAATGAAGACCAACGTGAGCGACTCAGTGCTTCTGTATCTGGACGACGGTGGCAACTGCGACTTCCTGGAGCTGCTGATCAGCGACGGTCGCCCTCTGCTACGTTTCGCGCTGCACTGCGGCGAGCCTGCTACGCTCCACATGGAGACACGAGTCAGCGACCAGCGCTGGCACAGGGTACAGCTGGTGCGCAACTACCGCCACACCACGCTGACGGTGGACAGTGAGGTCAAGGTGGCTGAGGTCAAATCCAAGCGTAAGGAGATGGTCGTGGCAAGTGACCTTTTCGTGGGAGGGATTCCTCCAGATGTGCGCCTTTCCGCTCTCACCTCCAGCACCGTCAAGTACGAGCCTCCATTCCGGGGCCTGATCGCCAACTTAAAGCTAGGAGAAGCGACTCCGGTCCTTCTGGACAGCCAAGGTGTAAAGATTGATCTGGAGTACCTTTGCAACAAACAGAATCCTTGTAGCAATGGAGGACACTGCTCCATCTACCAGAGCGATGTCCTGTGTGACTGCACTAACACCGGCTACAAGGGAAAATACTGCACTGAAGGTACGCCCGAGTGAATGTAGGAATGCGCATGAATATTCATGACATTTGACAATCTCCAGGAAGGCAGTGTAGTGGTGAAATGAAGGTTAACAGTCTGGTCCTGGTGGTACTCCACAGATTTAGGAGTTTTCTTATTATTAATGATTCGCTTGAGTGTTTTCCTTATCTTTCTTCTTCGCTCAGCTGGAGTGCCAGTTTGACCGCTGAGCAAAGATCATGTGGGAGTCCAGGCTGAATCTGGAATGATGAAACAGGCTTGTAGTGAAAGGCGGCCTGCTGCCTGTAGCTCAGTTTACAGTTGAAAAATCTTTCAAAACATCATTATAGTGAATTCGTGACTTAGATGCGTGGGTGAATACACCACTTTGAATGCATTACTTTCCAAGTGTGCTTGCGAGTTATAGCCAGACTATAGCGTCTGATGCTTTTTAGAGTTTGAGTTATATGCTTCTTCGCTATCACACTTTCATTTTAACAGGCAAGTTATAGATAAAACTTTATAACACAAACTAGAGCTGTATTTTTTCTTTTCTTATTTTTTCTTTTTTTCAATTTTCTTTTCTTTTAATTCTTTTCTTTTCTTTTCAGTTAGAGTATGAACACGTTTTTTTTTATACTAATACTGCTGCTGATCTGCAGTATTATAGCCTACTGTATTATAGGGTAGGGCTGTCATGAAGTGTTTATTTTTTCCTGCTTTATCCTTCATAGCAATCATGAAAAGTGCAAACTTGCATGTTCACACACTTAGTCTAATAGACTCAGTGGAGGAAAAAAGTACTTCAGGAAAGCACTTCTGTACAGCTGCGTGCGATCCACTGCTGTCACTGCGTCATTGTTGTCAGCATCGGCTGATCATCGAGAACAATAGCTGTTATTTCCACTCACCTATCATTATCTATGTAGACCCTGGAAGTATCCATGTATCCTTAGTGCTCAGTGCTTGCTGAACTGAAGTGCTCTCACAAGCAGCAGTTTATTTGAGCACTTGCATACCTTTGTGTGTGAACGATTCACGGTACGTTGGACTTTTCGAAATGACTACGCTCGCCGAAACTCTAGGGCCGGTTACCCTCACGCTTTACAAAGGTACTGTTTAAACACTGTTTAAGAGTTTTTCTGGTCTTGTACAGTTTGTCATCGAGGACCACAATATCGTCTGTTGAGTTTGTGTGATCAGTTCATCTACATTTACATTTACAGCATTTAGCAGACGCCCTAATGCAAAGTGACGTACAAAAGTGCTATGAAGTCTCTATCAATTAATAAATCAAGACTGGTTAGCAACTAGGTTACAATTTAATGATACCATCAGCCTAAACTCTGTTGAGTTTTTTTAAACAAACAGTTGTGCTTGTGCTTCAACCGTAGTTGAAGTGACCAGCGGTGGACAGTAACGAAGTCAATGTAATTCGTTACTGAACTCATGTGACTTTTTTACGTATCTGTACTTTACTGAAGTATTTTAAACAGTGGTGTGCCTTCAACATTGTGCCAACAGTTTGGAGAAGTACCACATATGGCTGGAAACATCAGGTGTCCCAGTACTTGGCTATATAGTGTATCATGTGTTAATGGAGTGCAAGTCAATTAGCATTGCATTGAACCAGTAGTCACATCAGCACCCTTATACAAGCCGTCTTTATAAATCTTTATCATTCAGAAGACTCTTGTCCGTTTTAAAGGTAGACATCATGTCTAAGTCTATTTCCTGCGTAGTGCAGAACACAATAATAGCCCGGTTCATGCTAATTACACGTCAGAACACAGTCTAGTGGTTACCATGTGCTCTAGAAAGCATTCAAGGTAACATACTGCGTGGTGGATAATTAGGGTCATTCAGCAGCCGTGTCAGATCTTTGGAGATGTCACAAAGCGGTGTCATTATGAAAGTATGAAACGTAAGACTAAATCACCATGGCTCTGTACGGAAATGCATTCAGCCTGTATGTCGCTCTCTAATTGAAGAATCAGTATGGATGTTGGCAGTGACTCATGCTTGGCTTTTTGCTCAAATCAGCCCCAGAATACCAATTTGGAAGCTGCATGTGTGTGTGTGTGTGTGTGTGTGTGTGTGTGTGTGTGTGTGTGTGTGCGTGTGGCAAGTGTTTGTCTCCCCTCCAATGACGCGATAGCAGTGTAGAGCAAAGCATAAATTTAGAATTTGCAATCCGAATTATGCCCAAATATTTACTCAAAGGAAAAGAGAATTGCAGGATCTGACACCATGAGTTCACGAAAAAAAAAAATATTTTTTTTTCTCTCAAATTTTCAAAAGCAAAATGTATTAGGCTTTCAACATACAGTGTTCAGAGGAACAATTGATTCTCTCTCATCTTAAGTCCCTTTTACCTAAGGGATTATTTCCTTATAAGAGTTACAGACCAAACAGAGAATTATTCTTATAATCAAGAGTCAAGCCGAATATCCCTTCTCCCTCTACTGATTCAACAAATCCTTGATGGAATTGTTTGAGCTCATCAAACAGAAGCTGACTAATTATACGGACATCCGCAGAAACTTTGTCATCGCCTCAGAACCGGCGACGGAGCTGGAATTGAGTCGCATATTATGTCCCTCTTGCCTTTAGCAAGCCCCTATCTTTCTTTACGAGTGAGACTGTCGATACCTTTCACTCGCAAACTGAAGAGGTCTATATAAAGCTGGGTAGGTCTTTAAAGCCGAAATGGGAAAGTGGGACAAGGGAATAAATTACATATTGTCTTCTAGCATGGATATGATCTCTACTGTTCTACTGTTCTTTACTGTTCCTGCCCCTTTTCCATCCGTGGATCTTCCCACTTCATCCAGGCCTGACTCTTCGATTGGAGGCCACTCTGTACAGCTGGGGACGGTTTCTCATCAAGCCCTTGGGTGGTTCAATAAAATTTCCGGAGTAAAAACGGGAGCTTTGAGGATGGATTTGGACTGTTGTTAATGTCAACAGTCTCCTACACTGACCATCACTGCACCCCGCAACATCGTATATCTGCAATAAATGGACATTCGGTGCAATCCAAATGAGGATGGATTCCCTCTTAAGTCTGGTTCCTCTCAAGGTTTCTTCCTTATGCCATCTCGGGGAGTTTTTTTTCTCACCACAGTCTCACCAGGGACAAACTCACACTTATAAAGAACATCTTACTCATTTTTATCACCACATTATCTGTGTAAATCTGCTTTGAGACAATATTGTTAAAAGTGCTTTACAAATAAAAATGAATTGAATAGAATTGAATTAATGCTCCTGCTAACGAATCACAGCCATGCTAATGCAGCCTTGTCCCAATGCATCAAAAAGTGCATGAAAAATGCAACGCTGTTTAAATCATTTGGTCCTCATGAGAGCTCTTTAAATCAGCAAAGCATCATGATCATTTAACCTGTAACTAACAGCTCTTATAAACCTTTGACTTTCTCCAAATTGCATTTCTTTTAACTATGGATAATATTTTATTTCTTTTTAGTTGCAGTTAACATTCAGGAGAAATTTCAGTCTAATGTAAAACAGCTCTTTCAGTGACTCGCCACTTTCGGTTGATAATTTTGTTGCACTTCAGTGCTTGCAATCACTTTATCCTTCACTTCAGGGATCACTGCATTGTCTCCTCAAGCTTGGCCTTCAAAATACTGTCTGACAGATGAGACCAGTAACCATCTTCTTTTTCTGTACCTCAAGGGTCAGTTTTATATTACTCTCTGTATATACTGTACTTCATACAGACACACAGTTGTATAGGGTGTCCTTGGATGCAGTAGAATTATATTTTCCCTTCACTTGAACAAAAGGCTGAAATCTGTTCCAGTGTTTTCTATCATGGTATGTCCTGCCCAGAAACTGCACCTAAATCCTTCTGGACTGCTCTGGGATGAATTGGATCGCAAGATCAGAAAGTAATCTCAAGCTAGCAAACATTTTGTGCGAGTTTTACAAAATGCAAAGTAATTTAGCTAAATGTTTGGAAACTAATTGTCTGGATGTCAAGAGTGTGTAATGAGTGTGTGAGGAATCAGGAAAGCTCTTCAAAATATAGTTGTGCTTTCAATGAACGTAAAGTGCAGTTACAGGCAGGACACAAGTGTGTGTGTGTGTGTGTGTGTGTGTGTGTGTGTGATTAATTAACATGAATTCAGTAATCAGCATTAAAATATTGAGGTCAGAACACAGGAAGACAACAACAAAGCATGATTAACTACATATGAGACCAAAAACTAGAAGGTAAACCTCAAGTCTCACAATGATCAAGACAAAAAACACCGCAGGGTATAAATAGACAAATTAGTTAAAAAGGAAACAGAACATGTGGTCACAATCGGATAGTAGACCAATGACAGGGCAGGAACTGACACCAGACTAGAAGCAAATGACAAATACTCAATAACAAACAAACAGAGCACTGAAATGAAATATGACTAAGACATAACAGTAATAATACTAATCATTATAATAATAATAAAGCTTCCTGTCTTCAGAAAACATCTAGATGTTGCGGATTAGTGACGGGTCATTCATGTACGATTTGTTCTTTTTAAACGAGTCAGCAGAACGAGTATTCTTGAAAAGTTATTCGTTAATTTTCTACTGGATGCGCATGAGCAAATCATCGCAAAAACAGGAGGTGAGCCCTGGTGAGGAGCACCAAGAAAACTGTGTCTTGCCTACAATCAAGAATGGTGGTGAAGCATCATGGTCTGGGCTGATGGTACGGGGGAGCTGCGGTTGATTAAGGGACTTTTGTTGCCAGCTATTTTGACATTAATGGGTGTATCTTGAGTTTTTTTTTCACAGAGAACAGTAAATCTGTACTGCTATACAGGCTGCATATTGACTACTCTAAAATATAAAGTGTCAATTCTATAGTATTGTCTCTTAAGAAGATACATTACATTGGATGCTGAAATGAGATACTGTATATTTCCTTTTAATATCTTTGGAAAAGGAAAAGGAAAAATGTTTAAGAAAAAAAACATACTGGAATTTAGTGATTGACACAAACCGGAGTCAAAAATGCAAAAATGTGGAATGATGTAATACAGATGAGGTCTCTGAAATAGTAAAAAGATCATAACTCAGCATGAAAATGTGTTTCACTTTATGTACACAATTTGTTTTAACATTAATCCAAACCTTTCAAATTTTAAGAAAGTTTAAATGTAGACAACCTTCGTAATACAGACGATTAAATGTGCAAAGCTTCGGCATATTAGCAAAAATATTTGCTCAAATGTGATGCATGCAGTCAATCTTTTAATGATGCAAGTTGAAAATATTTGCAAACAGATTTGTTTTAATGAGAAATTCTATAAATGTTACATTCAGAGAACATTCCCACGTTCAAGAATTAGCAAATTAGGAAAGTAAAATGTATGTCAGGATGTCAAAGCTGTTCAAAATACATAATCTGTAAAACATGATGCACAGTCACTCGACAGTGGGATGTATTATAATGATCAAAGTTACACATTTATATATATATAGGGAAATAGTTAAATCACCCATAACTGCAGTTCTGGCAGATATTTATTAAATCAAGACTGATAAAATCATAAAAAACATTTTAAGTAAATAATTTATAAACATAGAAAATACCTTACGTTGTAAAATCTTCACATCTTTTCATCTAAATCTTCCTTTTTGCTGAGTCAGTATTGCAGGACGTATTCCACACAAACTTGCCGCTATTTAGGGTATTTGTTTATTTTATTAAATGTTTTTGTCGACTGTAAGGCTCATGCACAACATCTACATTTGCACCTTACGGTAGGAAATCATGTATAATGTATGTCATTTGATCAGTTTGGATTTGGATCCATTAGAGTCATGTTATTTGGAACAATAGAAGGAATTTTATATCATATTAAAAATATCTTATTGGAATTGTTTGCCTGATTTTAAATACATTAATGGTATATACTGTATAAGCAGCAAATAATCAAAGAAATAAGGGCAATGTAAAATATTTTTTATTAAATGTTTATTACAATTACACAACAGAATTAAGATCAGAATGAACGGTTATTTCTAAGTTATTTGAAATGTGTTTAATTACTAGATGCATTTACATTTAAACATTTGGCAGATCTACATTCAACAACAGAGATACCTAAGATAAGCACAAAACTGACCTTTTAAATTACTCTAAAGGAATAGTTGAGAAGTCCCATAAGCAAATTCTACATTGACATCTATGTATTTTCACTTGGTAACTAATTCCATAACTCAACATCAGGTATCTAATTGTCAGGCTGAAGAACGTGCCGGAAACCGGAGTTCAGCAGAAGTAAGGTTTTAATGAATGGTAATGCAAAAGGGAAGAAACTGCAAACCAAAACAGTACTTACAGGTCCAACTATACCTGATAATCTCTATGAAAGGTAAAGTTTGTAGAACATGCAAAGTCCATCAAAAGGTAGCAATCCTACGTGAGGCAGGTAATCTGTGGCCTGGGAAGTCTTTCTCCAACGGACGGTGACTTGGAGGGGAAACGGAATTTAGGTAGGGTGTAGGCTGATAAGTGTCAGGTGCAGGTGGTTAGTATGATGGAGAGCTACTTGGGGTGATAGGTGGGTCTAGTGAAGGTGTGGCTGGTGGCTCCCTGATGTATGTTGTATGTTGTATTTTAATGTTGTATTTATTTCTGAATGGTGTTACACAATTTATTAGGGTATATGTATCCTACACACACTTAGAAACATTAGAGAGTAAGTTTAGTAATTTTGTTTAGTAATACTTGACTTAAAAAAACCTGAATTTAGGGCTTGGTTAAGGCCAGTTGCTAACAAACGTTTTTGCATTTTTGATGTTGTGATGTAGGTAATAAATTTCATAATGATCTCAAAAAGGTCTTAAAAGTATAAAGTTTCACTTTGTGAAACCTGCAGAAACCCTGTATAAGTGCTTCTCTGTTCTTTAACTACTGCACACTGGAACATTGGATTGTGTTTGAACTTTTAAAATTGGAACGGTTACTAGAGTCGAATTAGAACCACCACTATGTGTGACATAAAAAAATAAAAGATGGTTAAATAAAAAATAGTTGAATAGATGCTAGATAGCCCGGTAGCCGATATGCTATAACGTAAGTCTAGGATTTATTTTGGCCAGCAAAAAAATTGCACATATTGTGACTAAAATTTCACTCCTTCAATCTAAATTTCTTGTTTATAGAACTGTTCTATAAAAGCAGTAGCTCGATCGTTATCTCTGATTCGATTATAATGAATAAGTGTGATTTACAAGACAAGTTGAATAAATATATGCTGTCTTAGTTTTTATTCTTGTAAATATGTAAATGCTTTTTTTTTTTTTTTTTAACATTTATTTTCTATTCTTTTTTATTTTCACCGCCAGCGTGTGTGTTTCTGAATGGTCAGTTACTACCAAGGCATTTATAGACTGGGAAATGTTCTGACTTTGAAACCCCTACAGCACAATTACTTGTAATTCAGATTCTCTGTCAGTCATTACCGTCTTATACCCGCTGTTAGTTTCAATGGAGCTGTTCAGGCTTGTAGCACTCGAAAAACTGGAGATGATATCTCTTTCCTATATTCGACTTGCTTTTACTGGCGTCCCAGTTAAACAGAGAATTGATCTGAGGGTTTATTAGCAGTTTGTAAAGCACTACATGGATCCGTGCCAATTTATATTTATAACCCCTGCCGGCCTCTGTTTCACTTTTTCCACTTTACTCCTTCACTGTTTCGCCTATTTCAGACCAGCTCTTGTCTCTTCCACACTTAAAGCCATTCTTCCTCTTTTTTATCTAATTTAAAAACCATTTACTTTTTTTTGTTTTGATACAGCCTGTAATTTTGCAGACAATTAATAGAGAACTGTATAAGGCCCACTTCTTTAATGTGCTTTTCTTTCTGTGCTTTTTTCTTTACTTTTTTTTTGTGTCCCATTTGTTATTTAATGGGACACAAAAATTAAATTATTTTAAATTGTTATTACATTTTGCCATTATTTTAACTATTTGAAAGTATTTATTTAACTTAATAATTTCTATACTAATTTCACTCTATCAGCAAAAGTATTGGGACACCTGAGTTTTTTTTTAGCCATATGTGATTCTTTCCCAAACTGTTGCCACACATTTGAAGGCACACGATTGTATAGGATGCCTTTGTATGCGGTAGAATACATTTTCACTTCACTTGAACCAATGCAAATGTGCACAAAACGATGAAGATATGGTTTACAGGGGTTGAAGTGAAAGATCTTGAGTGGCCTGCTATGAAACTCTGAACTCAACCTTATTGAATAAATATTGTATAAATGTGAACACTGAGTGCACCCCAGGCCTCCTCACCTCATCTACATCAGTACCTGATTTTACTAACACCCTTGTGGCTGAATGAGCACAAATCTCCACAAGCACAGATTTGGATTTGGATTACATGAGTTGGAGTGGAAGATCACTATTAAATCCGATTGAACACCTTTGGGATGAATTGGAACCCGATGCCTCCTCACCCCTACATCAGACATTTCTAAAGCTCTTGTGGCTGAATGAGCACAAATCTCCATAAGCAAACTACTAACTTGTATTGAAACGACTTTCCAAAAGAGTGGAGGTTGTTATAACTGAGTTTGGATGAAATTGTGAAATGGGATGTTAAAAGAGGACATCAAAATCTTATTACGTGTCCTCAAACTGTTGTCCATTTAGCGTGTCTTTATTTTAATTTAACTTAAATTTTCTATTTTTATTATTCCAAGTTATTATATTTAGGGATGGGCAATCAGACGAAAATATGAAATCACCATAATCCATTTCCTGGTATATACTTTTTATACATTTTATTTGGAACACCTGTTCACCTGCTTATTTATGCAGCCATCCAATCAGCCAATCAGGTTGCAGCTGAATGCATAAAACAACGCGGCTATGAGTCAAGATCAATCATCAGAATGGGGAAAAAGTGTGTTCTGTGTGACTTTAATCATGCCATGGTTGTTTGTGCCAGATGGGCTAGTTTGGGTATTACAGAAACTGTGGATCTCCTGGGATTTTCACACATTACAGTCTCTAAAGCACAGAATGGTGTGGAAAACAAAGAAAGAAAAAAAAAATCATCCTGTGTGCACAGGGTCTGCAGGGTGGAACACAGCGTTAATGAGCGAGATCAGTGGAGAATGAGCAGACTAGAACACACTTTTTACAACCATGGTGATCAGAAAAGCATCGCAGAAAGCACATTATACTTTGTGGTGGATGTGATACAACAGCAGAAGATCACATCAGGTTCCACACATTAGATGTGAACGTTGACTGAAGCTCTTGTACCACAGACACATAATTGGCTCTTTGGATTACTGCATATTTGATAAGTGTTCCTAATAAAGTGTACAGTTAGTGTATATTTCTATAGATATTTATTACAATATATATATATTTGCATACAAGTTCCTATCAATGCAGCAGTGTTGCACTGAAAACACAAATAAAACATATTTATAAAGAAATCGATAAATCATAAATATTTGCATAAAAAAAGATAAATTTAACATTATAAATATTTATAAAATCTCGGATTAATGGTAATAAATAGCTTTCGGAAAATTCAGGAGTTTGCTAATTATAATTAAGCTAATAAACTATTAATTACACTTACGTTAATGATTTTATAGTGATATCAAGCGATACTAACTTAAATTTATATGTTATTATTAAGCCAAAATAAAAATAGCAGATGTTTTTTTTCCTTGTTTCCAAGTTTCATATTTAATAATTTTTTTTTACAAGTGCAGGAGAATATTAATCCATTAAAACCCCGTCAGAGACAAGTTAGTACAAATAATTACAATTACAATCAGATACAAAATGAAAAACAAAAGATAATATGTGTTCTGTTTTAAAATGATTTTGTTCAGTGCTTGTTTCAGTGCTTGGTGAGGATTTAATGACAGGCAGTGACTCAGCTGTTTGGACAGAGAAGGGAGGTCTGTTCCAGCAGTCAGGTCCATATTGATGGATGACTTGCTTGTATCTTGAGGGATGATGGGTGGAGCCGAGTCGTGCTACAAGGTCAGTTGGAACGTGGGGCAGGGCCAAAGTCAAGCACGCTTTAATAACAGTTAGATTCCTCTTTATTGCCCCCCAGTGCATCTGTTCATTTGCCTTTATCTAACCTGAATCTGAAATAAATCTGACATGATTAATCACTGAACTGATTTCTGTACCGTGGCAACACCAGTAAAAACAGTATTAAATATGAGAGAAAAAAAGAACCGATTTGACAAATGGAATAAACTAAAAGAGATTGTGAACGCTGCCCCTACTGGGCGGATCAGGTTGTCCATCTATACTTTTGTCTGAGATTCGCATTAGAGAGGTCAGAGCAAGGGCAAAAGTCTGAAATGACTTTTCTTCACCGGCTCCTTTTTTGTTGAAAGTACATTTTCGGGGTATTGCAGACACATGAATTAGTAAGAAGCAAGACTAGACTTGTTGGCTGTGAGGACACGTTTTATTACTCATTCATCTTTAATCATTGCTTTATCACTGCAACACTCATTTACACCTCCGGGCAATTTTCACGCATCAAGTTTGCCTGTCTGCGTGTTTTCAGGCGGTTGGAGGAAACCAGAGCACCCTGAGGAAGCCTCGGTGAGAGAGGGATATAATGAGAGAGTTTAGGATGGAATCAGGAATGATGGAGCTGTGAAGCAGTGACACTCCACATGCCATCCAGGGTTTTATCACATTAACCAAAAAAAAAAAAAAAATAGCAAATAGATTTATTTATCAACTCTATTTGAATCCGCTTTGAATCGCTCGCACGTCCGGCGTGTTAGCTCAGACACAGGCGTGCCATTCAGCCAGGCTTTAGGGAAGGTGAGGTAGCTGAGAACAGAGCTCTCCCTTCCTAAGGAGTAAATAATGCAGGCTTAGAGTCTGTCTCTTTTATCAACACAAATTAGTGTGGGTTTACGCTCCAAGCTGAAAAGCTTGCCAAGAACAAGTGTGTATGTGTCTAGGTGTGTAAATGAATCAGAGACTGCTCTGGCTCCTTTTTAGACCAGTCACTACCGCCGCCATGTCTGCGTGTTCCTTTAGGCCAAAACACTGCCCTGGCCTAGGTTAGATATCATTCTGTCGTCGCTGGACTTGCACGAGACAAACCGGTGGCGTTTAGACACTTCCTGCACGCAGCAGGACTGGCAGCGCTTTTGGCACACGACAGAGGAATCCAAATAATGGCTCGCACAACAAGACAACCATTCAGCAAATAATTAGAAGTGTGGAAAATATTATTTGGTGTTGTCTTTTTGCCCTGAACGCGTTTTCTCTCACAATTCTATTTTATAAAAAAAAAAAATACAGCTCAATTAGTCATTAAAATTAATTTCGCACACATTTTTTGCCTTTTTTTTCCCCCTGTATAGATGAATTGGATTCTGTTTGGTCAAAAGGTATTGATTTCTTCTTTATAACAGCAGCTATGAGAGTAATGTTAGCTTTAAAATTAATATTATATAACATTTTGAATGCGAACATGAGTTCCTGATGTGGTGTAGCTCCATAAATGTGCAGCGTGGCAGTTTTTGGAACTGAAGTCTAAGAATTGTTTTAATTACACTATAATAATCCATAATTATTCTTTAATAATCCATTGATTCATTTAATCAATAGCTTTATACACATTTTGTGCAACTCCTTGCTGTTGATTTATAAGAACACTTATGGAAGGAGTCTCCAGTATTGATGCTTTGTAAAGAGTTCAATAAGGTTCAGTCATGTGCATTATATTTAAATAATAGAAGCTAGAAATATACACGACCGAGACAAAAGTTTGTGGACACCAAACCAGATGTTCATATGCTTTTTGTGTATCCAATTCAACATTTAGCTCCCATTTGCTCTTATAACAACCTCCACTTCTCTGGCAAGATGTTCCGCTAGACCTTGGAGTGTGCTTGTGGAGATTTGTGCTCCATCAGCAAAAAAGGTGTTAGTAAAGCCAGGTGCTGATGTAGGTGAGGTGAGGAGACCCACGGGGGCAGTCAGAGTTCCATTTCATCCCAAAGGTGAACGATTGAGGTCAGAGATTTATTGCGTGCCACTCAAGATCTTCCACTCCAACCCATCTTCACGGATGTGTTATGCTGGAACGGGTTTCGATATTGTGGTTCAAATGAAAGGAAAATGTTATGCCACCACATCCAAAGACATCTGTTTGAATTAAAAGGGGCTCAACGTAGGATGTGAGTAACAGGTATATGGAATGTTCATGTCTGGGCTCATATGGATCTGGTTTCCATGTCTAATTACCGAATAAGGAGTAGTTTTATCTCAGGTTTTGTCTAGAGTATATATCATTGCCTGTTTCCTTTGTTAAACTGGAGAACATACATGCCAGTCTGTGTGCTTTTTCCCGGATCAGCCAGGACACCAATTGGGGGAAGAACCACTTATGGTCCATATAGTGTAACCCTAAATGGTTAAAAGTGAAGCATGTTGTTCCGTTATTAATGAAACACTGCAGTCAAAATAAAACAATTTATGATGTGGAGCTCTTTGTATACAATAAACTCACAGTTTTGCTGCTTACGATAACTCTGCTAGCCCTTGATCATTTTCCTGTAGTTACACATCCAGTCATGTATTCCTTATAGAGTCAATTGTGTGAAAGATTGCATTAGCGCACAAAAAGTTTCCCTAGAATGCTAAAGCAGATGTCTGTACATTAGCAGCAAAGCCCAGGGGACGCTGGTGTCTGCAGGGAAGACGTGCGAGTCCACTGAGACTCGGGTTTACCTCTGCACTACTAACCAATTCTGTCAGGGAAGCGACGACGTTTAAATATATTACAAGCTTTAAGGTTTTCTTTCACTCACATCATGCGCAGTGACATTAATCAAAGAGCATAGCGAAGGATTTTTCTTTTTCTCAGCCTATTTCATAAGCGCATATTTTCTTCGTTTAAGCCGGTATATCTCTGCCTCCTTGGCTTATTGAGACGAAGAGTCGCGTTTGTGCGAACGTATTCCTCGTACGCCAAACAGTTAAAAAAAAAAAACCTATTCCAATTCATATGCAGCGCCCATTCCGGCGTTCTGCGTCCTCTAAGATTCCTTCCTCTTTTCATTTTCTGTTTGCAGCGGAATACTACGTTATATCAGTAAGCTCAGTAGATCTGTCAACACAGAGCCTGTTATTGCACCCACTCTTCCAAGGTCAAAATGAATACTCGCTCTCGGTCGCTGTAGGAGATGGGAGCTTTGTGCCAGATATATTGCTTGTATTTTCTGCCATTGTTTAATAAAAAAGGGACTTGTTGGGTGCTGACATGTTTGCTTTTAGTTCCTGCAGAAAAAAAACAGAAAAAAAAAAGAAATCAGCACAAATTCTAGCTCTGCACACTCAAGTGCTTTGCTTTGCCTTCGCCTGTGATTTTGCATTGTTCGAAAGCTTTTTAGCTACAACACTGAACGCACACAGACAGGCAACAAAATGGGTTCAATTCTTTTTCAATTAAGCTCGTTTTGTAATATATTAAATGTCCTGCGAGAATAAACCTCAGCAGGGCTTCATATTTATGACTTCAGGACACTAATCAATACCGAAATGTCTCCGGGTGTAAATAAAGACAAGGTTAAAGCGACTGTTGTATCCCTCAAGCGCACCTTTGAATAAACAGGTACATCACAGCGACGACCCCTCCGGCTGAGCCGAATGACAGCCCGGCGTCGTGCTAATAACCCAGGAGGCGGGAGCCTAGAATGGCGATTTAGCCGCGGCGTGTCTGAGGAGCTCCAGACGCTGTCATCGTGTCACTTCTTGTGCTTCCACTTAATTCGGGCGCAGTTCTTTTGCCATGACCAATTTGAGCGAGCCATGGAGAGTGCTCGTAAAGGTTAAAGCAGCCCTCGCGATTTATGGCCGCACGACAGTTTAGCGTGGCTTGACATCTTGAGCCAAGCGGGCAGCTCGCACAAACATGACACGATTAAGAGATTTAGCGTCTCGCTCTGGGCGGCCAGGCGCCATCGGTCTCTGGCACATCTTTACCATTTCTTTGCAAATCTTGCCATTGTTAGAATGTCGGGTTAGCGGTGAGGAACGTCGCACGATCTGACAGTTACCTCGCTATTAACTTATACACGTTTACCCGTTCAACTTTCTGCCTCTTGGGGGAAATCATTTTATATTTGTATTTTTGGGTTTGTGTTTTTTTTACAAAGAGGCATTTCCTAACAACTGTTTGTTCTAAGAAGAAAAAAAGTATGAGGGTTAAGAGAGGACGAGGAAAGCAGATATGAAGAGGACAGACCAGACAACACCTTTTTTTTTTGCTACAATGCCCATAATCCTTCACTCAATCCTAGTTACTTCTGTCATAAACACATTCAATGTCACCTCTGCCTCCACTCGTAGCATATCCATAACTTTATTATGACTAAACAAACATGAAAACATGTCAATTTTTGCCAAAAGAAAGAACAAAACTGCCCAGAAACAACAATACAGACAGTGTAAGAACCAACTGTGAGTCCTTGAGAGGGACCTTTTTGAAAAACATGAATAAATGAATTCATAAATAACAGTTATAGTTATATTAAATCATGGATATTCCAGAAAACAACGAGATATCAGTACAAACTGAATAATCTATGATAACCAAAATATAATTGTCTTTTATACAGTGTACTGTAAGCATCCCATTGATATTGGTGGCCACCATGAGGTTAATCAGAAAGTGGCAGTTTAGTGGTTAAGGCATTGTCAAATCCCAGTCACACCAAGCTGCCACTTCTGGGGCCCCTGAGCAGGTCCATTAACCCCACAGCTGCTTAGTTATATGAGTGAGATAATTGTAAGTTACTCTGGATAAGGGCTATTAAATGTACATTTTGTAATTACTGTATTTATTTTAGTATATCAAGGCCCCCCTTTTCCCAAAAAAATAAATAAAATAAAAAATAAAATCAAACAAAAGCTTGAGGGAACTGATATAATTACATAAGGTAATCATTACATGAACCCATTTTTTAAACTGTAAGACCTCCTGGTGCAGTAATGTTGCCATTTGCTCTGATATTCTTTACGTGTTTACTCAGAGAAGGTGAGGAATTTGCTGATTTGGCTTTTACCGTGTGAGGCTTCTGGTTTTGCTTGATCAGCATGGAAGGGACAGTTAGCTTCTAGGTCAGCACTTTTAGCTCGTGAATTCTGCTTGTACAGACACGGAGGTGTCACAGACATCATATTTTGGAACTTTGCAGCGTCCCGACGCGAAGCGCCAAGTAAAATGTTGCAGGTCGTATTTGCATTTATATAAAATCACATTCACACGTTCACGTAGATGGATCTGTAATGGGTCATAGAGCGGAAAATGCTCGGAGTGAGTAAAGTGTGTGAGAGTCTCCGGAGTGTCCTCATTAGCGTTTTAATGCTGTCCTAACCGGCCGACGGCTTTAAGAGCCGAGCACAATCCTCCTCACAGCCACTTTCCTCTCATTATCACAATAGCTCAGCAGCCACCAACAAGCAACGCTGATATGACTCACACCGCCAAGGTACCATGATACTGTGATTCCTCCACACCCGAGCTTTTCACGCCTGCTGCACTGAGCAGCTGCATGCCTCTGTCTACCCGTGAGCGTCATTCTGTCATTTAATAAGCCGCCAGCTGTCCCTCTGGTTCCCTTTCTCCTTTTCATCAGTCTCTGTGATCACGTCTAAAGAACCGCCTTTGAGTAGCGGATGTTTTTACGGCGACGACGAAACAGCCACCACGACCCGAGCCGCACTTCGATTAAACATACGTCTCCTGAAGCGTCTCGAAACGAGCCTTCGCCTCGGCCCGTAATATTTATACCTTTTAATCACATCTCTAAGCCCTTTTGAAGAACCCTTTATTCCAGACTCCTATCATTCTAATCGTCTCCCATAAAGGGGCCTCTAAACTCCATATAATGAAAATAACATTCAGCGTTTGGTTCTGATTTACGACACAAACGAGCGGCGCATGAATTTTTAGAGCGCCGTGTTCTGTCTGAGAGCTGCGGCAGGACTTCACAGAGAAGCACTTACGAGCTTTTCAAAGTTTTTTTTTCTTTGCAAAAACACTTATCCAAAGTGAGACTGAGTACTCACACTCACACTGGGTGTGGCATTTGAATTCTCTCAGCGATATACCAAGCTCTGGCTGGTTTTAATTTTTTTTTCAAGCTCCTTGTTTGTATTCTGCACAGGGACATGCCATACCTCCGAAAAAGTTTTTTTCCTTACCACTTATACCTAGTGCCTACTATAAAAAAAAAGTGTGTGCACAAAAGTCACACCTAGAATTGTTCAAACTAATCTACAGGTCAAAACGAGGTCTTTAGTTTTGAAAGCAAAGTTCCTCAGTTTCTTAGTCCTGGTTGTGGTCTTTAAAACAACGTGTTGGTAGTGTTTCCACCGAACTGCATGCTGATTGTTATCATTGTTATTATTATTTTTATTATTATTAGCTGTAATAATAGCGGTAGTAATAGTAGTAATAGCAATAGTAATATTTCCAAAATAAAACCATTCTACCATTAGTCAGATCACCACAGCTGATGTGTTTAGTGCAGCAGTTCGTAGGAATGACTTCTTCTTCTTCTTCTTCTTCTTCTTCTTCCGGCTGCTCCCATTAGGGGTCGCCACAGCTGATCATCTGTCTCCATACCACCCTGTCCTCTACATCTGCCTCTTTCACACCAAAGTTTGTAGCAATGACTACATTGCAAAAATTACACTTTCGCAAGTACCGGTAGATATATCTTAAATATAAGCAAATTGATCCAGTATTTCCTATTATAAGATTGTAAGACACCAAATGTAAGATTTTACACCCTGTTTCGATAACGTGTTCCAATTTTAAGCTTGAAATCAGAGATGGTTCCACATCAACAACTTAAATTTGCATGAAGTTACTGAGAAACTCAAGAATTTTGAGAATGGATTTGGACTGCTTTCAACAGTCTGCTACAATTGCTCAGGACTGCAGGTTACATTTAATCGCGTTTCACTGCACACTTAAACAAAGATGACCTGTTATAAATAGACATTCAGTGCTATTTGGATGGGGATGGTTCCATATTGAGTCTGGTTCCTCTCAAGGTTTCTTCTTCATGCCCTCTGAGGGAGTTTTCCAACACCACAGCCGCCACTCATAAGTGACACACTTACAATTATAAGGAACAAACATATACATTAGGGATGCACCGAAATGAAAATTCTTGGCCGAAACGGAAAAAGAGGAAAGCAAGGCCGAAAATCGAAACACCGAAAGAAATTATGCCAATTATTATTACCATTGCATTTATGCTATGACTGTGTACTAAACTTACTAAAATAATAAATCAATTACAAATTATGAAAATATTTATTTATAGCACATTTATAGCAACAATGCACAGGATAAAATAAATTAAAATTCAAACCTAAATGTTTAACTTAAATGCCCTTGTGTACATTAAATAATAATATACAGGCCCTCTGTCCTGCTGAAAGGTTGTAAAATTAAACATGTTCTTTCATAAAATCAAAGTGCATTCAGAAAAAGTGCAACTGCTTAAAGATACAATACAACACCATCACTGAGAAACTTCCTGCCTTTTCAAAAACGTCAGATGGAGTGCGCGTGCTCGGAGGGGTTTTGCGTTTTCTGTGCCGCGTTTCTCTCATATTCAGTATAGCGATCGGGATGTTTGGATTTCAGGTGATAAATTAAACCCGATGTAGAAAAAGTCTTTGCAGACGCACCTTATCTTGAAATTTCGGCAGTACGTGTATTGCAAATCGCTATCCGTGGGTCTTTCTCAGATATACTGAAACACGTCCACACCGCAGACATGTTGCTTTAGACATGCACGTGCAGGGCGCGGTTTCTGTTTGCGTCATCACAACAAACTGTTTCGGCCGCGTTGTTTTGGTGATCAAAGTCTTTTAGCCGGAAACCGAAAATGCACTTTTGGGCCATTTTATGCCGAAATTTTTGGTGGCCGAATATTCGGTGCATCCCTAATATACATGTTTTTTTACTGCTTTATCTGAGGAAAAAAAGCAGCTTTGAGACAACGTCCATCCAAATGAATTAAATTGAAATCATTCAATTGGTAGAATTGCTGGAAAGAAACAAAATGATGTAGCACCGAAACAATAACTACAAGTTGGAAATGTGTAGCTGTTCAGAAATATGATTTACATTTGGTATAAGGAAATGTTACAGTATGAACAGATAGATCTGAACATCTGCTCTAAAGGTCAGAAGTTTAAATACCAGCTTTCCAAGCTTTTAATGCTGGGCCCTTAAACGAGGCCCTCAACTGCTCAGTTGTATAAATGCTATAATTAAATTATTTCTGGATAAGGGCGTGTGCCAAATGCTGTAAATGTGAACCGTATTCATGATATTTTCATTTGTTAAGATGATTTCTTCGCAGTGTAGTGCATTATTTAGGAATAGCATCAGAGTTTGCAGCAGTGCCGTGTTTAAAAATGTCTACCCACGAAATAAATACGTGTTTCACGCAAGTCAACAATACTCTTGATCTTGAACTCGCTTGTCTGCTGCTTCAGATGACCGATTTGCCCATTCCTGTTTTTATACTTTTCCAACTTCCCAACTTTCATTTCAGCTCGAAGGATCATCTGTCAAAACCAGAAAAAAGCTATCCAGATGTCTGATTGCCAGACGTGATCAGAATCTGTCATTTGTCTGTCTGTCTCAAATCCAACCTGTAAACACCTGGCTGGGTTTTTTGTATAATTATTATAGTCTGAATTTCATTAGTTTTTGAGTCACTGTACAAGTAGCGATGATACGGTGTGCAAGCTAAGCTAATCATATCGAATGCCTTTGGTATTAAACATGTAAATAAAATTATGATGAGATAATGTATGATAAATCATCTCCTATTAAGAAAAAAATATATATTTTTTGCTCACTTACAATCTTTTAAACCGCTAGACAGTGGAGAAAAAAAAATCGATATGCTTTGCTGTTGACTCATTTATTTTTTTCCCTTGTTTCTTTCCTCTTTTTCCCTCGGCCATGCTGCAGCTGTCCAACAAGTGTTCGAAGGTAAGACCAATGTTTTCTTTGTCTTCAGATCTGTGCTAACGGGGCTGACCTGATACTCGGTTTGCTATACTGACATGCTTCCATTGATTTTGAGACGTACTGTTAGTTTGGACTGCAGTTTTTCTGACTGAGTTTAGCTCAAATAAAAAGGCTGACATCGATGAGACAAACGCCACAGGGAAAGTGTCTGAGGTGCTTGAGCCATAGTCTATTTCTGTGAATCAGAGGCGGGCGTACCCTAAAGCATAGAGTTTACAACGGTATCGGGAATCGCCAATAAATCTAATTCTATCGTGATGTTGGAATGTATGGCGGTGTCGTTTTGTGTGGGTTTTTTTGTTCCCGTTTGTATTTTGTGTTTATTCTGTATCCTGTACTAACTGGAATAGTTTACTCTATGGTGTATGAAATTGGTTTGTGGTGCAGATTCGCTGTGATTTGTACTTCAACTTCATACTCTACAAATAGTCTGCTTTTTATCATTTGGGCTTGTGAACGGTACGACAGTATAACACCCTGTCATCTGGAGATCACAAGTTTGAATGAACAAGCGAGGAGACCAAGAGAACATAACTGAATGTATTCTGGGTGGGATGGATGGCATTACTCTCTCTCTCTTTCTCTCTCTCTCTCTCTCTCTTTCCCGTCATTTACAGCAGTAATAGCCTATCATGTGCATCGAAGAGCTCATGTTTGTGGAAAAGGGTGGATCATGCTTTCCTCTATGTGTGTTACATTACCTTGTGTACACCAGTTGTCAAAAAGACCATACTAACAAGTACATTGAATATTCTCTGGATCTCTCAAGTACCCTGTCCTGTAGCTCTGGTTTAGGGTTTAGGAAACTGGTAGTGGAAACAGTTGGAGCGGTATTTAGTTTGAACACGCCGCAGCTCTCTAAGCAACAAGCTAATATTTATGCAAAGCCCAAGAAGACTGGACATGTTTCACTTAAGAAAAATCCCTGTTTCGCAACTTGAAATAGCTCACTGTGACGTTTGATGTATGGTGAATATCTCAATAGGATCGCTTGAGCAGGCACACTAATTGCAGTTCAGGATTAAACTAGGGCTCTCACAGTGCTAATTTCTCAGTCATGAATCATGATATGTACCATGTAACAACACCCTTTACCTGATCAGCGAATGGAAATATTGTCCTTGTGCCTAATTAGAACTAAGAACAGTGAGGTTGGCAAAATCAAGAGGCATTTAGTCAAAAGACCCTCTACTAATTGAGTGCAGGATCCAAGGTCCAATCCATCGCTTGAGAGAATAGAGTAATACTGTACAAGAGAAACTTGTGGAAACTCCTGATTTCTTTTGTTTATACAGATTTAAAATGGTGCAGAAATGCCAGAAAAAACTCTCCCATGGTTGTTGCGGTCTGAAACGGTTACTCTACATTCACATTGGCAGGCAAATTTTATGTCACCAGTAGGATGTGTAGTAAGTAGTAGAACTTTATTTGGGGAATTTTGGAAATCTTTCAAATTGGGAACGTAGCAGGAATTTATGAGTACATTTATAAAAACTGTATCAAAATTTTTTATCAATTGACAGTCCTATAATATATATATATATATATTAGAGCCTTAAGTTAACTCGTGATTAATCACAACTTAATCACACATTTGGATCTGTTTAAAATGTACCTCAAATTATTACTTTTCAAGTTTTGAATACTGTAATCATCATAGTCTATGAACAAATGTTTTATGGTGTTTTAATGTTTTAAAGTAAATATGGTGTTTTAAAATGTGCAAACGAAACCTTTGCTGCTTTTCACACAGACGGCTTTATTTGCTGGATGTGTGCTTTATTGAGAATTTTTCGTGCTTGATTTGAGGCCTATTTTATATATATATATATATATGTATGTGTGTGTGTGTACAATATAGGATATATAGGATCTATCTACAACCATAGCCAACCATTTGGTTCAGCCCCTTTATTATAGCATACACAATAGTTTTTTTTGTTTTGTTTTTTGAGAAAATCAATTGTGATCTGTAGCTTTGCCACATGCTAGTGTGAATGTAGATTTACTATCTGCCAAACACCCAGAGAGTTTAGCAATGTCAGAGTGCACACCTGTACCCCTGTGTACCAATTCATTCATGCAAATATTCAATCTTTTTTTTTTCTAATCTTCAGCTGTCCACATTTGGTGTGCCTGTGCCAAGTATAGCTTCCGTTTTTTATTCTTGTCTGACAGGAATGAAACCCAATGGGCTCTTCTGCTGTTGTAGCTTTTCAGATGCTTTTCATCTAACCACGGCTGCAGACAAGTTATTATTTGAGTTAGACAGCCTTGCTGTCTGTCTGATCTAGTCTAACCATTCTCCTCTGACGTCTCTGACGTCTCTCATTAACAAGGCATTTCCTCCCACAGAGGAACTGCCGCTCACTGGATGTTTTTGTTTTTCACACCATTTTGTTTACGCATCTGTTGTGCGTGGAAATCTCGGGAGATCAGCAGGTTCTGAAATACTCAAATCAACCCATCTGGCTCCAGTAACCATGCCAAGGCACTGTGATCATGTTTTTTATATAGTCTCATATATCATGTGAACATTAAACGATTAGTCATTAGGCAATAGGAACGAGTGAAAATGTTTTCCCCTAGCGGTTCAGTAAATCACTTGGGTTGGGTAAGTGGATTTCACGTTTTTTTTTTGAGTCTTTGAGCACACCAACATGTTTGTCTGGAGTAGACTGTCTATAAAATGTGTGATAAAAGGCTTAACTATATGGACAAAGTAGTGAAAAAAACTGATCTTTCCTGCCACATGTGGTTCCTCTGGAGCCACTCTGGAGGCACACAATTGTAAAGGATGACTTTGGATGAGGTATAATAAAATGAACTTGGAAACCCAAACCTGTTCCTGAATGGCAATGTCCCTGTGCACAAAGAGAGATCCATGAAGATATGGTTTACATAGTTTGGAGAGGAAGATCTTGAGTAGCCTGCTATAGAGCTCTGACCTCAACCCTACTGAACACTTTTGGGATGAATGTGAACACTGACTGCACCCCAGGTCTCCTCACCTCACCTACATTAGTTCCTGACTTTACTAACACCCTTGTGGCTAATGAACACAAATGTCCACAAGAACACTCCAAATGTTCTAGTGGAACATCTTCCCAGAAGAGTGAAGAAAATTAAAAGAGCAAATTGGGATTAAATATGGAATGTGATGCCTTGACTTGACATGACCAGACATACTGTGTAGCTGTCAGGTCGATTTCTGACAATATATATATATATATATATATAACTAATCTGTGCTGCAATCAGAAAAGCATCTGTGTACATTTTCCTTGAGTTTATGGTCCTCTGATCTAAAACACTATTCCTCTTCATAGAGCATCTATTTTAGTCCTGTGATCATGACCACTTACCGTGTTGATGTTGCCTGGTGGTGGGCAGTTATCCAAGAGGACACTCACACACACCAGAGAATGACTGGGGCTTTCATTCTGAGCGTGAGCTTTCAGCGCATCTCTTTAATCATTCCTCCACTCTCCTCTGACAAGCCTGAAAGCTCAGACTACAGCAATCAAACAGCTAATTCTGGGGAAGGAGAAGGTACTTGAGCTCTTATTGGATTAAAGAGCGTCGGTTCTCCTTATTGGTGCAAAATGTATGAAAACAATTACCCATTCGCTCGTTCATTTATTCATTCGTTCATTTTTCTTCTGCATTGTCCTGGTTAGGGGTTGCTGTGGGTTACCAGTTAAGAAGCTCAGTCCAGACGTGTCTGTTTCCTGCCACAAATGCTAGCTACTCCTGCAGAGATCCCTGGGGGTTCCCAAGCCAACGCTGACACATAATCTCTCCAGCGGACTTTGGGTCTGCCCTGGGGTCTCTGCTAAAAGGGGAGGTGTCTAATATCGCTTTGCTGGAAGTCAGTAAAGGGGCATTCTTTCAAGGTGCCAAAACAACCTTCTCTCATTTCAGTGGAGCAGAGGCTCTACTCTGAGGTTTTTCTCAGATTGTCAGTGTGGCACAGTGTCATGATATACAGTCTGGGAGAAGGATATTTACGAGTAAAAATATTGTGGGTTTTTTCTATATTTTTCTCCCTTATTTGGCCAATTTCCACTTACAGTCTGCAATGCACTATAATACAAATAGGTGAAGGCTAACATGTGCTTTCTCCAAAACAGCTACAATCTCATGTTGCAACATGGCTGTCTGTCCTCTTCTGCTTACAAATGCCCTCAACTGGCCAGTGGAACTATAATTAACATAGGAAGGGGGGATATCATCCTTTCCTCCATGAGAGCCTGGCCAAATTTATTTCCTTGGCTCTTGCTCACACATGTCTCTGACATTGTTGGAATTTAAATTCACATCCTTCCAATCAGAGGGCATTTACTTTTCTTAGCAGCTGCATGTGGGAATTTAAAGAGAGTGGAGTTGTATATTTTGAGCTTAGTTCCCATAACTGTGAATAGATTTTGGGTGAGGTGGTACAGTAGCTTAGTGGTTAAAGCTTTGGACTTTGGATCAGAAGGTCCTGAGTTCATATTACAGCCACACCAAGCCACCTCTGGCCCCCTGCAAGGCCCATTAACCCCTTAGATGTATGAATGAGATAAATGTAACTCACTCTGACTCTTTTTTTTGGTCTCTAAGTGGGATTTTGTCTGGTCATAGAAAATGTTCACTGGGTACTCTGGTTTCCTTTCACAAACTCACAGGTAGGTAGATTGGCTAGATTAAATTGCACCTTGATATGGACGAGTGATACAAATGTATCTAAACATAGGGTGGTGCAGTTGAAAATTTCCATCAATCCATGGTGTATTACCAACAATGTTGTCTAGATCCACAGCAACCCTGACCAAGATATTGCTGTTAAAGCCGTATGATTGATTGAATGACTGAACGAGATTACAAATGTACAAGAAATACTTCTTGCAGGCTCTGGATCAGGATTGAGTGTTTACCACTCGATGAGCTACAAGGCACCAAAAGCCTTCTGAAGAACATGAGACATGAATGCCTCAATCTACAAATAATGACTTCAAATGCTAATGGCACAGGCAGACTGTGTGTGTGCACGCACGCACACACACACACACACACACACACACACACACACACACACACACACACACACACACACACACACAGCGGCAGAGATGCCCCATTTAGCAGCCTTATTCTTTCTCCTTAGAGGCTAAGCTTTTCTGTTCCTGCTTCTCAAACTGGCATCAGCTGGAGTAGAACCCAGACTGGAGGTCTCTCCGTGTGTTCTGCTCATCTCCACAGCTTCTACTTCATTCTGGCTCGTGTGAAGCAAGTCTGTGCTCACTCAGTGCCCTGCCAAAGTAACTTGTGCCAGTCTCAGCACTTGGCATAGTTAAAAAAAAGGAACAGCTGGCACAGCGGCAGCCAAATATCCCAGTCTCCATGACCTTGGCATAATCCCCCTGCTGGAGGCTCTCCTTCAAGAGTTTCAGTGATGGGCTTTAAAACAGGACATGCAAATTCCATCTCAGCTCATCTCCAGCCGAGTACAGCGGCTAATCAGAGCAGATCGCAGGTATAATACGCGGCGTAGAGTGGAACAGGAGCACGGTGTTGGTGACCTTTATTATGCTCATGCTAATTATTCAGGATTTGGTTAAAACCTAGTACACAAAAACTCATTAACTCGTCTCGGATGATAGAATTCGATTATAAATTTGTCAAAATGGGACAAAACTTGGGACAGAGGTCATGTTGTTCTAAAATGGGAACTCCTGTGTAGCCCTTGTTTTCTTTTATAGCATTACAGGAATGCTAAAAGCTTACAAAATATTGCAATTTTAATTGTTAGTGTAATAACTACATTAGCAGCTGCTGGTAATATTGTGACACTCCCCTGTACTTTCCTTAAACATGAAAAGAAACACATACTGGTTTACGTATATATATACGTAAACCAGAGAGAATCTTTACAATCGTGCGCATCTAACATTGTGGTAGAACCACCATATGGCTGGAAAAGTCAAGTTCCCAATACTTTTGTCCATATATTGTGTCTGGATTTCTGATAGGTTTGTCCATTGAAAAAGTACAAATTTCATGATTTCTTAAAAATATTAAAATCTTGGCTCTACAGTTAAAGTGGTAATACAGTATGATATTCCACAGTGTATTTATGTTACACTAACACTGAGATTCATTGTGAAAGGGAAATATTTTTATCTGCTGCTGAACTGAGATGTTTTTTCAAGCTATATCTGAACAAAATATATTAAACACACGCACTCCTTTTTTCTACAATCACTAATAAAAAAAGAGAAGCATGTTGTCCTCAATAAACCATCTTTAATACACATTTTATTTCAGCACGCAGTTCAGTAAAGGGTTTAAAGAATGGTGTGGGCAAAAAAATAACATATAAACATTTTATAAAGCAAGCGCTTTTATTGCTGTTTTATTGCTCCTCTTTATTCAAACGGATGAAAACTCGAAAGTAATGAATACTTTTCATCCAAATAACTGCCAGTAACAATGTTGTTCCGTGCGCTTGGCGCTAAGGTGATCGTCCTACATTCCATTCCCAACAATGGAACGGAGACAGCCGGAGATTGAAAGAGACAGAGAGGAGTGAGTGAAGGGAGGATAGATAGACAGAGATAGAGAGAGAAAGAGAGAGAGAGGAAGAGGAGGAGGACAAGGAGGAGGAGGAGGAGGAGGAGAGCTGCTCTGGGCAACCTCATAGTTCTGGAGACATGGGAGCCTGTTGCTATGCCAACACCGGCGGGCCGCAGCATTTCAATGTCGACGTCCACAGCGGGGCCGCTTCAATTCAGCCTGCGCTCGGCGAACGACATCACGCATTTGCATTCACACTAGATAAATGTTTACATGCCATAGATGCCTCTTAAAAAAAATAAATAAATAAAAATACACACGGCAAGGCTAATATTGCTCTTCAGGTCCTCTGGACCAGACAACCTGCTGGGTCGTCCTGCCTCTTTCCTCATTACAGCACAAGGCTGAGATCTTTCGTGGAATTCATCTGTAGCTTAATTTAGCCAAATTTATTTGTATGCTTTAATAAATTAGTATCTGAAGCCTATGGCTGGTCAGCGGTCATAAGAAAAACAGGGATTAAAGCCTTTAATGGAACTTGGCTATTAAAATAGAGCTAAAGTATTAAAGTATGAGGCCGGATGCAATTAATATTTAATATTATCGCTTGTCCTCTTTAGTTAGGGCCGTTGAGCAAGAATTATGGTTGTAAACAAAAGTAAAGTAAATGCCTCCATTTCACAGTAGAGCAGCTCAGCTGTTCTCGCCTTTGTTTAAGTGTTTGTTAACAATGAACCGTTGCTTTTTTTTTTTTCTCTCAATTCCCCAGTGATTACACGTTCACTCACTGTCTTCTTGTCTTTGTTAATTTGTAGAAAGGAAGTCATTTTTTAGAATTTGAGGAGCCACTGTGCCTGTTATCCCAACGAGATGTGATAGTTTGTTTAAAACGTGGTAAAAGGTGTGCGTCAATGTGAAGGAACAAAATAAGAGAAAAATCGCAGGTGGTAAAAAAACAAAAAACTAAAAAGAAATACCAGCAAATGCAAAGTCATATATAAGTAAAATAGGAGCTTCTTTTAACATCTCTGAAAGTGTGAAAGTTCCATAAATGATGCACAGAAATGCCCTCAGTTGTTAAGGCATCAGAAGTCAAAAACAGTGCCGTAGAGAGGGCGTTTGGCAGATCAAGCCGGATCAGGGGCGAAGCTGAAATGTACATTCGAGCTCCAGAGGGTCTGTTACTGACATTTCAGCATGATATCAGTATAAATCTCACACTCGAGTCATTTTTTTGTGTTTTTTTTTACAATACTTACCATAATGACATGATATTAGGATCACTTCCAGTGGCACTACACAATTATAATTCAATCAAATGTACATTTACATCCGTTTCCTGTTGCCTTTCTATTACAGTTTTACTCAGTTGCTCTGAAGCGTTTTTCAGATCAAAAATAAAATTCTCAAAACTACTTGTTCAACCTTCACATCATGTCACATGGGCACATGATAAAAAACATTTCGTGTTGATCAAATTGCGAATGCTTTCGTACATTAGTTTTATCGATTGTGTACAAGTAACTGCTGTTTCCTACATGATCAGTTGTTTATGTTCATGTTGATCAAAATATATTATACTGGTTTCACCTGAATAGTCTTAACCCCCAAAAAAACTCGGCATCAGGTGATTGCATAAGTCATTGAATGCATAATGGTTAGACATCATCTGTCCATCTTAAATTTCTATTTTTTAAAATGTGAAGATGTGAATTGTGAATATGAATCTTGAATTTCATTAAAGAAGGCGAGTAAACGGCATCAGATCAACCAATGATCAAATAGTTCTCTAAAATAGGTCAAAGGTGAATCTCGTGAACTTTCAAATTCTGAAAATGGATGAACAACCAAGAACAAAAATACTTTTACAGTACAGTAAAAGTGTGAATCCTTTTCAGCCTTTTGCAATCAATATAAATCAAATATGCAATCAAATAAATAGATTTGTGCTGCTGAAATTCATAGATGCCGTACAGAAGAAATTCAGCCTTGTGCATTTTCAATCACTGTAATCCAAAGCGTAGTTTATATCAGGAATAATTGTGAAAAATGACAAAAGGAACTGAGGAATTAAAAAAATGTCCAGGCTTTTGCAAGAAATCCAATGTTTGTAATTGTTTTGAGAAATGCACTAACCGATTTGCAAATATTAAGGATGATTTGAGAAATGCTCCAAAGCAACTGAGATATATTTGTATAGTAGAGCCATGTGAATACTTTTAGACCCTGAGTATTTTGTAGTCAGTAATCTAAAAATCTTGGAAACAAGCAAAGCTACTAAACAACAAGTCAGTCACTATATATAGACCAAGTTGGCACTGGAACACTGTGACTTTATCATAACTACAGTGAAATAATTTGTTTTAATTAGTTTCTTTATATTAGTTTATACAATAGCTGCTGTAATATTGGACCTGAACAAGAAGAGTGTAATTCCCAAATAGTGCCATTTTTTTTTAAAACCTGATCAATGTATAATAAATCAGAGCTGTCAGCTAAGTAATTATTAGTTGCGTTGCAAGTACCATACCATTAGGTTTCACTAAAATAGTAATAAATTACCAACTAAGAGCCAGGTTTTATTGTCGAGGAAAGAGATGGGGCACTGGAAAGTTCCACCTATAAAACATAAGTATTGATTAGCTAAAGATTTTTTACTCAAAAAGCATTCAAAAAGCAACACTTTAACTAATTTGAACCATAAAGACAGTTTTCTAAATCATTTGATAAAATCATACCTAGCGTGCAGGATATTTGGTATGTTTTTATAGATGTGTCTAATAGGAGGTTGTACTGTAATGGACAGGGCAGAAAGAGGGTTTATTCCCTCATCTACCGCCCATTTTGGTCATTTGCCAATTTCTAGCCATCTCCACTGTCATGTGACAGTTACAAACCGAGAGGGTGAAAGCAAACACATGCTACTTCTGAGGCACACAAAGCCAGCCAATTGCATCTTTTCAAACTGCTGCTTATGCTACAGGGCAGCACTGTAGACTCAGAGGAAGGCTCTATCTGCCCTTTGCCACATACGTGAGCTCACTAGCTAATAGCACTGTGATAGGCAGGAGAGAGAGAGAGAGAAAGAGAGAGAGAGAGAAAAAGAGAGTAATGCCATCCAGAATGCATGCCTCTAGACTCTTAGCCATGAACGGTTGTGGCATTGTTGGGATTTGAACTGCCAAAGGGGTTTTCCGGGCTGCCACTCAGGAGCTCAACCAAGACATAATTCAAAACCGTCAAAATGAGAGCAATGGTCAAACCGAGAAATTCAACAGAAAAGACAAAGGGCAAAGCTGAATCATAGTCAATCAACTAGAAAAAAATGTCAACACTAAGATAGATGAATGTGAACCGAATTTGGTAGTTCTGTAAACAGAGAGTGTTAAATGGGTAATGATAAAGCAATATTTATGACACGGGGACACCTGGTCCCTAGAAAAATAGACAGATATAATGCATGTTTCCTAGGCCATGTCCACACTAATACGTTATTGTTCCAAAACACATATTTTTCTCTCCGTGTTTGGGCCTTCTATCCAAACCGAGACCACGTTGTCCGTCAAAAAACATTTTTTGACAACACACTCCAAAGTGGATCAATTTGAAAATGGGGTTTTAACATTGCAGTGTGGACTGTGGAGCGTTTTTAGACGGAAAGACGCTGTTTTTCGAATATATCCGGATTACAGCAGACGCAGCTATTCTTCAAATTCAAAATGCTTACCACAAAATATTAAAGTTCATAGTTTTATTCGGATGTAATGCAGTAGGAATAATTGAAATGTAAATTGTAACCAGGAAGTAGTGTTATGTGGCATTCACTGTTTACTTCAAGAATGAGCACGAATAGCTAAATGGTGTAATTGAAGTGATAGATAGTGCTATTCTAAACATTTCCTCAGTTCAGGCGAAACAATTAGCCACACTGTGACTTTAGTGCCCGGGACCTCCCGAGATGCACCGCGGTAGTTCCTCCCTCGATCATGATACCAACTCACAGATTTGTTCGCTAACGCGCTAGTTTTTAAATGAAAGTTTACTAATCAGTCGGATAAACAACTATATCTTCTCCACTCATTTATTTCCCACACTGTGAAAATTGCAGGCTGTTGACAAAAAACAAACGTTTCGGTCGCAGAATTCCAACAGGCTCCCCTTTGTTATTTTAATGGAGTTGAGTACACTGCCACCTTTCACTATTATCAGTTCTTCAGCTCAGTTATCTCTTTAATAGTGAGCTGTATTTGCGACGGTATGAAAGTGGCACCGCGGCTGATGGGACCTTGGGGAATCTTATTTATTTATTAATTTTTCCGAGGGATCTCTCGCTCAGAGTCAAGCGAGTGAGAACAATGATGCAGAACCTCTGCACCGTAATCACACCCACTCCTTCCGCTAAAATCGAATGCATACGTAATGAAGGCTCGCCTTCCATGCTGGTCAGTCTAATTCTGGAAATGCCTTTTTTTTTTTTTTTTGCCTAGTGGCTCTGAGAGCATCCTGCTGGAATCCACAGACTATTCTCTTTTTAATTTAACTTCATCATGAATGCAGTATGATTCACCATAGGGGAAAGAAGTTTCGGTTAATGAGACATAAGCTGGGTTTTATATGATTACTGCGAGTAATCATGGACTGGAGAGAAAGTGCTTGGCCGTGGTTTTAACCTCAGCCACTTCATTATGCTACTGCAGGGCATTCGAAAAGGGGTTTTTCAGTCGCAAATAAAAACCCACAATCTTTATACAGCAATTCATCATGTTTTACAATGCTGGTTACTGCTGCCAAAGTGAACTGGGATTGTCATTATTTCTATCCAATAGAATTATAATGCATTTGTACTCTTTAATAGGGGTCCAAGCACGGACTATGGTTTTTGTTAATTTTTTTATCTACTTTTCCTGTTTCGGTCAGGTCTCTCACATTGGCTCACTGTGCATATTGAGTGAGATATGTACCAAGGGTACAACCGAGTGCCGCATTTTCTACAGAGTGAATTGGTAAAAATCCATCAGTCAGTGTGGGAGGGGGTTTGTCTGGCTCAAATAGCTGAAGCTCAGTCAAGGGTGAAATGATTACGTCCAAATTTGTAAGGACGAATGCTTAATTTAGTCCGAAGTGGCCTCTCGGGGACAATTTGCCGAAATTAAAAAAGTCTCATGTTCGGGTTGAAATGGAGAAATACTAATGGATGTACGAATAGGCAGCATTTACTGTACAGTTTAATATGAGGATGACCGAATATTAAAGACATGTTGGAAATAGGAGGATTAATGCTGTGGTATTAATGCAATGTTGGCTGCACCTGAAGAAACAAATTGTGTTTGGACCGTGGTGGACGCTAATTGGACAATATATGGACAAAAATATTTGGACACCTGACTTTTCCAGCCATATGTGGTTCTTCTCCCGAATGTTACCACAACGTTGGAGGCACAACAAAATAGGATGCCTATAGATGCGGGAGCATAACATTTTCCCTTCACTTGACCCAAACCTATTTCAGCATTACAATGCCGCTGTTCACAAAGTGAGCTCCATGAAGGTCTGCTCACTTTACATGGCTTGGAGTGGAAGATCGTGAGTGGCCTGCTATAGAGTTTTAACCTCAACCTTATTGATAAGCTTGTGGCTGCCGTTGTGTCTAAATGACCACAAATCTCCACTCCAAAATCTAGTGGAACATCTTCCCAAAAGAGTGGAGGTTAATATAACCGCAAATGTGGAATTAATTGTTTAGCACATACAAATTGTCAGGGGTCCACTAACTTTTGTCCATATACTGTACCTTTAAAGCCTTGCTATGATCGTAACCTGTTGACTCAGATGCTAACTATTCTGTATGAGCGGTTCATACGAATTCAGAAATGTGCATATTTTAGATCATGTTTTATTTAATTATTAATTTTTTTAAGAAGCTTGTTTTATATTGTGCTAGCTCTTGTCTTTATTTAATTTGTGATTTTTTATTTATTTATTTTTTTCATAAAAGGTTAGCTGAAGTCTGTTAGCCCTAAAGCATGCCCTTGTAGGTTTGGCATCCCTGCAGCGTCGAGTTTCCTCTGACCCTCTTCAACACTGTCCTGACGTTCCGGGCTAGTCTTACAGTTCCTGCGGATGCACATTCGCATGGAGTATTTTCGTCCTGTTCAGTGTCACATTAATCCAAGGAAACAATAACAGCGCGATGATTATAGAACGCACGCTCTCGGATAATGGCTGCTGCTTTTTTTGGTCGTGTAATTGATGGGTATAGAGCTGCCAAGGAGCTGACTTTATTACAGCACTGAATCAACTGCCAGGCATTTATTTTTTGGCGTGTTGGCGAGGAGTTCCGGTTAGTCTGGGCAGGTTATCTGTTGTGCCCTGCTACCCTGACATCTCGTAAGCTGGGTGGGTGGAGAGGGATTTATCTCTGTCTCAGCTGCTTTTTATGAGATACTCCCCTCCGATTTTTTGCTCTCTCTCTCTCTCTCTCTTTCTCTCTCTCTCTCTCTCTCTCTCTCTCTCGTTATTTTTCAATATTTTAATGAAATTGTGGCTTTCAAATGCAGTATTTATGGTTGCCTCTGCTATAGCATAAAAATGTATGAACTAAGGAATGCTGTCTGCCAAACACTAAATATGTGCTCCATTAGGGAAAAAAAGCATTTATGTGAGCAAGCGCCCTCGGGTACTTGCGCCGAATGAAATGCTTTTTTCCTTTCCACCCCTCCTCACACCTCTTACTCCCTTACCCTGATAAAGTGTGTTCATTTTTTTTTTTAAATCCTCCCTTCTCAGTTTTTTTTTTTCGTTTTGATTCGGCATCCATGTCCGCCTCAGGATGTCTGTCACAAACTGCAGCCAAACGTTGTGACAATGTTATTTTTTTTTTCCCGTGCCTTTTTTATGACCCTCTTTTTTCCCTTTTCTCCTTTTTTCTGTTCTTTCCCTCAAGGTCTGGCGCACCTGATGCTAAAGAGCCAAGGTATGGGCCCCTGTCCCCACCTTTCTTTTTTTTCTTTTCTTTTTTTTTTTTCCTCCTCTGTCTCTTTGCTATCTTAACCCCATTCCCTTCCATGTCCCTCAAAAAAAAAAAAAATTAACCTTTTTTGCTTTTTGCCTTGTTCTCCCTCCCTTCCTTCTTCCCTTCCTCTTCCCACCCCTATCCTGCTGGTTCGGTGTCCTCTCATTCTCTACTGTGTGTGTCTGTGTGTCCTTCATGTGCGCCTCACCCTTGTCCTGTCCACTGGCCCAGCCCCAGGACCTGCTCCACTGAAGGCCACTCCAGCTGCAGGTAAAACTCTTCTGATCTCCCTCTCACGCTGGTTGGGTCCTGCTGTGCTTCAGTCAGTCTCTCACTGCCCACAGAATGCACAGGGTTCACACTCTGGGGGCATTCTAGCTGTTTGGCTTTCCTAGATTTTTTAGATTATATATCATGTGTTCAAGTTTTGATCAAATCTGTTATAAAATGTTATAAAATATTTTTCACAATCTGTGTTGTTCAAATGCAATATTTATGATTCACATTTTGAGGTACCATTTTGTTTCGTTTCCTCTTTTTTTTTTCTTCAGGACGGGGCGATAACGCGACGCGATGCATCATTTCCTGTAATTCCACAGAACGTTCACTTGACAACAATTGTCAGGGTTAGCAAAAAAAAAATACATTTGGCATCCAAACACTTTGGCATGCCACAACGGACAAATTTAGATCGATCAGCTTCCCCTGTCTGACGCAATAATTGAATGCAGCTTGATTCCATCGCCGCTAACTGACTTGTCAATCTTCATTAGTCGTGCCGATTACAGGTCTAGGTGAGATAAGCCGGGGTTTCAGAATGACATAATTAGCAACGACTGGTTCATAACACTCTCCTTTGCATGTGTCTTCATTAGCATGATAAATTATGTGTTTAGAAAGGTTAGAATACCTAACTGTCCTAGCTATGTGTCCAATATGCGACTTTTGAGGTTTGTTTGGACTGGAAAATATTGGAACGATTGTGGAATTGTGAGAAAATGGATGTTTCTTCAGCAAATGCTTCAGTGCCACACACTGCGATAGTATTGAATCAACACCATTCCGTGTCATATACTGTATCTCAAGAGAGATCAAATCTAAAATGGGATTGGCATTGCCACATCTTGTCAGGCGTAAGTAGCTAATGTATGCGCAAAAACATGTCAGCAGATAATATCATATTTGCATATTCATTGATTGGTCATGCTCATTTGCATATTAGGGCACAAAGAAGGAAGAGATTCTGCATACAGTTACAAAATATAAAATATTATAAAGCTTATTATAACTATTTTTTCGAAAAGTAGCACAGACTGAAGCATGGATAGTCATGGAGGATGCTAAAGAAGCTGCTGAAATTGCAAAATAAAAAAAATATATACCATAAATAAAAGCTTTATGGTCTGATGCACTATTGTTTCCATAGTAACAGCTTTTTTTCTGTTTTTTAATAAAAGGGAAAACTTTTTTTTTTTTGGTTTTTGAACAGTCAGTAAGTGTCCTCGGAAACAGGAAGCTGCTGTTTAGCACCACTATGATGTACATGGTAACAGGAAATACACTGTCTCGCGATGTTCTTTAACAATAAATAGATAAAAACATAAGACATAAGCATATATAAAAATAAATAAAAAAAATTGGCAAGTCACAGTGGTATACATGCAATAACACATATAATGTCTTACAAAAAGAATTTGTGCTGGGTGTGAAACTATTACTACATAAAATTAGATTATTTCTGTTCGGTGTGTTTGTTTCTTTACTTATACACTGTAAAAATCGCCAAGAAGAGATTTAAAAAAATTAACTGCAAAGAAGCACATTGGAGAAACTATAATTATTTGTGATTAGACATTAGGAAACAATGCTGTTTAGTGATTAGACATTAAAAAACTGTAGATCAGTGATTAGATATTTAAAAACAATGCTGATCAGTGATTAGACATTAGGAAATAATGTTTATCAGTGATTAGACGTTAGGAAACAATGCTGAGCAGTGATTGGATGGAAATGTCTCTAGGTTACGTATGTAACCCTAGTTCCCTGAGGGAACGAGACGCCACTTTGCAACGCTTTGAGAACGTGACTGCGTTGTCCATGCTCTGAATATGAGTCTAATCAGTCAAAATTGAAGGCAGGCTCTCAATGGCGGGGTGACATCACAGACAGGAAGTATAAAATGCACATGGAGAGAAGCTGGCATCAGCTTTTGTAGCCAAGATAGTTTCCTCAGAGAACTAGGGTTACATACGTAACCTAGAGATGTTCCCTTTCAGGAACTCAAACTGCGTCGGAACGCTTTGGGAACGAGATTCAAATATTACCACACCGACCAGTTCCTGACTAGTCTGAATGAGCACAGCTAGGTCGAAGGACAAAGGACAGAAAAGTGGCACATAGGTCAAGGATCTAAAACCTGGCATAGGTTAGTGGGGTGGACCAGCCCGAAGCATTGCAAAGGTCTTAGAGGGACACTCCAAAGGATCAAGCCTTGGAGGCTGCCACACTCCGGGTCGAGTGAGCTCTGACCCCGAATGGTGCAAGGAGACCAGAGGACCCGTAGAAAGACAATATAGCGTCAATTATTGATTTGCTGAGCGTCTGCTTATGAGCAGGAAGGCATTTATTTGGAGGGCCATATCAGATGAACAATTGTTTCGACTTCCCCCAGGGACTTGTCCGGCGGACATAGCAGTCCACTGCACAGACCGGGCACAGCCAGTTCATTCTCTCATGGTCTGGGGTCTGGAATGGAGGAGGATTGAATTGCGTGGAACCTGACAGGTCGTGGGACGACTGGGGGGAACCCTGGTGGATGTAACCCGCTCCAGGGTGCAGGAAGGCACAGGCCATGCCTGGAGTGAACTCCAGGAAAGAGGGGGACACAGAAAGGGCCAGTAAATCACCTACTCTCCTTTGAGAGCAGATAGCCAGCAGAAACGCGGTCTTAACGGCCAGTTGCATCCATGAAATTTTGGCCAAAGGCTCAAAGGGGGGCTCAGACAGAGCCTCCAACACTACGACCAAGTCCCACCCAGGCAATCTTGGATGCACTGGAGGCCTCAGCCTCCAGGAGCCGTGGAGGAAACGCGTCAAAGGGTGTGATATGCAGAAATGGCGGATGCGTAGACTTTAATGGTTAATGGAGCCAACCGTTTTGGGAACTGCTCTTGCAGAAACTCCAGCACTGAACCAACTGGGCAGTGGACTGGGTCCAACTGGTGCCGGGAGCACCACGCCGTTAACAGGTGCCTATCTTGTGGCATACAACCTCCTCATGGAGTCAGCTCTGGATTGGAGAATGGCCTTTACCACTTTGGTGAAGAGACCAGAACCTTCGAAGTTGTGCCCCTTCAAGGGCCACAGATTCCACAGCTCAGGGCGGGGGTGAACTATTGTGCCCCTCGATTGACAATTGGAGGCTGGTTGAGGAGGCCCACCAGGTCTGTGAACCACGGACATCCCAGCCACCGCGGGGCTACCAGGAGGAGACAGACTCCATTCCAGCGAATTCTCTCCAGAACTCCCGTAAGCAGCGCAACGGGGGGGAAGGCGTAAAGGTGCAGCCTCAGCCACGGTTGTGCCATGGTATCCAGTCTCATGTACAAGAGGGCCAACTTCTCTGATCGAGCGAATATTAACCAATTGTCAATATAATTGAGGATACACTCCCAAACAAGCCACACAAATAAAGCATACGCTTGGTTTTTTATGTTTATTTTTAGACAGACAGACAAAAACATAAAATTTATACAGACTACTTCATGAACAAACAGAAGCTGAAGCTGGCTTCTCTCCGTGTGCGTTTTATACTTCCTGGTCGTGCACCCCACCGGTGACAGCCTGCCTTAAATTTTGACTGACGGACAACGCAGTCGCATTCTCAAAGAGTTCTGACGCAGCTCGAGTTTTTGAAAGGGAACCATGTTGATCAGTAATTAGTTGCCATTTTAGCTTAATGTAGCTGTATCGAGTCAAGGAAAATCGCTTTTTTGAAATAAAGACACTAAGGGGCCTATCAAAAACAACAAATCCAGAGAAAATGCACTTAGCATTTAACTTGCTGAAATGTTACTATTACCCTAGAACAGAGCAAATCTCAAGAGTTTTTTACTTTGTATATCAACCCACTAAAAATGGCAGCACCCAGAGCTCTGTACTAACTGTTATCCAAATTACAGCATCAGATCTCAAGTAAAGCGAGTGGCAGTATACATTGAAAAAAAAGGTGAAGAAACAAGATACTGTTCACTAAAATTGTTGATCATTCAGGTTCCTCATAATTAAGTGCTCTTAATTGCTGACCAGCATGGACACAGGAACGAACTGACATTATACAATTAAAGGTAAAAAAACACAAGTATGAACTGCTTTCTTTCAAATGTCAACCCAAAAAAAAAAAAAAAATCTAAACCAAGTGCATGAGAAACTTCCCACCATGGTAGTTGTGCTGCTGGGCTTTTAAGCAGAAAACACAGTGTTGGTCTTGCAGAAGACAAGTGACGTTGCAGAAGACAAAGGGTGAAGAAGCAAAATGTAATACAGGCTGGAACCACTTTAGCCTGCTGAAGGGACCGGCTCATTTTTCTCAACCTGCTCCCTGACTGAGCTGCCAGATCAAAAGCCGCTAGATTGATCAGTCTATGAGAGAAACACTGGCATTTTTCTTTTATTTTTTTTCACTGCAAGATTTCTTTGTCTTAAATATATATATAAAAAAAACGGAAGCCGGTGTTCTTTCTGTGCATTGCTGTATTGCTAAGATTTGCAGGTTGGTCAGTAAGTCTGGAAATATGTGTGGGGCCCTGGAAAAAAACCTAATATGGTAAAATGTTTAAAGCTGTGTACAAAATAGTGGAAATACAGACATCCCTGAACTGAAATACATTATAAGGACAAATATATTGGGACACCTTATATTTCCAGACATACTGTATGTGGGTTTTTCCAAAAAAACTGCTACTACAAACTTGGAAGCATTAAACTTTCCCTTCACTTGAACTACAAGACCAAAACCTGTTGACAATGCTTCACAAAGATATGTTTAACATGGGTTGGAGTTGAAGTGAATTTTAAGTGGCCTGCTTTAGAGCTCTTCACCATTTGTACACCACTGGGATGAATTGGAACAATGACTGCACCCCAGGCCTCCTCACATCACCTACATCAGTACCTGAAATTACTAATACCCATGTGGTTGAATGAGCACAAATCTCAACTGAGGAAAACGGTCATTTAGAATTTGATGGTTGCAACATGTCTCAAAAAAGTTGGGCCAGCGCCATATTAACCTGTGTAGTATCACGTCTTCTGTCCTTATACATCTGGGAACTAAGGAGACCAGCTGCTTATGTTTTGGGATAGGAGGTTTGTGCCATATGTGTCTGATACAGGATTCTAGCTGCTCAACAGTTCTGGGTGTCCTTTGTTGTGTTTTACTTTTCATGATATGCCAAATGTTTTCAAATGGTTAAAGCTCTAGACTGCAGGCACTCCAATTCAGGGCCGTGACTTTTCTACTACAAAATCATGATATTGTAATACAGTAGATGCAGTATACATTTAGCGTTGTCTGTCTCAAATATGCAAAGCCTTCCCTAAAATGTCGTTTTTAGCATGGAATAAAGCTGTATATACCATTTAGCATTGATGGAGCCTTTCCAAATTTGCAAGCTGCCCATTCTACATGCACTAATGCACTCCCACACCAAACAGAGATGTAGCTTTTTAAAATAAGCAGTAAGTAAAAGACAGATAGTCCCTCTCCTCTTTAGTCCTTAGGACATGGTGTCCATAGTTTCCATAAAGAAATATATATATATATTTTTTCCACTGCATATCAGTTTTCCACTTTGCCTCAATACATTTAAATGAGCTTAAATGAGCCTGCTTTTGACTACCATCTTACAGTAGTAGTCTCTCTTGATTTTATATAAAAAAATACTGCCTTCTAATCTGAAAAAGTCACGATGTCATAATACTTTTGTCTATATAATATATAGAGTATGTGTAGTGTGTATATGCATATAAACAAAAAATAAAGACATTTTGGTGATGTTTTAATCAAATATGTTTAGACATGGTGGTAAAATATCTTTATAAAAACATCAGGGGTGAGTTTTCCGAAGCCTTCCCACATACAGTATGTCCAAATGCACCCTCAAGTGCTGTAAGAAAATAATAGACGGTTTTAGACATATTTTTCCTAAAGCACCACACATATCTGTGGGTGAGAAAGGAGTGAGGGAAACTACTATTTATATGTATTCCAAATACGAAAACATCTGTCATACCGTAGCTGTCATCAAAAACAGAACTATTTACATTCAGCCCAGAACAATATGTTATGGATTTGTGTTCAGCTGAAACACATATACTCAAGACAATCGTCAAGACTTTTCTTTTTTAGAAACACAAACCTGAAAAATACGCAGAATTATTAACCATTTTGATAAATATAAAACAAAGAAAGCAAAAAGGTTTTCCTAAATATGCAATCTTTCCAGATAATTATATATTATTATCTGTCTATATATCTATTTTTTATTTTTTTTTAAGTCTCATTCCTGCCTAGCAAACAAGTCAAATACTATTAAATTCCGAAATTCATGTAAATATTTCCAAGATTCCAGTTTTTGCTTGATTTTATTATTTTTTTTAATATATAAAATAATCCCAAATAGAAGCATTTTCAGAACGGTCAGTACGGTGACCCTGTTCGGTGGATTTGTCCTTTGCTTTGCTGATCAAATGCGATTAGCAAAACACATGTTCTGTTTAGTAATGTGCAGCCAAATATACTGGGATTATTGTTGCCTGGCAGATGGGATGAATTTAGCCAGCCTACACAGAAATGTAAAGCGAACCGCTTTAAGTCATCCGCCTGTAACAGCTAATTTCAGTAATTCTACAAATCGCTCATCTGTCCGAGGCCTGTAGCGAGCTTTGATGCCAAGCCCATTTTATTTACAGTTGATTGTATTAATGTCAGTCACTTTTCCTTGATAGCATTTACATTTATTTACGTATTTAGCCAAAATCTAAATGAGGAACGTATAAAAAAATTAAATAGAGAACGCGAGAGAGAGGAAGAAAGAAAGAAAGAAAGAAAGAAGGAGAGAAATGCTGCACTTTCATATAAATATTTCCCCAAACGCTCATATAAACATTTTCTTTTTAATATCTAATATAGCACTATTTATTTAAAAGCACTTTCTGATATCAGAAGCTCGGTTGCTATTGTCATGGCTGCCTGTGCCTTTTTTTTTTCACTTACCATGGCAACATGGCATTGCAATTACTGCGTGAACCCAGGTCTCGCACGTCCCATCGCAGGGATCCACAGTCCCCACTCGGTTCCTAACCCCCGACACAAATGTTTACAGTGAAGCCAGACATAAAAAAAATAATCAAATGACACATCTGCACACACATACAAATGAAACGACTGAGATGTGTCTGATGAGAGAAGCACTCCATCGTCTTTGGCCCTAAATTCCCACCATCAGTGAAAATAAAAAAGGAGGTTAGGGAGGTGTGAAATGTTCTAAACGATGCCACAGATGAATTCAGATTAACGGTAGATAATCGTCATCTTCATGTTGTCGTAGGCACTAGGAGAGCTACAGTCCCACCATCTTCCCATCTGTCTCTTAATATGAACCGTGCTGTGTAGCACGGCTCACTCGCTGTCTCACATTTCCTCTGAAAATGTGGACACTTACGAGTTCAAGGGTCACATGTAAACAGGGTTTAAAAGTAAGCTGGAGTGTGCCAGAACATTTCAGCAGTTTCTGGGTAAGAAGGTAAAGGGAGAAAATTGGAATTTCTTAGCTTGTAGTTGTGAGGATATAGCTTTTAAATATCTCTTTGTATTAAAAATTCTGAGAGTTGGAAATGTAATTGTTCAAAATCACTTCAAAACAAGATGTTCATATATAATATAATATAATATAATATAATATAATATAATATAATATAATATAACATAACATAATATAATGCACTTTTTCACTTTAGGGGCAAATGTTTGTGGACACCTAATAAGATTGGGATGTGCTTTTTGAACATCCAATTCAACCTTTAGTCCTGATTTGCTCTTATAACAACTTCAACTTTTCTGGAAAGATGTTCCACTAGATTTTGGAGTGTGCTTGTGGAGGCCTTTGGAGATTTGTGCTTTTTCAACCACATGGGCGTTACTAAAGTCCTGTACTGGTGTAACGTGACGAGACCTGGCATGCAGTTGGTGTTCCAATTCATCTAAAAGGTGTTCATTATTGTTGAGGTCAGAGCTCTATAGAAGTCCACTGAAGATCTTCCACTCCAACCCAGGTTAAGCATATGTAGATGAAGATATACAGTTGTGTTCAAAATTAGTCAACCCCCACTGAAATTGATTGTTTTGGTCGGTTTGACATTGATTATGATCATTCAGTCATCCTGCTTACAATTAAATCAAAGAGGCACGTGTAGGTCAGACAAATATAACATAACATTTATAATGAAATAACCGCAAATGTCTTTTCTGAGCTCACATCATTATCAGTTTTATTCAACCCCCAAGTGACATTCAATCTTAGTACTTAGTACAACATCCTTTTACAGTTATAACAGCTTTTAAACGTGAAGCATAGCTTGACAGAGGTGTCTTGCAGCGATCTACGGGTATCTTTGCCCATTCCTCATGGGCAAAAGCCTCCAGTTTAATCACATTCTTAGGCTTGCGCACTGCAACTGCTTTCTTTAAGTCCCACCACAGGTTCTCAATCGGATTTAAGTCTGGTGACTGCGATGGCCACTTCAAAATGTTCCAGCCTTTAATCTGCAACCATGCTCCAGTGGACTTGGAGGTATGCTTGGGATTATTGTCCTGTTGAAAGGTCCAACGTCTTCCAAGCCTCAGGTTTGTGACGGACTGCATCACATTGTCATCCAATATCTCCTGGTACTGAAGAGAATTCATGGTACCTTGCACACGCTGAAGCTTCCCAGTACCTGCAGAAGCAAAACAGCCCCAAAGCATGATTGACCCCCCGCCATGCTTCACAGTAGGCAAGGTGTTCTTTTCTTCATAGGCCTTGTTCTTCCTCCTCCAAACATAGCGTTGATCCATGGGCCCAAACAGTTCTAATTTAGTTTCATCAGTCCACAGAACACTATCCCAAAACTTCTGTGGTTTGTCCACATGATTTTTGGCATACTGCAGTCGACTCTTCTTATTCTTTGGGGACAGCAAGGGGGTGCGCCTGGGAGTTCTGGCATGGAGGCCTTCATTACGCAGGGTGCGCCGTATTGTCTGAGCAGAAACTTCAGTACCCACATCTGACAAATCTTTTCTCAGTTCCTCAGCAGTCACATGGGGACTTTTCTCCACTCTACGCTTCAGGTAGCGCACAGCAGTCGAAGTCAGCATCTTCTTTCTGCCACGACCAGGTAGCGTTTCAACAGTGCCCTTTGCCTTGAATTTGCGAATGATGCTTCCTATGGTGTCTCTTGGTATGTTTAACATCTTTGCAATCTTCTTATAGCCATTGCCCTTCCTGTGAAGAGTAATCACCTATTCCCTTGTCTTCCTGGACCATTCTCTTGACCTCACCATGTTTGTAACCACACCAGTAAATGTCTAGAAGGAGCTGAGTATCACAGTCATTTTAAAGCTGCCTAATTGGTGCTTATTAGGCTTTATTGCTGCTCCCTGATATCCACAGGTGTTTTCAATACCTGATTGAAAACACTTCATTGAACCTCTGTTCTTCAGAGTGGTAGTCTTTAAGGGGTTGAATAATTATGTCAATGAAGAATTCACAAAAGAAACATTTACTACTGTATTACAAAACTAATTAATGTCATTTTAGTTGCATATGGTTCTTTAAGAAGTCCTTGTAGGATTTCATTCTGAATACAATTACAAATGTACATTAAATCCCCCAAAACCCTTTACAGCATTGGGGGTTGAATAATTTTGAACACAACTGTATATATCTATAATGCATTCAGAAAGTACACTACACTCAGTACCCCAAAATGGCATAGTAACAACAGAATTCTAGAAATATCTGTAATTTGTTTTATTAAAAAAAAAATAATAAAATTAATTATCACATGTACATAACTATTTAGACCCTTTGCAACAACACTTGAAAATGATCTCAGGCTTCTCTTGATTGTTAGCGAGATGTTCCGACACTTTAATTAGAGTTTACCTGTGGAAAGGTTTATTCATTAGACATGATTTGGAAAGGCACACACCTCCCTAGAATTTTTTACAGCTAACAATGCATATCAGAGTATCACTGTAGAGCTCACTGCCCCAATCATTCAAAGCACAGGTTTCGGGAAGGCTACAACTAATTTCTGCTGTAGTGAAGACTCCCAAGATCACAATGGCCTCCATAATTCTCAAATGAAAAAAGTGTGGCACAACCAGAACTCTTCCCAAAAGCTGGTTGCAGGTGGCCAACCTGAGAAATCGTGGAGTAGGGCCATAGTAAGAGAGGTGACCAAAAACCCAATGGTCACTATGACTGAGCACTGGAGATCATGTGTGGAGATGGGACAAAGTTTCAAAAGGACAACCATTTACATTTACATTTGTGGCATTTAGCAGACGCCCTTATCCAGAGTGATGTACAAAAGTGCTTTGAGTCTCTAGTAATTAATAAATCTACACGGATACGCAAGATTACAAACTTGATATAAATATAACTCTTGAATTCTACAAAAAAACTTGGAAAGTGCTAATTTAAGTGTTTCAGGAAGCAGTAGGTCTTGAGTCGTCGCTTGAAGATATTCAGGGACTCTGCTGTACGGACATCTAGGGGAAGTTCATTCCACCACCTTGGTGCCAGAACAGAGAAGAGAGTCACGAAGTGTTATTTGGAGATCTTGACTTGGAGATGAATCACCTGAGATGACCAGCAGTTCTGTTTTGCTGGGGTTTAGTTTTAGTTGGCGAGCATTCATCCATGAAGATATGTCTGTCAAGCATGCTGAAATCTGAGCAGAAGCTGTGGTATCTAATGGAGGGAAAGAAAAGTTTAGCTAAGTGTCATCTGCATAGCAGATGCGAGGATATGACTTCACCAATGGAGTGGGTTTAGAGGGAGAAAAGGAGGGGACCAAGTACCAAGCCTTGTGGGATACCAGTGGTGAGTCTGCACGGGGCAGATGTGGAACCCCCTCCATGTTACCTGGTATGAGCGACCTTCCAGGTAGGAAGCAAACCATTCTCATGCTGTCCCTCAGATACCGAGGCTCTTGGGGGTTGACAAAGTGTCTTGTGGTTGACTGTGTCAAAAGCTGCAGAAAGGTCCAGAAAGATAAGTACAGATGACAGCTTGGCTGACCAAGCAGCATGCAGTTTCTCAGAAACAGCCAAAAGGGCCGTCTCTGTGAAGGTTGTTCTGTGAGAGATAGACAAACAGTTGGTTAAAAACGTTGTGTTCCACAGATTTAGTAAGAAAGGAGATAAGTGATGCCGGTCTGTAGTTGTTAATGTCTGATGGATCCAGAGCAGGTTTCTTTAAGATAGGAATGATCCTTGCTTGCTTGAAGGTAGTTGGTACATAGCCAGATGTTAATGACCCATTGATGATTGTGGAGCTGAAGGGCAGGAGATCTTGTGTGATGGTCTGAAGCATAGTTGAAGGGATTGGATCCAGAGGACAGGTGGTGGGATTGCAAGATTGGATGACTTGCAGTATCTCATCTTCTGTTAAGGTTGAGAAGCTTGACAGAGACGTAGTGGATTGTCGGCTGCGTTGTGTAGTCATTGTTGGGGAGGAAGTGAAGGTCTGGCAGATTTTCTTAATCGTCTCATCATAGAAGGAGGCAAAGTCATTAGCAGTCAGGGAGGCTGGAGCAGGTGCAGCAGGGGGATTCAACCATTGCTGCAGCTCTTTACTGATCTGGAATTTATGGCAGAGGGGCTTTCGGAAGCCTCTCCTCAGCACAACACCAATGAAAGCCCATTGGAAGTTTTTTCAACAGGCACCTAAAGAACACTGTGTGGTACGATTCTCTTGTCTGATTAAACCAGTATTGAACTATTTGGCCTTAATTCTAAAAGTTTTGTCTGGAGGAAATAAGGCACCACTCATTACCTTCCCAAAACCATCATAAAAGTGAGGCACGATGGTAGCAGCGTCATGCTGTTGGGGTGTTTTTCTTCAGCAGGGACTTGGCAACTGGTCAGGGTTAAGGGAAAGCTGAATGGAGCAAAAAAATTTATCCTCTAAAAACCTGCTCTACAGCTCTCAGGACTTCAGTCTGGCCCGAAGGTTACCTTCGTACATGATAACGGCCCTAAGTACACAGAAAAAAACACACAGGAGTGGCTTAGGGACAACTGTGAATGTCCTAGAGTGGCCCAGTCTGAGCCCTGACTTGAACCCTATGGAATATCTCTGGAGAAAGGAAAGTGGCTGTCCACTGACACTCACCACTATCCTGATTCAGCTTGAGAGGATTTGCCATGGGGAATTGCAGGAAATCCCCCAATCCAGATGTGCAAGGCTTGTTGCATCATACCCAAAAAAGACTTGATGCTGTGAATGCTGCCAAAGGTGCTTAAATTTAGTACAGAGTAAAGATTTAAAATACTGATGTATGTAATATTTTAGTTTTTCCATTTAAAAAAATGTAGAGACATTTATAGAATTCTCTTTTACTTTGTCATTATGGGGTATTGAGTGTAAAATAATAGAAAATAAAATCAATTTGAACAAAAATGTAATTAAAATTATAGTGTAAAAATAGAAACAGTCGTATTTGTAGTATATATATATATATATATATATACTACAAATACGACTGTTTCTATTTTTACACTATAATTTTAATTACATTTTTGTTTTATTTCTCTGATCACCGATCTATACATTCTGCCACAAGAATATACCCAGTTCTATGTAGTGGATTAGTGCCATCTCTAGCGACTGGAATAGATAGCTAGCTAGTCCAGTCTGAACTTGTGAACACATTGTTGATGCTGAATGCTTAAAAAAACCCTGCTACCTATGGAAATCCATTAAAACACAAATCGTATTTTATTTCCATTTAGCATATTTGCTTTATATTAGCATGTGTGTAGAGTAGCATTTGCAGTCTAGGTAAGCTGTTGACTCGTAATGCGGTGGAAAAATCGAAAATTACAGGCTACATGTATCTTTCGATAAAATAAATAATGTGGACACCCGGACAAATGACCAAGTTCTAGTTTTTAGCTATTCGTATTGCAGACAGGTGCATAAAATAAAGTGCATAGTTATGCAGTTAATATAGAGAAACACAGGCCATAGTATGGGTCTTATAAAGGTGCTCAGTTTCTTTAAATGTGGCACTGTCTTAAGATTCCAGTTTGTGAGAGCTCTGCTCTGCTAGATCTGCTCTGGTTAACTAAACATGCTATCACTGAAGTGTCTAGAAGCAACAGCAGCTCAGCTACGAAGCAGTAGGCCACGCAAACTCGCAGTGCTGAAGCGGACAGCGTCTAAAAATCTATCACCTATGTATTACCTACTACAGTTTCCAAACTGCCGCTGGAGCAACTTTAGAACAGGTACTATGCATGAAGAGCTTCATGAAATTGGTTTTCATGGCCAAGCTGCTTCATACAAGTCTAAGATCACGATGGGCAATCTGAAGTGTACACCTGAAGGGGTGAAAAGAGCTGCCACTAGACTTTGGAGCGATGAAAATTTGTTCTTTCGAGTGATAAATAACGTTTTATTATCTGTCAATCTGACGGATGGATCTGGGTTTAATGGACAGTGTATATCCAAAAGTATGTGGACACTGGAAGATCACACCTGTATGAATCTCATTTTAAATTGATGGGTGGTAACATGGAGACTATCAGAGCTTACCTTTTTCTTGAAAGGTTTTTCCTGAACTGAAAATGGCTTTCCAGAAACTGATACACTAGAGGAATAGAGGAATATGATTGTCCAGGAATATATTTGTATGCTACAGCATTACCCTTCACTGGAACTAAGGGGACCAATCTCTGAAAAACATTCCTAGTCCATTATTCCTCCTCTACCTAAACGTACTGTTGGCTCTGTGCCTTTTTGCTTGCTAGCATTCTTCCCAAATTTATCAGTCTGCCAAATAGTAAAGCCTGATTCAACAAACTAGAAAATGTTTTCACTGCTTCAAAGTCCAATGGCAGAGCTTTACATCAATCCAGCCAACGCCTGGCAATACGCTTAGTGATCTCAGGTTTGTGTGCTGCAGCTCCGCTATAGAAACCCTTTTTTCTGAAGCTTCCAACACACAGTTCCTGTTCTGATGTCGCTTCCAGCAGCAGTTTGGAACTCTGCAGTGCGTAATGCAACAGATGATAGGCGATATTTACGCATTATGCGCTTCAGCACTCGGCAGCCTCGCTCTGTGAGCTTTGCTAGGTCTGCTGCTTCATGGCTAAGCTGCTGTTGCTCCTAGGCACTTCCATATAAAAATAATAGCACTTACGGTTGACTGGGGCAGATCAAGCAGAACAGAAATATAACTTGTGGCAAATGACTAGTGGCAAAGATGGCATCTTTTGACAGTGCCCCATTTAAAGTCACTGAGCTTATCAGTAAGACCTATGCTATTAATAATAAACATCCAGAATTAGTGGGTGTTCACATGTCTTTGCTTGTAGTATACGGCAGGGGTAGCTCGGTAATCCAGGCTCTAAGTTGCTGATCGTAAGGTTGGTGGTTAGTGCCCTGGTATTGCTAAGTTGCCACTATTGGGCCCTTGAGCAAGGCCCTTAACCCCTATGTGCTCGGGGCTCTATATCATCTCTAAACGCAGCTTCCTAAAATTTTCTGGGGTATACGAAGAAAAGAATATCACTGTGCTGTAATTTATATGTGCAAATAAAGGCTCTCTTCAAGTAGATGTAATGGTCAGGTGTTCATATATTTTGGCCCAATGGTGTATTTCAGACTGGTTAAAGTAAATTCTAAATTCTATATGTTTAAATTATAATAAAATATATTTGGTTTCGGTGCTTTTTTGGTTCATAGACCCTTGAATATGCCTTGGCATGTAGCCGAAATATATATATACTGTATGTGGGAGACCTCTCTGAGCTTTCTGCCTGCTCCTGAAGGAATTCATTTTGCAATTATTTTTTTTTGTGTCTTTCAGAACTAAACAGGGTGAAATACATTCCATGCAATGTTGCAAAGTGAAATCTGACATGACCAGTGCTGTATGAAAGAGCACTTTCAGAGCCACAGGTCGCCCATCATGATCCAATCCCTCTCAGATAGTTTAGAATCAGTCCGGTATAACTTAGCAGCTTAAACAAACAAACAAAAAAAGTCTGAACAAAATATGTTTACTAATGCTACAGAGTCTGGAGTTATATAATATGACACGCTGCGCATTCTCTTCTTTCAGTTTCCAATTTTGTCAATAGCGGCGTATAAATGCAGTGAAGCTGTAAATGTAATTTGTAGGCTGTATATGGTCGGTAATTGAGGTTTGGTGCATTCTTTTCTGCACAAATAACACTAGACAATAGTAATGTCCTGAAACTGTTTTATTTTTATTTATTTTTTGTTTCACTGTGGTTAACTGTATGCTAATGTAGGTCAACTAACTGATCATTATCGTGAGATCTAATTAAAACCGCAACCTCCCAGCTTGCTCCCAGTTCGCAGTGCTTAGAGAGAGCAGCTGCTGGTGTTGATAAGACGGGTTAGCGGAACAATAGGACACATATAGCAGGCTTCTTCAGCTTGCAAGTAAGCAATCCAGTTATGCGTCTTAGTGAAAGGAGAATCCGGTGCTCTCTTAAAGTACCAAGACCATTAGCATGAATGCAGGACCAGCTAAAGCACTTGGAGTTAAGTGCTTGCCCAAAGGAAAACGCCAAACTAACAGACCGGTCATATGTACACGCCTATTACAAACACAGTTACAGTTCACAGCTCAGCAGCCAGTCCTGAGGTTTAAACAAGGATTCTTTTAAGTCCTGATTTCTCTCATGAGCTCCAGTGATGTATACTGCTCATACCTAGTTTTCTTTTTTTTTCCTTAGTCTACCTCTATATTTAGGTCTAATACCTGCTTACATAATCAAAGCAAATGCTTTGTTTGGACTGTTTATATGCGTAAGAGCCGGGAAAAGTTTTCACATTGCGCAAATTGGACAACTGACAATTTGAAATGTATGTGCAATTAAGAAGATAAAAGATCTAGAATTCATTTCAGTCGGGGCATTTGCATTTGGAATATGTTCCTCTTAACTCTCTAAATGATGTCTAAAGAGCTGTCACTAGCAGTGAAGCAAGCCATCATTAGGGTGGAAATGAGTTTCTTCCTTGGTGATGTTCTGCCAGGCATTTACTGCAGCTGTGTTTAGTCCCTGCTTGCTCTTGGGGCATTTCGCCTTCAGCTTTGCCTTAAGCAAGTGAACGACATGCTCAATTGGATTCAGGTCAAGTTATTGACTTGACTACAGTGGAACATTCCACTTCTTTGCCTTTAAATTATCTTGGTTTGTGCTCAAAGTGTGCTTCAGGTCACCGTCCTTCTGAACTGTGAAGCACAATAGAATGAATCTGGGTGTGTAATGCAGACTATGCACTGCAGAATTTCTCTTGCTGCTACAGGTTGATCTTTTTTCTAACTATCTGTAGGATTGTGTCTCTGAATATATGGGATTTTAAAGCATAGTCTATCTGCTTCTAAAGTTTACCACTAGTGTAGATTTTAGATCTGTATTTACTCTAGTAAAATCTTCTTTTCATTGTTGACTTTGACACAGATATGCCTCCTGCCTGGGGTTGTTGTTGATCTGGCAATTGTTGTTGTGAAGGTGATTTTCTTTACCAGGACATCCATCACATTTTTTTTCTGTGGTCCACCTGGTCTTTCAGTGTTCTTAATCTCTCTGTTGCATTTTATGACATTTTTGGCTTGCTTTACTGGCAGTGACAGCTCTTTGCATTTTATATGGAGTTAATTGTAAGTGAAATAACAATGAAGGCTCAACATACATGGCCATAAAACAGTCAACTATCTGAATACTTTTGGTAATTTTTTTAAAAGGTGGGGGAAGTGGGTACATATGAAAAAGTTGTACTTCCTATACTCTACAGTCATTCTGAATGCTAATATAGTGGTTCCCCGGATCTTGCAGGGGTCATAGAACGTAACCAAACGAACAGATAAGAAAATCTGCAAATTTTGGACGCACTGCCCCAGCCCCTATTTTTCTCGTTTAAACAAGAAACTGATTGCAGATTAAACCTGTTTAAGATAATCAAGTAATGATCACATAAAAAAAATAACTTGTGCAATAAATGTGCATTATAATTAATCAATGTTATTTTTCCAAAAAGTACTTTTACAAAAATGCCACAGAAGAGGTTTTTGCACATGTTATTTTTTTTAGCTGGCCTCTGCTGATGATCTTACACTAAACTAGCTGAGAGGGAATGAATACTCATCTACAACCTGTGGCTCTAAAAGCTCACCCAGTACTGAGGTTCCCCTACAGGAACTTGAAGTGCTTCAGCAACGCTTTCGGGAATGCTTCCTTGTTGTCCACGCTCTGAATCACTTGTATAATCAGTGGAATGGAAAGCATGATGTCATGATATAAATGTACATGGTGCTAGCTTCTGTTTGTTCAGGAAGTGCTCTGTGTGTGTCCTAAAAAAACAACAAGAAAAAAAGCAACAAGAAAGATGAAGCACTCGTTTTGTCTGTGCGTTCCTTCTTGCGCCTGTTTTATTACGTGGGAGGATACGCACAGCCTGTGTTTCGGAGCATGCTGGATCAGTTCTCGAGGAAACCGACTGCGCAATTTGCGATTGCATGCCACTACCGGAGAGCACTCTTAAATAAAATTTGCGTCTGCAACTGCCTCTATGCTGGACCGTTTTTTTCCCGACTGTGTCCAGGTCTTGGGTTATTCGGCCCACCTCTTCAGTCATAAGGTATATATGCTCTGGTCTTGGGACAAGAAGTAAATTCTCTATTGAGAAAGGAGGCCTTTAACATGGTCCTCATAGTTCATAAAAAAGGATAGGAGGTTGCATTCTATATTGGATCTGCATCAGCTGAACCGCTGAAGCTTATCAATACCGGGTTCTTCTGTTTGGCCTTGCCCTCTCGCCCCGCACCTTCACAAAGTGTGGGGATGTGGCACTGGTCTTAAGGAGGCTGATTGATATTGGCTCAATCGAAGCACTTGGTTTTCTGGCATCAAGATGTCGTTCTCACTTACATGAAGGAGCTGGGTTTAAGGCTAAACACCAAAAAGAGTGTGCTTCCCCTTTAACAGAGAACCACCTCTTTAGGCGAAGTATGGGTTTCGGCCCTTATGCGGGCACAGTTGTGCCCTGTGCAGGTCGAATCTATCCTTTCGGGCCGCAAGGAAAGAAGGCCAGTCACTTACTGTAAAGCAGTTTCAATAACTGCTGGGTCTGATGGCAACTGTGTTAAATGTGGTTTTCACTTGGCCTTCTGCATATGAGACCTTTTCATGGGTTTGGTTTAGGACCGAGAGTTTTCTCGAAGGGGAGACCCACTCCGAATGATCAAGGTCACGCAGAAAGATGTGTGGAGAGACTCCCTGAGTTCTTGTCTCAAGGCCCTCACATAGTGGTCATCACATAGTGCTTGCGACAGATGCACCCATCACAGAGTGGGGGAGCTATCATAAATGGCTGCTCTGCCCAAGGTCTATTGGAAAGGCCCCATCAGATGTGGCATATTAATTGCTTAGAGATGCTGGCCGTGCTTTGATCTCTGGAGCATATCCTTCCAAACCTATAAGGCCACTATGAGCTGGACCATACAGACAACACTGCACTAGTTTCCTACACCAGGGGGGTCTGCGATCTCTCCTCCTGTACAAGCTGGCGCATCAGATCCTTTTGTGGGCCCAACATAAGCTGTTCTTCTTGAGAACAGTGTATATCCCAGCCCACTTAAACAAGGAAGCAGAGGCCCGGGGGATAGCGACTCCACCCGGATGTGGGGGAGCTAATCTTGGAGAGATTTTACAGAGCACAAGTGGACCTGTTCACAATTTGAGTAATGTCGCACTGTTCCCTCTGGTTCTCCCTCACAACCCTTAGCCCCTCTCAGGCTGGATGCTATGGTACATGTGTGCCCGAGGCTGTGCCTTTCCCCTTGTTGCGCTGCTTTCTTGAGTGCTGGAGAGAGTTTGCTGGGACAGAGTCTGTCTCATTCTGGTGGCAACACGGTGGCCGGGCAGGATGTGGTTTGCGGCATCACTTAATTCCAGTTAACTGCCCGAACGGTCCAGTGCTGAAATTTCTTCAAGAACAGTTCTCCAAAGAGATGGCTTCTTCGGATTCTAAGGGTTTACGAGCACTGGAAAGATAAGTCCACAGAATGAAACTGTGGAGGAAGTCGGAACAGCTGTACATCTGCTATGGCTCTTCGAGGAAGGGTCAACCTGAAAACAAGCAATGCCTCATCAGGTGGATTGTGATTGCTATCTCATCATCTGGTCTTCCCGTTCTTTTCAGGGTCAGAGCTCACTCTACCCGGAATGTGGCAGCCTCTTAGGCGTTGTACTCTGGAGTTTCGCTCTAGGACGTGTGTAACGCTGCAGGCTAGTCCACCCCACTGACCTTTCTCATTTTTATAGCCATGACCTAGAAAAATTGGTCAGTCTGACGTTATTGCATTCTTGTTTCCAAAGTGTTGTTGACGCAGCTTGAGTTCCTTGAACGTCTTCATTTTATGAAGTTAAGCATGGTTTCCTGATGGAACGAGATGCTGCATCTCCCAGCCACACTGCTGGCATCCTTGCAGCGCTTTCTTCTCCTTTTTAGAAGCTAGCACTGGTTTTACTTCATGTCATTTTATAGCTTTCTGGTCGTGACGACACCCCGCCGGTGAAGCCGCACTTTCCATTGGACTGAATACACTCTGATTCAGAGTGTGGACAATGTCCAACAAGCATTGTTAACCCAGTGGCTTGTTCCCACAGGGAATGGAAAAATGTTTATTATTGTGCGATAAATGCAGCGCACATTTGTTTGAACATTCTTATTAAATATTTAAATAAATAAATAAATAAATAAATAAATATAAAAGAGGCAAAATTTAAAACTTTAACGCAGCACACATTTATTCACTACGTCCTTTTTTTTAAGGGTTTCAAATTCTCCTTAGCCTTTGAGCAATAACTCTTTCTCTGCAGCAGTAAATGAAACTGTCCCATTGTCCCATTGACCAGCCAATCATGCTGTGTTGTATCAATAAACACTGATTGGCCATAACAATATGACCATCTTCCTAATATTGTGTTGGTCCCACTTTTGTTGCAAATCAGTCCTGACCTGTCGAGCATTAAAAACATTTACTTCAGTAATTTGAGCTACAGGAGTTAGTCTGTTGGATCGGACCACAACGACCAGCCTTCGCTTGACACAGGCATTATTGAGTCTTGGCTGCCTTGACCCTGTCACCGCTTTACCACTGTTTCTTCCATGGATCACTTTTGGTTGATACTGACCAGTGCAAACCAGGAACAGCACACAAGATCTCCATTTGGAGATGCTCTGACCCAGTCAGCTAGCCATGATAAAGAGATAATCCGTGTTATCCACTTCACCGGCCATAATTCTATAATGTTATGCCTGATCAGTTTTAGCAATGTGTGATTGCATGGTTGTCTCCAACAACTCAATCCTGCTATATTAATCACATCTATCCAGAACATAATTACCTTGTTCAGATAGTCTTGATGTGTTTTTTGATCTCGGATTGTAGTCTCAGATATAAACAACGGGCCCCTGGTCATGAACAATGAACTTGGTTTATTTTCATTTAATTTAGTTTTAGAAGACAGCAAAAAAAAGCTATAGAAGGGATTCCTCCTGAAGTTAGTAGGAGTGGGATTAAAAAACATCTTTACAAACACCTTTGAGCAGCAAGTTCCTTTTTAATATAAATATCCTTTGTTTTGCACACACACGTACACACACACACACACACACACACACACACACATAATAATAGTAATGTAGAAGTACTATATGCATTATAACAGTAAGTAATTAAACAAATATAATAAACAGAAAAACATTAAAAATACAGGAGGAAAGATCCCATACACACCGTGATGTGTAAAGAAACACGTCATATATTGTTTTGCTTTTTTGACTTAAAGTCAGTATTAGTAAAAAAAATAAAAATAAAGATTGACCTTTATATAACAAATACCTAAAAATACACTGGATTTTGCTTTATTTAAAAAGGGAAAGAGGAAAAAGCAGAAATGGCTTAAAAAGAGGGAAAAAGATAGAGATGTTCACAGCCGCAATTTTATCAGATGGAGTTTTACAATTCAATATCCTTCTCCCTCTTTTCCCTCATTCTGAGCTTCGGCACACAATCGAGGCTTCTTTATATAATGGGACTTCCTGTAATTGGCCTCGCTTACTCCAAACTCCTGTGCATCACTGAAGAGCTTAATGTGCTGAAACATTTGCCAGATGAGCTTTCCATTTCTCTAATAATATTCGACAGAAGAAAAAAAAAGCAGGGGTTTTGCAGTGAATCATTTAGTTGAATTAAAAAAAATGATGGGATGAAATTCAGTATTTAAAAAAACCAAAAACAATTTAGCATTTAATTTAATACTGCTACAAACAAGCAAACAAACAGATAGACGAATGAACGAAATAAACAAGGAAAGACGAAGAACCGAATGAAGAAACAACACACCCAAACACTACAAATGACTGAAAGAACAGACAAATAAACAAAGATAGACAGATGAACAGAAAACAAATAGAGACATATGAATAAAAGAATGAATGAAAAAAAAAACAAGCAATGTAAGACAAAGACGAATTAAAGTATGGAAAACAAAGACAGACAAATAAGGAAAAGAATGAAGGAACAAACAAGCAAACAAAGAGAGAAATGAATGAAGGTGTGAACGAGAAACAGACATGGATAGACAAATAAAGGGATGAATAAAGCAACAAGCAAAAATAAATAAATAACTGAAGGAACAAACCAGTACCTACTATCTGTCTTGCAAACTGATTTTCTTTTTGTTGTTTTTTTTTTTTTTTTTTTTTTTTTTTGAGGCAAATCATTTATGGTAGCATTTACAGAATCAACACTTCAGAGTTGAATCTTTCGACTCCCATTACATTAGATATGAACTGAGAAGCAGGACGCTGAGAAATATGGAAATTAAAAATAGATGAAAGGGATCAGAAATGATCATTTAGCTATTCATAAAGTAATTGGTTCAAATACCTGGTTTCTCATTGCATGAATTGCAAAATAAAATTAAACATAAAATGTATTGCTATATTAATATTACAGGCAGGTGGTAACTCAGTGTTTTTTTTTTTTAAGTGAATCATTCAGTTTAATTTTTTTTTTAATTATTGGCTGAAATAAAAAAATAAAAAATATGCATTTAATTTAATACTGCTTCAATCAAGCAAACATACAGATAAACCAATGAATGAATGATAATAGAAATAAAGAACGAAAGACATGTGAGTGAGGAAACAAATGGATGAACACCACACCCAAAAATAAGATAAATGACATGAATAACAAATGAAATTCTCCCTAATATCACTGAAATAATCAAAGAGAAAACAAGCAAAAAATAAGACAAAGAAGTAGGAAAGAATTAAAAAAAACAAAGACAGACAAATAAGGGTAAGACAAATAAACAAAGATAGACAGATAACAGACTAGACAGAAAAGAAAGGGAGACCGATGAATAAAAGAATGAATGAATATAAAAACAAGCAAAGTAAGACAAAGTTGAATTAAAGCATGGGATTAAACAAAGACAAATATTAGAAAGAATGAAGGGACAAACAAGCAAACAAAGAGAGAAATGAATGAGAAATAAATAGATAGAATATACGAATGAAATATCTACGAAGGAAGGAAGCAACAAGCAAAGACATTTCGATAAATATTAAATGGAATAATGAACAAATACCTGAAAAAAAAAAAACTGTCTGTCTTGTGTTTTTTTTTTTTTTTTTTGAGGCAAATCATTTATGGTGTCATTTATGAAATCAACTCTTTGGAGTTGACTCTTTTGACTCGTATCACCTTAGTGAACCAAAAAGCAGGATGCCTGGAATTTAGTACGGAAATGAGATGAAGTGACTGTGATCATTTAGCTATTCATAAGGTAATTGGTTCAAATACCTTGTTGCTTATTGTTGGATGAATTGCAGAATAAAATTGCATCTATAAATGTATTATTATATTTATATTATTGGCAGGTGGTCGCTCAGTAACTAATATGTTGGACTTCTGATCGGAGGGTCGTGAATTTTAATTCATGCACCACGTTGCTGCCATTACTGGGCCCTTAAGCAAGGCTTTTTTATCCTTAATTTCCCGGTTGTATCTGCTCTGGATGAGGGCATCTGTCATCCATATGTCTTTTTCTTTCACTTCACCAAGTAATGTACCTCCTGTTTGTAAATATTAGTGCTGGTTCGACATGTTAACGCTAATAAAACAGCTATTGAAAGTTAATTAATATGCCAAATTGCTCTCCTGTTCCTGACCAGTTCTGGTTGCCAGGTTACAATACAACTCCAATATCTATGATGCTTGCAAACAGAAGCAAAACATTATTTCATCGTCGTTCCCTCGTGTTTAGACCGTCTTTCCTGATAGAGCTGTGCCTATGTATAGGCATGTTATCCATTTGTAAGCAGAGCTAGAGATGGATGTGAGGGTGCTTTTCTAAGTTGGTGAATAAGACATATAATCCACATTATCTTGAACACTGCTCAATTTTTCATTAAAAAACAAAGTAGGCTCCACAGAAGAACATCTCAGTGTTAATGACCTCCTCGTATTACCAATTGCACAGTGATTTATGTCTGTGACTTTGGCAAGTGTGTGAGAAAGTAATCTAAAGATGTGAACATGTCTGAATTAACACCTGGTATTTTCCTGTGGAAAGAAAAAAGGTGACACGTTCCTGACTCTGTGAATCTTTTTTTTTTTCTTCTCTCTTTCTCTCTCTTTCTCTCTTTTTATAGGTGATACCGAACTAGGTAAGAGTGCTATTTGATTTTCTAATACTTGTGTATGTTTGACTTTGTTTTCTAAGACGAGAGTGAAAACCAGACACTGCATGCGAACATTAGCTGTGTAATAACAGACAGATAGAGAAATCCATGGCTTGGATTAGCATTGATTGGGCATGCAATCAGATGTCTTTTGGTCACGCTATGGGGGTTTGTATTGTTCCATTACAGCTGCCTTCTGTGGCAACAGTCAGATTTTCGTGAATTGAATTTGATTGTGAGGGAGTAGGTCATTTTTTTTTTTGCTGTCGAGCACGCTGCCACAGTGTTACTTAAGGGCGTGCAGGATCGGACGGCTTCCTACGGAAACGTCGCTGCCGGGTTCGCTTCAGGACGCGAATCGTGCACGCTTTAATCTTGTGCTCTGAGCTCAAACACATTACACAGCTTCACATTCATGTCATGCAGCCGAGTCTTTGTTATTACAGCATCACAAATCTACATTTTTTTATCCAGGTCAGGATAGACGTACGCCTTTTCACACGTCTTAATAATGTGTAACCTTTGATCTAAATAAAACATTGTTATTTCTGGACCAAAAACAGGTCAAAAGGCAAAAAGAGGTGCACTTACTGCTCATTGTACTTACAGTTCACTTTTTCCACTACTAGTATGTTCATATATGTACTAGCATATTCATTTTTTAAGAGTATAAATATTACAATAGTGCAATAGCATTAAATATTCAGGTCTGTTTACTATATTAAGGCCATGTTTAATAATTCATTATGGTCAGAATCCATTATTATTGTACAGAGGGAAGTGGAAGTAAGAGATTGGACTTCTGTTCAAAAGCTCAAACCTAAAATGCTGCTCCTGTGCCCTTGAGCGAGGCCCTTAAGCATCCACTGCTCACGTGCAAAAATGATTGTATGTTACTTCTTACAAGGACGTCAGCCAAATGCCATAAATCAAATGCCATAAATGTAAATTAACTAATATTTGTGACTTTATTTCCTTATATGTAATGGGATATTTAGACGCGATAAAGATATCTTCTTCAAACGATAACGATCACTCTGAAAACTCCAAAATCAGTTGTTCATTCAACAATGATCATTGTTAAAAGCGCTACACAAATACAAATGAATTAAATTGAAGTATATTTCTTTTCTAAACATTTTTGGTTCTGCCCCAAACTGTTGCCACACAGCTTGTGCATAGGATGTCAGTAGCATTACATTCTCGCTGCACTTCAACAAGGAGACCTAAACCTCTTTCAGCATGATATGCCCCTGTACACAAAGCCAGCTCCTTAAAGATATGGTTTACATGAATTTGAGTGGAAGATCTTGAGTGGCATCAACCCTATTGGATATCTTAGGGGTAAATTGGAACACTGACTGCACACCGGGTCTTTCTGACTTTACTAACAGCAAATCAGGACTAAATGTGGAATGAGATCACAAAGCACATACACAATCTTATGCCATATAAAACAAACTTTTTCCGTTTCTTCCATTAGGGGGCGCCACAGCAGATCATCCGCATGTTTGATTTGGCAAGTTTTTATGTTGGATGCTCTTCCTAACGCAACCCTCCCTATTTATCCAGGCTTTGGACCGGCACTAAGACTTGTGCAACCCTAATGGCTTGGGTTGGTTCCCTGACCGGGGATTGAACCCAGGCTGCAGCAGGGAGAACGCCGGGTCCTAACCACTAGACCACCAGGGGACCTACAATCTTATGCCATATAGAGTACAATAGTATATACTGTGCACTACTGCGCTCCTACAGCATTTAAACTTTTTTCTCTTATATAATCTGTATACAATCTTATGCCTTATAGAGTATATAAAAGAATAAAGTTTAAATGCTGTAGTATTGCAGTAGTGTTCAGTATATAGTATTATACACCATCTGTGATATAGTTTTTTTTTTTTTCAGCTTAGTGTCAAATAGGCCCACTTGTGTAGGTAAAACAAATTAAACAGGAGTTTCAGAGTAGCACTAGGTTCTGCATCAGATATTAAAAGTGCCTTTTTTCCAATGTAAATGTTGTTCAAATATAACAAGAGAATAAGGACTTATAGACTGTTGATGCATTCAGAACTTTTCCAACCTCAAAGGAGAAAAGAAATTCATTTGAATAGCTCTCCAAATTGTAATTACCACTCAAGAAGTCGAGATTCTCAAGTGCTTCTCACTTAGCACATCTCATAGCTGACTGTCTCCTGGTTCAGTTTGTACACAGTTTGACACAACTAGTGTGTGTTGTTTTTTTAGGTGTGTGAATGATTATAAGTGAAAGTTTTCACTGTTTAATGCTGATAAACAGTCTGACAGCACTGAAATAAAGATTAGGAAACAATTTGTTTATTCGCGTTGCGTTCTATAGTTTAGAAAATATGGTTCAAGAACAAGACTTCACTAAGAATAGGTGTAAAAGGATGAGTCTACCCCTCTAAGTGTGCATAGTTAGAGCAGATTAGCACATTAATGAGCTGTTTCCAGAGCTCCAGTGTACTAGCTTTTTCCCCCCTAACAGGTATTAGACCCAAGGCTGCGGTTTGAGCGAATTATATTTCGAACAGCTAGAAAAAAATTTATTGCGAGGTTCATTCTGCAACCGAGACGCCTACTTATTGAATTTCAAACAGTGAACACTCATAGCAATGATTTGTAGCTTCATTCTGAACTGAAGTGTTAAATAACAGAAACTGAACAGTAATTATTAAGGAGTTCATTGTTCATTGTGGTTCGATTGTTCAGGATGTTGTTAGATTGTGCATTTAAGTTTATCTAATATCATAAGACAGGGTTTAGGTGTGAAATAGATTAGCAATGGCATGGGGTCCAAATTAAATACTTAATTAATGTAGACTACATATATTATCCAAATATTGAGCAAGTCAAAATAATGGCTTGGTATGTGATAGTGAAAATAATTCTTAAATTAACTAGATACAAATCTAGCCTAAATAATTGATAATCAATTAAAGCGAGATATGAAATAAAAAAATCCAAATACTGAAGTCAAAATGATGAGATATCTTTCAATAATGACTTAGTTAGTTTGTAATTAAATTACGTTTCTGATTTAAATGAACAAAATATCTCGAAATAACAAATTACTAAGGTAAAATTCACAATTTACTATGACAAAAAAATTTGAGTTACATAATATGGACAAAGGTGTCCATAAGATTGAGATGGGATTGAGATCATATACATATATAACTGTAACCCATAAAACATTGTAAAAAGTGTTATTTTTTAATGTAAAAAATGTGTATCTAATTCAAATATATAAAATTCTAGCTTCATATAATCTCTCTCTCTCTCTCTCTCTCTCTCTCTCTCTCTCTCTCTCTCGCTCTCTCTCTCTCTCTCT